>CM059191.1:33956710-34021701 GCA_030323885.1 Branchipolynoe longqiensis
ATAGGGGCTAAAGTAGGCAAGAAAATTGTCAAAAAGAAAGCTAACAAGGTGCGTACCACTACTATGATGCGCAAAACGGTGAATGGCCATTTCACCATCTTTAAGCCAGTGGAAGTCATCAACAAATTGACTGAACAGATCTCTGGAGTCAAGGGTATCCCCGCTACAGTGTCTAAGGAGATGGATGCGGGCATCCATTTGTCGGACGAGCGTCGCCGGTACGAAACTGCCCTCTGCGTTATCCATAAGGCAGTTTTGGGAGCCTTGACGTCCATTATCCCTGTCGCTAACAGAATGCAAACCGAGAACAAGTTCTCGTCTTTGGCTCGGGTTATGGACCGGGGCATTGCCCTACTCGCAGCAGCGAGTAACTACATGACTCATCGCAGATTTGAAAATGTTTTCAAATCGGTCACCAGCGATGCGGGCAAAGAAGTCGCACGCTCAAAGAAAGTGACAGATCATGACGGCAAAGAATACACTGTGTATTCAGGACCTACCCCCATCAAAAGCAAACCTCTGGATAAATCCAAGATGTTTGGGGGTCAGCTGGCTTACCTTTACAAGCAGGTGGAGGTAGACTACAAGAGTGCTAAGAACACCGAAGCAAAGGGCCGTAAATTCCAAAACCCAGCCGGGTTCAGACGGGCTAGGAAGGATTTTCGCTTCCGCAGAGGAGGAAGGCCGTTCGGGGGCGGACCGTCCTTCCCGTTCAGCCAGCGGGGAAGAGGTCGAGGCGACAGACAAGCCTCAAACTGGAACGACAACCGCGGCTACAAGAGAGACTTCGTTCCCAAACCACAGTTCCCCAAACCAGGGAACAAGTAGAAAACGCCACACAAACTTTCCAACCTCCTGACCCTGAAATGGTCACGGAGGAAACACAAACTGAAGTAAGCTTTTCTCAAGCAGGCAATATTGTTAATTATTTACATCAATGGCAACAGTTAACCACTAACCCAGAGGTTATTAGTATTGTTAAAGGCATTCACATTCCTTTCACACAATTGCCTGTCCAGAAAAGAGCTCCTTTTCCTTATCAATTTAAGTCGCTAGAAAAGTTTCAGCTCGATCAACAAGTTTTACTTTTTGAAGCTAAAGGCATTGTCAACAGAGTTGAACATACTGAAGGTGAATTTATTTCAAATATCTTCTCCACTCCTAAACCAGATGGCACCATTCGATTGATTTTAGATTTAACCCAAATAAATGAAATCATTGAATACAAACATTTCAAAATGTTTTCCTTAGAAACAGCTCGTGATTTAATTACCCCAGATTGTTGGCTAGCGAGTGTGGATTTGAGAGATGCGTACTATACGGTTCCTATTCACCACATAGATCGCAAGTTTTTAAGGTTTCTCTGGAATGGCCAGCTTTTTGAATTTACCTGCCTACCAAATGGTTTGGCCTGTGCACCACGCCTTTTTACTAAGCTGTTGAAACCAATTTTTTCACACATGGCAAAACTGGGTCATTGTATGTTTCCATACATTGATGATTCTTTCATTATGGGCCAATCTTTCACACAATGTGATCTCGCCGTTCAAGATTTGTGTAAAATTTTTGCAAATTTAGGTTTCTTCATACATGACAAGAAATCCGTCTTTTCTCCTACAAAGGAGCTTAAGTGTCTAGGTCTCATTTTAAACACCACGGCTATGACCGTTTCGCTTACATGCCAAAAGAAAGATAAGCTTTACCACACAGCGATTCAGCTGTTAGACATTTCTAGGCCAAAGATTAGACAGGTCGCAGTCCTTATCGGTATCATGGTTTCATATAGCCCGGCTATTCTATACGGAGCGGCACACATTAAATCACTTGAAATTGATAAGAATCTAGCTCTGGCCCGACCGAGCAAAGGGAAACTTTGAAAAGACCATGTTTATTTCTGCAAACGGCCTTGCCGACATTCATTGGTGGCTAAAGCACTTTGATCAATCTCCCAACCCCATTAGAATGGGGGAGCCCGATACTACTGTTACCACGGACGCTTCTCTCCAAGGGTGGGGGGCACCTCGAAATGATGTAGCAACGGGCGGCAGATGGCTAGAATCGGAACTACCCGATCATATTAACGTTTTAGAATTAAGGGCCATTTATTTAGGTTTAACCAGCCTTGTTAAAGTCCCCAAAAATAATGTACGTATCCTCACGGATAACACCACAGCAATGGCTTATGTCAGGAATATGGGCGGTACAAAATCAATCAAGTGTAATGAAATCGCACTACTCATTTGGAACTGGGCTCAAACCTTTGACGTTTGGTTAACTGTGACACACATTCCAGGCACGCAGAATTGTCTTGCTGACAGAATGAGTCGCCAGTTCCATGATCACTTAGAGTGGTCACTAAATCCATCCATATTCAAACATATCTGTCACACTTGGGGGTCGCCTCATATCGATTTATTTGCTTCGCGTAATAACTTTAAACTCGAGAAATATGTTTCGTGGCACCCCGAACCAAATGCTTGGCACATCGATGCCTTCTCACTAAAGTGGCAACATCATTTCTTTTACATTTTCCCCCCCTTTACTATCATTAGCAAAGTCGCCAGAAAGATACAAATGGAGGGAACACACGCCATCCTCATCGTCCCGAATGGCACACTCAACCGTGGCTACCGAGATTACTAGCCACAGCCAAAAGCAGCCTACGCTTCCCAAGATTCCGAGGAAACCTGAAGCATCAGGGACCACTAGAACGCCACGGAAACGTGTCGACAACTCCATTGGTGGCATTCCTTTTCTAAATAAGTACTTGGAACAATTCGGTTTGGACAAAATTACACAACAGCGTTTGGTTGATGATGCGTGGAGGAAAGGAACGGTTAAAATGTATACTACCTATTTAAAGAAATGGGGTATTTATTGCTTGCTTAAGAAGGTGAAGCCAATGAATCCAACAGTATCCCAGGTAGGACGCTTCCTACGTTTCTTAGAGGACGAAGGTCTAGGATATGGCGCGATCAATGCTGCCAGATGTGCTCTGTCAATAATCCTACCTCGGGTTAATGGACAAACAATGGGTAAACACCATGTTATTTGTTGGATCGTATGATCAATTTATCAGAGGAATCCACCTAAACCCAAATATAATAGGTTTTGGGATGTTTCTCTTGTGTTCAACCTCTTCAAGAAATGGCCAGAAAATAAATTTCTGGATGTTAAGCTATTAGGTTTCAAAGTAGCAGTGTTGCTTCTCCTCGTCACAGGACACAGGGGCCAAACTATAGTCGCCCTGTCACTCAATGGTCTGGAAATTGATAACAAGGAAGCAACATTTGATTTAACGACTTTATTAAAATCAAATCGTTTAGGTGACCCCCTTTCCACCATCGGTGTCACGAGTTTCACACAGGATCGTAAATTATGTGTAGTCTCCGCGATACGGAATTATATATCCAAGACAAGGTTAATAAGAAACTCAAGACAACTTTTGGTGAGCTTTATTAAGCCACACAAGGCCATTTCCAGGGATACCCTCGCCAGATGGACCATGAATGTGTTAAAACTATCTGGAGTCAATACAGACAGATATTCATCGCACTCTTCACGGGGTGCAATGGTTTCCAAGGCAAGATTACTAGGCATCTCCGTTAAACGGATCCTAGCTCACGCCGGATGGAAGACCGCTAGATCGTTTGCTAGACATTATCACAAGCGACTAGAGAAGCCTCAGCCGATAGCACAGAGGCTACTCGCCAACTAAAAAGAAAGAGGTACGAAAAACCAAAACTTTTTTCTCTTTATTGGTCATACACATCGTTTTTCCATTTACATAAATAAGACTTGATCACAACATAATAATAACAAACAGGAATATCAGGATAAAAATGCTATTACGTAAAGGTCTCCCTAGCCTACGGCTAGCCAGAGGCGGCATACCGAGGTAAAATAGATTAGTTAAACGAATCTTACCTGGGTATAGATGATGGATAACTATTGTTTTACCGAGGTAGGAGCCTCGGTTAGACGTGGGCGAGGGCCCACCCACCACGCCCTGCCACGTCTATTCAATCACTCATACTAGGATTGGGTCAGATGACCTTAGGTTTGTTTTTTAGAATCATTTTATTATCCTGAATTAGTAGGTAAAGATTGCTGGACCCGGATGTGCTTCCTTCTCCCTCGCCCACGTCTAACCGAGGCTCCTACCTCGGTAAAACAATAGTTATCCATCATCTATACCCAGGTAAGATTCGTCTAACTAATCTATATATATATATATATATATATATGTATATGTATATATATATGTATTTGTATATGTAAATGTATATGTATACATGTTTATATATAAATATACTATATATATATATATATATATATATATATATATATATATAATAGGTACCTGCAGTACTTAGATAATACTGGAAGAAAGTATGAAAATCATGAAAGCTTGCTAGTATTTAAGCACTCCTATATGGGTGTATGTTTAAATTAAAAATACCCAGAAAGTACTGTGAATGAACTAAAGCTCTTTATTTTGATACCAAAATTACTTGGGCTGTATATTAGGACAATACACCAAAATGCACTTTATCACAGGCACTTTTGCTAATTAGCATATTCTTTTGCATCAGATTAATCAGAACCAGCACCAAAATATGTGGGTTTCTTTCGCTCGGCGCTGAATAGCTGTTGGGTACACAAGCTATTAATAGGTCCTATGAGAAAGACCACTAAATGACCTTTAATTTGGTATATGATAGACATATTTAAAACAAAATCAAATTATGCCAAACAAAAAAACCCACCTGTTTCATTCAGTGTTGAAAACAAATTTTGTTCAAGTACATTTGTTCAAGCACATCAATATATTTACCAATTGATGTTAAACAAAGTGCCAAGGAATCGGGATGTATACAGAGAGCGTGTATATAAACAGATGAGAGGGACAACTCTCATACTAGACCGTGTAACAGCTGCCGACTGTGGTGCTCCAAGTGGTGGTTGTTGAACAGTTTACGCATATGGGCAAGCTCAAGGCATTGTCAATTGTTGTGTGCAATCTTCATACAGAAAAAGTGAAATATCTCTAAAACTACACCACATAGAAACAAACTGTTTGGAACACATATAGAAAACATATATTAAATGAGACTATATTAAATTTATATGGTTAGGGTTCTGCATTTCTATTAATTTTGAACAAAATATACATTTTGCACTGCACGTATGGCAAACTCAATGCTTTGTCAATGGCAGTGAGCAATCTTCATACAGAAAACGTTAAATATCTCTAAAACCACAACACCTAGAAACAAACTGATTGGAATACACATAGAAAACATGTTTACCAAAAAGATTATATTAAATTGATACGGTTCTGGATTTCTATTAATTTTGAATAAAATCGACGTTTTTGCACTGCGCGTACCGGCAAACCCAATCAGTCAATGCATTGTCAATGGCGGTGAGCAATCTTCATACAGAAAAACTTAAATATCTCTAAAACCACATGACCTAGACACAAACCGCTTGGAACAGATATAGAAAACATGTTTACCAAAAACATTATATTAAATTTATAAGGTTAGGGTTCTGGATTTCTATTAATTTTGAATAAAACTAATCTTTTGCACTGCACATACCGTCAAACTCAAAGCTTGTTCAACAATGACCACGCGAGGTGCCACTGTAGCCTATGTTACCGATTTTCGCGGGAGTTGTCCCTCTCATCTGTTTATATACACGCTCTCTGATGTATATGAAAACAATTGTTTAGTTTGAATATCAGGTAGAAGCTGAAACAATTGACACACCCACATACCGAGTGGGTGTGGGTGTGTCAATTGCAGTAGTGCCGAGAGCCAGGAGAGAATTGCGGGGTATATTACCTTAGATGTTACTAGAACATAAAACCCAAACAAGAAAGTGTTAGGTGTAGGCGATAATACAGTCACAACAAGGATAGTTGAATCCTGACTTCCAGCTTTCTTTTCCACGATTTCCTGACGATGCTAATCCTATAGGCGAAAATCCGCGTTTTCACGGAAATTCGCTGTCGGTGTAAATTGTAATAACCGAGGCTTGATTGCTGCGATTTTTGCCGGACACCACTTTCATCCCCGAATTTTGAATGGCACAGGTTGAGGAGACGCTGATGGAGGACCACATGAAGTTGCAGGTGCGTGCGCATCTGGATGCCGTGATAGCCAAGATACAGAAGCTGAGTGACCGCATTGACGAGCAGATCAGCCAGGTGCAGGACGCCGTTCACGTCCTGTCCACTGCCAGCGTCACCGAGGCTGGCGAGGAGTCTGGCGGCGGGGCGATGGGCGGCGGGGCGACAGGTGGCGGGGCTGGCGACGGGGCAAGCGACTTGCACGAACAGCTCGACTACTTAGACCAGAAGGTAGGGTCTGGCTGGCTGGCTGTCTGTGTTTTTGGCTGGCTAGGGCTGTCGTGTTTTTGGCTGGCTGGCTGGCTGGCTGTGTTTAAGGTTGGCGGTGTTTGTGGCTGGTTGTGTTTGTGGCTGGTTGTGTTTGTGGCTGGTTGTGTTTGTGGCTGGTTGTGTTTGTGGCTGGCTGTGTTTGTGGCTGGTTGTGTTTGTGGCTGGCTGTGTTTGTGGATGTGGCTGGCAGTGTTTATGGCTGGGTGGCTAGTTGGCTGTGTTTTTGGCTGGCTGTGTTTGTGACTGGCTGCGGCTGTCTGTTTTTGGCTGCATTGCTGTGTTTGTGGCTGTGGCTGGCTGGCTAGTTGGCTGTGTTTGTGGCTGGCTGGCTGAGTTTGTGGCTGGCTGTGTTTGTAGCTGGCTGTGTTTGTAGCTGGCTGTGTTTGTGGCTGTCTAGAAGGTTGGCTGTGGCATGTGGGTGTGTCTGGTATGTGGGTGTGTCTGGTATGTGTCTGTGGTATGTGGGTGTGTGTGGTATGTGGGTGTGTAGTATGTGGGTGGGTGTGGTATGTGGGTGTGTCTGGTATGTGGGTGTGTCTGGTGTTTGTAGTATGTGTCTGGTATTTGTGGTATGTGTCTGTGGTATGTGGGTGTGTCTGGTATTTGGGTGTGTCTGGTATTTGGTTGTTTCTGGTATGTGGGTGTTTCTGGTATGTGTGTGTGGCTGGTATGTGGGTGTGGCTGGTATGTAGGTGTGGCTGGTATGTTGGTGTGGCTGGTATGTTGGTGTCTGGTATGTGGGTGTGTCTGTGGTATGTGGGTGTGTGTATGTTGTATGTGGGTGTGTATGTTGTATGTGGGTGTGTCTGGTATGTGGGTGTTTCTGGTATGTGGGTGTGTCTGGTATGTGGGTGTGTCTGGTATGTGTCTATAATATGTGGGTGTGTCTGTGGTACGTGGAATGTGGGTGTGGAAAAGGAATAAGGGACACAGGCGATATAAAGGTATGTGACCTAGTAATCCGCCAAGGGACTAGAAAATGTGCGTGCGAGGGCTTTGTAGTTCAGTAGCTGCAGTCATAGGTTTTCACTGTCAACCTCTATATATGTGCACGAAAAGTATAGAAAGTAGCTGCTATGTAATATATTAGAAGAATGTAATATAATCCACTTGTCACACATGACATAGTGTCTGTGTCACTTATTTACTTTCTGCTTCTTATGCATGATGTCACTAATTATATATTCTCTGCCACGTGGTCCATAGCTTTATATAGATATTTTAACATTAACAAATCTAAGAAGGGAAACAAAACCCTTGGGACGATTGCATGTTCATGCTGCATGTAAAATAATGATTTTTCGATCCGAACTATTGCCGATAAAACTTTTTATTTTATTTGATTTAATTTGACAAAAATAATTAAGTGTGTGTTGGGGTTCAATGAGGTTGAAATGTGTGGGTTGTGACTGGAATGGTGCCATTGCTCCTTTGACTGCGGAATGGTGTCATTGTTCCTTCGTCTGTGGAATGCTACCATTGCTCCTTCGACTGCGGAATGGTGCCGTTGCTCCTTCGATTGCGGAATGGTGCCATTGCTCCTTTGACTACGGAATGGTGCCATTGCTCCTTCGACTACGGAATGGTGCCATTGCTCCTTCGACTACAGAATGGTGCCATTGCTCCTTCAACTGTGGAATGGTGCCATTGCACCTTCGACTGTGGAATGGTGTCAGTGTTCCTTCGACTGCGGAATAGTGCCATTGCTTCTTCGACTGCGGAATGGTGTCATTTCTCCTTCGACTGCGGAATGGTGCCATTGCTCCTTCGACTGCGGAATGGTGCCATTGCTCCTTCGACTGCAGAATGGTACCATTGCTCCTTCGACTGCAGAATGGTACCATTGCTCCTTCGACTGCGGAATGGTACCATTGCTCCTTCGACTGAGGAATGGTGCCATTGCTCCTTCCACTGAGGAATGGTGCCATTGCTCTTTCGATTTCGGAATGGTGCCATTTCTTCTTTGACTGCGGAATGGTGTCATTGTTCCTTTGTCTGTGGAATGGTGCCATTGCTCCTTCAACTGTGGAATGGTGCCATTGCTCCTTCGACTGCGGAGTAGTGCCATTGCTCAGTCGATTGTTGAATGGTACCATTCCAATCATTATGTCAGAAACGTCTTCTTTAAAAAATATAGAAAATTGAATGCCATTTCTTTCTTTGTAAGGTGAATCTCCATGAGAACGTCTCGATAGTTCTGAAGCGTGAGATCCAAAAATTGACACGGCACATCGTGAAATTCGAAGACGGCAGAGCTTCAGATCATGACCGGATAGTGGCGCTTGAAGAAAAAGTGGCAATGTTGCTAAGCAATGGGGTGGCTGCATCTACGTCTGCGTCTGCATCTATGTGTTCATATGCATCTGTGTCTGCGTCTACGTCTGTTTCTGCTGAGTCGCAGAATGAGCTGGTATCTTCTGACGGGATGCTGCTATGGAAAATCAAAGATTTCCTGGCAAAGAAGCGTGAGGCGGCTTCTGGGGGGCCACCAATGTTGACGTCACGGCCATTCCTGGCCAGTCCCAATGGTAGGTGCCTGCCAAGATTTCATTATTGCATATTCGCTTACATAAAGCATCATTCATTTCCTCTCCGTTTCCCCCACAATGGGTACGATAAAGATGTTGGTATTGTAGTAGTAGCAGCAGCAGCAGCAGCAGCAGCAGCGGTGTAATTGTTAGCATGCGAGCCCTGGGATGAAAGGAAGTGTGAGTTCGAAAACTTGCTTAATAAGTGTCGGAAAGCGTACGGTGGGTCTAACCCTAACCCCCTCCCCCCCCCCAAACATATTGTTTGTGCGCTTGTGAAAATTTTAATGACCCCTAAATGTGTTACTTAATTCATTATTGTTAACGGCTACCCGATTAATAACTGCTACCCGTCATAATCATTATCCAATTTATGACCACTTGACTCGCTACTGTATTCAATTCTTGACTTACCCGATTTGTGACTGCTGCCTGACTCATGAGTGTCCAAATACATTGTATATTACATTCATAATGCACCCGCGTTTTTGCCAAAGCCAAGTCAAAGTCGAAGCCAAAGCTCGGTTAAACCAATGATCGGCTAATCCAAACAAATTTCTAGTTTAACATTGGTTTAATGGGGTTATACTGTATGTCGCTAGGATGTAAAATCCAACCAAACATACAAACAAATTTATCCACTTTCAGGATACAAGTTGTGCGCCCGGATATACCCGAACGGTGACGGCGTGGGAAGGAATGACTACCTGTCTGTGTTCATCGTCGTGATGAGAGGACCCAATGATGCCCACCTCAAGTGGCCCTTCAGACAGAAGATCGTCATCGCCCTCCTAGTAAGTTTGTGGTGGTCATATATATCAGTAATTCATGACGCTGGAGACAGAAGTAGTGCACAAGTTTTTTATTAGGACAAAGGAGCAGAATAAAGGGGGCGGGGAGGGGCAGACATCAGGCACGACGCATCTAATCATTATCCTGAACAGTAAGGGAACCTACCTAACAGGCTCTCATCTGAATGTAACATGGCTTCAGAATAAACTTACTTGAAACTGTAACAGACGCACACAGTAACAACACAAGAACGAACTGGTAACGAGGCACGTAGGCAGAGGTTAAGATTAACTACCACACAAGTCAGCCTTAGTAACTCTACCTATACACACTCTATACTGAAGTTAACACAGCTTCAGGAGAACTTACACGGTGCGATAACAGACACACTCACTTAACGTTTTTCCCAGAGATCAGGTAAGGTCGTGTAACGATGGTAAGTATCATGAGATCAGGTATACTTAAGAGTAGTCATTCACAAGAAAGGTGCGATAACAGCCACACCCACTTAAGGTTTGCAGTGATCAGTTTGAATCGTAAGGCAGGTGGTAAGTATCATGAGATCAGGTATTCTTAAGAATAGCAAGGCGTGTTAACGGTGCAATAACAGCCCCAGCCGGCACGTTTACAACGGTCTGCATCGTCCGACCTCGGATCAAAAAACAGGTTAGATTGACGTAAGAACGTAAAATAAGCCACCAGTGTTGCGGCAATTAGCACAAGGGTACAGTTACCGGCCTTCCGGAATTCTTTAACAATACTTTTAATGTCCCTGACTGTTAACGGTGGCACCTGTACCGGCTTGTGCACGCTTAACCTGTGAACCCCTTTTTTCATTATACAAGCTAAGTAAGTATCAAAGGCCTCGACTCTTCCTTTATGTAACAAAATCCAAGTTCTGGCCCCGCTTAGGTAATTGTTCACTGCACCTGGAGATTTCAGCTTGTCCGCCAGAAAGGCTATATAATTTAGTATGTCATCTCTTTTTGGTCTATACACATTAACCTCGTTCAGGGTAGCAAACTTAACATAACATTCCGCCTGAACTCTTTTATTCCTGCAAGAGCCCACCGATAGCCCAGCCTTAACCAACTCTAGAACTTTCCGGGGCAGCTGCACACGGTGACCTAGGAAGAGAGAGGCAATTAAGAAACGAACTTCCTAGGTCACAATGCAGTGTTACAACTTAAGCAACTCGACGAAGAACATATGGTCAATACGCACCCTAGTAAGATTTCTACTCCGAGACTCTGCAGCCACCCTGTTAGCGTGAACCTGAGAGCCGTCACACCTACTCAGCAGGTCTGCGAACACTAGTTGCACTCCCGGCACGTGTCTCACAGCAATGTCACACGTTCGCTCAGCCGCGAAGCGCCAAATTTCTCGAGCGCATGCGCAGAGCACTTTATCTCTCCCCGTACCCGAGTCTAGAACTACCTGCGAGGCCAGATTGTCGGTGTTAATGACAACCTGGAAGTCTGAAACATTGGCTGGCGAAAGGGCGTGAAGGGCGGCCACCAAGTTAATGGCCTCCAGTTGAGCGATAGGGAATTGCTTTTTTAACAAGGGCGGGCAGTATAACTCCGTAAAATATTGGTCCTGCGAGAACCCTCCCCCACCCCGAAGACATGAGTCACACTCCAGCAGCCATATTTTAAGTGCCACGGGACGCATAAGTACCAAACCATTTGACTGACGGGCGTAAGTTGTAAACCAAGCGAGATCGCCCAAAACTTCCTCCGTAACAGCTATTGTTCCAAAGAAAGGGCTTGCCCGTAAGAACGCTAGGAGTCTACTCATGAATCGGCGTGCTGGGCACACACACCTCGACAAAAACTGCAGTTTTCCTACTAAGACTTGAATCGCCTTCCTAGTCACCTTTGTGCCAACACACCATACCGTACAGAGGCTAACTATTTCTTCCAGTTTTACCTGGGGGATTCTAAGTACCATACCCTGTGTATCTACTATGAAGCCTAGCCAGGTTAGTCGCGTAGACGGCGGAAAGCATTTTTGTTTTGCCAATGTCAGTCCCAGTTCACCAGTTACGGACACTAGGTAATTAAATGCCTCCGTCGCTCTAGCCTTAGAAGCCTCCACCCCAACGAAGTCATCTAGGTAGCAGAGACAAAAATATCCCGCTTCCCGCAACAGAAACACCACTGCTTGAGTTGTACGGGCGCAGGCCATCGCCGAGGTGCGACACCCAAAGGGGGGGGCAATATCAAAATAAAGCTTCGCTTCAGCTTGAATCCCAAACAAAGGAACCGAGAGGGGGCACGTACGAAGCTGGCGATAAGCCCTAGAGAGGTCAGCGGACCATAAGAACGACCCCTTTCCTAGTATTGTCACTTTAGCCGCCAGATCCAGAATACCTGGTAACTTAAAGCTTAGTTTTTCACCTTGGTACACCCCTCTCCCGATCCATGAGTTCACGCTACGCCCTCGAGGAAAGCTCAGATCGACAATGATCCTCCTCTCCGCTGTATCTTTCTTTGGCCGTGTCATTAGGGGACTAATTTGACACCACAGGGTAAAGGGGGGATCTACATACGGGCCTAATAGGGCACCCTCATTGAGCTCCTTACTGATGTATTTGGAGATCCAAATCTCATTTCCCGCCTGTTCCTTATGGTTTTTTAATGTCGAGACCGGCGGCTTCTCTCCTACATAATCTGCTGGCCAACCAAATTCTAGAAAATCTAGAATAGCCTTGTCTTGCTAATGATCTAGTTTACTTCGCCATACGGGTATATCTAGACCAGAGGGCACTGGGATCCTGGCCCCTAGATAATTTGGCAACCCTGACCTCCGAACCTGACTATATATGCTGAGGTACTTTCCTCCCTACTCCCGTACGGCAGAGCTCACCAGGGGCCAGAACGACAATAAGGACTTCCTAAAAAGGAGCGGTGAAATGATGCGTTGATGTGCCACTACCCGCAATGAGCAATCATCCTCACTGTCTACTACTAATAACGCATCATCAGTTACAGAACGCACCTCAGACACCGCAGTATCTGCGGCACTTGCACAACTCAGGGCGGGGACAGACAGCGGAGCCATGCTATAAGGTTTAACCCAAGACGCTACGTCGCTTCTAAGCACCCCCTCTGAATCATTGAACAATAATGAAGGGTTGTTCCTATGAGAGCCAAATTTTTCCACTGAACCCTTATTACAGACCTGGCCTAAGGAGACAGCCTTAGTGGACCCTATTGAGCTACCCGGCATATCTTTTGTACTACCACCTGTTACCGGAAGGCAGATTCCCTGCCTGATAACATGACCTATAGTACCCAACGTACCATCGCCCCCCTCCCTCGTACAATCCCCATAAGGCAACGTCGACGGAGTACTTGGAAACTGAACATCATTGTTAACGGTAGGCCTCACTTCCACAGCGGAATCCACAGAATCATGAACGATCACTAAGTTACCCTTTACCGAGCCCCGCAACCTGTCGATAGACGCCCCGCGATTACAAGCACGAAGCACCGCTGGCACTTTAACACCTGAAGTATCAGACACAAGGTTAACGCCTGGTAATGATGGCGTACCAGGTAGTACTACATGAGGGTCCGGCACAAGGGAGGCCTCAACGAGGCCTACCCCGTAAAAACCTGCTTCAACACAGAAGGAGTAGTCTCAATACTGCTCACCCTATCTTGTGCCCTACGTTTACTAAAACAGTCTATTTCACGGTGAAAATTCATTTTCCGGAACCGCTTGACGCACCAACTACAACAGTGGCAAAACTTGTGAGGAAGCTCACCGTGCGACTTAAAGAAGCCACAAGTATCACCCTTATTCCAACTAGGGCAAGGCTCGCCATCTACCGATTCATTGAACTCTCTCCCTACCCAGCCAGTGTTAGAACCCCCCTCCGCTTTCTTATCTTTACTTACAGCCAGCCTAGTACCCACCGCAAAAATGTCACGTTGTATGTCCTTAATAGTTGCCCTATCTTCCCAACCCCCCTCTAACCGGCCATCGCTAATCATTGAGAAAACCTTCTCTGACCATAGAAGTACCGTGTGCCAGTCCCACACCGCAGCCATTTCAGCGATATCCACCATGTGCTGCCTAATATGCTTAACAGACTTAGAATGCAGACTAGCTTCATTGAGTAATCGGTTGATTGCGGACATGTATTCATACCACGTGGCTGAGCCCAGCGGTACAGACCCCATGACATTGTCTCTAATTACAAATAGATGAGGCAACAGACGTTTCTTACCCCGCTTAGGTTTTTCTCGGCGACCTCTGCGCTTCAGTAGCCGGCGGAAGTCATCTTCAGAGGAGGCAGAAGATTGGTCTGAAGCAGAAGCATCAGAATCGGAGTCGCACATCGCCACACGTTGAAGCTTGCGACGGCGGCGCCTCTGTCGACGCGATGCTGGAGACCTCTTTTTCCTCCTCTTGTTACACCTGGAACTGCCGGAAGGCGAACCGGACTCCGGCTCCGAAACCTCTCCCAACACGGGCGACGACTCATGACTTGTACCTCTCTTCTGCTTCCGAGAGGGCGACTGCAGTACTTGGGAATCCGCTTCCACATTGCGCGACAATTTAACCTTCCCAGCACTTAAGGATGCCTTGATGCTCTCCAACTGACCAAGCAGTGCTTTCGTGTTGGCCTCCCAGTGTTTCTTAAGCTCCTTTTGCAGGAAGGAGACTGTCACAGTGTCTTGGTCCGTAGTAACCGTGTCGGCAGCCTCCCTGTCATCCACTAGAGAGCTAGGGCCAGCCACAGCCGACAACCCAGACGCCTGATCCGACAATTGAGAAACTGTCGAAGCTTCCATTTCCGGAGTCCTCTTCCTCCGGGCAGAGCGAGGTAGCGGCATACTCCTAACGACACCCACCAACAGTAACAGAAGCGAGAAGCACAGGCAGAAGGGAATTATTGTAGGGTCTACTCAATAGTGAGTTATGTAGGACACTAGGGTAAGGTTGCTTGTAGAACTTGATGAAGGAGCAACCATTGAACTCTTGCCTCTAAAGTCACTACACATCCAGGTAACTGCACGTACTCCACGAATCCAGGTCACTGCACGTACTCCACAATGAACAGCAGCTCACAGCTTGGCGCAGGGTCACGTCAACTTCCACGAGGCAGACGCTGAGAGTGCTGCTCTATGCGAAACCTGACACTCTAGAGCTCTTCTCACTCCCCAACCGCAGTTAAAAAGGACCACAGCCACATGTACTCCATAAGCTAGCCTCTTGATTATCCTGCCTCTTGATTATTAACTGAAGCCAAAAGAAAAATATAGAGGTCAATGTCAGAACTCCGTCAAGGTGACAATGTTCCGAGAAGTCAAAGACCTGTGAGTCTGCCCTGTAGACACAAGTCAACAATGTGCACGAGAATAGCTAGTAAGCGAGAGACCGCGAGAGCTGCGCTGGCCGCCTTGACCTGTGCTGAGAGAGCTGCGGCGCCTGGACGCTTAGTACTTCCACAGGCCAGACGCCGAGAATGCTGTCTCACCGTTAACTTGACACTTGTAGACTTCTTGAATCCAGGCGTATTAATTAAACCACACAACCACACGTAATCCACAAATGAACCGGGTGAGAGCACGGCTTCAGCTAGCTTAGTAGAACTCGGTTGTGCGCTGGGTCGCTCCAACTTCCACTGGCAGACGCTGAGAATGCCGAGCCACTGCGAAGCTTGACGGTCGTAATCCTCCCGATTCCCAATCCTATATAATAACTAACCAGCCACACGTAAACCACAACGAGAACCGGGAGCTAGGGCTATCAACAGACTCAGAAAAAACTCAGGGCAGAGGTTCCTGAGAAAGACTAGCCATGATGGTATGACAAACCCTCCACGACTAGGCTTTATATGTACAACTGTGACTTGTTCAATGCCATTGTTACACTTCCAATATTATTTACAACACATATTTCTGTAGACCAGTTTGTAATTCCAGCGGCATGGTGCATTGTAGGATGCGTACAAGCAAAACAAACCGACACAAAGCATATGGCTCATGTTGAAGCAGTGGTGTAGCTATGGAATCTGTTAGTTTCAGCACATTTCACCGTGGGCGGTGGCCAAATCGGTAGAGCACGGCCCTCATGTGTGGGAGATTGGGAGTTTGTTTCCCGGTCGAGTCAAACCAATGACTTATAAAATTGATACTTGTTACTTCTTACCCTGGCACTCTGCATTAATAGAATAGGGCAAGGACTGGTTAGCTCATTGTCAGGATAATGTAACAGTGGGTCATGGTGCCAGTGGCCTGATTTCCCAGTGGGGCAGCACTATTAAGTTGCCATGAGTGCGCACTGTCACAAGTCGGTACCCATGACCTTACATGTTGCCAGGACAACAACCAATCAATTCACATTTCAGCTAGTGTTTGACAGGTAGAATACCAATTTAAAATATATATATATATATAATAAAATTGTTTTGCTTTGGACACCGTATTCAGCGAATATGCAGGCAGAATTACAAACTCGTCGACTACTTCTGTGCATGGATATTGTTAACAACCACATGATCACTTCCAATATTATATACAGTATGACAGTAATTCCATTATGTTACTTCATCCTCTTAACCTAATTGACACATGGTTATTAAAAATGATGCAACAGCAATCTACTTGGCACTCAAGAATTGTTCTGTGGTTAGATATTAGAAGCAATCAAATCCCTAAAGTAAGTAGTGTATACATTCAATGCACAACCAACATGTTCAGTTGTTGCGCATTGTTGTATTTAGGGTTACATAACGATATATTCACCCATACTGTTCCCTCTTCCACAACTTCTAGCTATACATAAAACTTATTTCTCTCTAAGCACATATATAGACAGACACTGTTGTGTTTAACATTTTTTCATTCACAGATTGTTTCACCTCTGCATAGCTATTGTTAACAACCACATAACCACTTCCAATATTTTATACAGTGTGACAGTAATTCTATTGTCACTTCATCCTCTTAACCTAATTGGCAATAGCACATGGTTATTAAAAATAACACAAAAGCAATCTACTTGGCACTTCAAAAACTGTACTGTGGTTTTATTGTAGAGGCAATGAGTAGCAATGACAGATTAACCATTAGCCTGAGTATGCTTGGTGACTGGAAGGGAGGGGAGGCCTAGAGCATATGAGAAAATGGTTTAATTGAGACTACTAAAGCTCATCCTAGGGGCCTGGGTGACTCAGCCTAAAGGCCCAGGTGGTAGTTAATCTGCCACTGAATGAGATAGTTAAAGTAAGTTGTGTACACACTCAATACCCAACAAAAACTTGCATTTGTTGCACATTGTTGTATGTAGGGTTACAGAATGGTATATTCACCCGAACTGGCCCTATTCCACCCCTTCTAGCTACATAAAATTCCTGATTACTTACCCCTGAAGAGAGTTATCTGAACCTAAGCTACACACTTTTGGATTCTGCTGCATCTGAAGCTAGATCAACATTTCCTAAATGAACTTCTTGCATCAATCACAAAGGACCAAAACAGGATCAAACCATGAGTTTGCGTGTATGCCGAAGACACTACCCATACATATTCCTACCTGGGAACTGCACTGAAGTGCCCCATAATTGATCTCTTACTGTATGAATAAAGTTTTGTCTCCCACTACTTATCGATTGATTGATTGATTGGTGGTTGCTTTACACTGTGTCGGCAGCACAGGCCATATTCACGGCGAGAAATGTTTTTTTTGTTCAAACCATCGCTTTTACATGTAAAAGCAGACAATCAATTATGTGCCAATAGACACTCATTAAATTAGAAAGCTCACAATCATATATTTGTGGTCAAGGGAAACAAATTCCCATAGAAAAGAAAAGTTTTATTAATAATTGATAGAATCTATTTAGTAAACTATATGAGGTGGTACAGTCCAGCTGCCCTCAAAAAGGCTAAAATGTTTTCCTGTTTTACCTTAGTAAAAAGGTCATGCATACTGTCTGCAGTGTAGAACCGTTGGCGCAGGGCCAAAAAATCAACGCAACTTAGTAAAATGTCTTTGAGTGTCAGCGGGGACTGACACCCAATACATTCAGGGGGAGGTTCCCCCTTGAGCAGAAAAGCATGTGTAAGCCACGAGTGACCAATACAGCAGCGGCTAAGGACTACTTGGTCCCGCCGACCTCCCGCATGAGTCTGTGGCGGCTTCCCGAAAGTCTCTCTGCTGCTCTA
The DNA here is from genome assembly GCA_030323885.1 of Branchipolynoe longqiensis. Taxonomy (NCBI): domain Eukaryota; kingdom Metazoa; phylum Annelida; class Polychaeta; order Phyllodocida; family Polynoidae; genus Branchipolynoe; species Branchipolynoe longqiensis. The sequence goes on from CM059191.1 coordinate 33,974,626, forward strand.
CCCATGCTCCCATTATCAATAATGTCAATGTGCGCTTATAGTCTAAATTTCTAGTCCATTCTGTTACACTAATTTTTGCTCCCTCTGCTTTGATTTCAAATGGATTTGTTAGCAGCATTATTGGGCCTGCCACAGTTCTGGATAATCATGCATGCTCTCAAGGTGTGGGCATAACATTTCCACATTCATAAAGTTTCGGAGATGTTGCACACTTTTCCTGGTACCCATGCCTCTCTTACAACAGCCAGATTGGCAAGCAATATATTTCTCCTCCTGACTCAATTGTACAAACTCTAGTTCTCCTTTCTTTCCCTTCACAGAAAACTTAATTGTTTTCTGATTACTACTTCTACCAACTACAACAATAGGGCAGTCATTGTCATCTATTCGGTCATGCAGGAATCTCTCCACAGCTGTCTCAGGAACCCATTCTGACTGGAATAGTCTCTCAATTCGAGGACATATTTCATTTCTAATAAACCGTGCATGCCTACACTTGTTACCTGCACTTGTAATCTCAGCCATATGAAAAGACCTGCAACTACAGTCAATTTCACTTTGATTAAATTTAATATGAACAAACTCACAATCAGAAAATATAGCAGTGCCATTAGTGTATGCATTCATGGTTATTTCATAACCATCAATTCCTGCTGATCGCCATGAGATGCATCCTCTTTCAACTAAATATCTTTTGTACTCATCATATAAGGTAAATCGTTCACTCATAGATGCAACATCTGGATGGGGAATTTCATCTGCTTCTGGTATTTGATCTACTTCTAGAATCTGATCACTAAAGCTAACTACTCTTTTCTTGCCTGATTTTATTTCTGCACTATGCACTATTTCTTCCCGCTTATTTGAATTGTTAGCTGGATCTGTTTCTGGTATCTCATTGATTTTCCTTAGCTCATCATATGCCTTTTCATACTCCTCAGCCAATGTAAAGTGGATATAGTGGCTTCTTATTGATATAGGAAGCTACCCAGGACAACCCACTGCAAGCGCTTGAAGGAACTGCATGTTGCATGTGGATTCTAGATTCCAGTGAAAATTTGCAATTTGTGATACAACTTTGAATTGTTTTGATATGGAGAGGTGAGAATTGTCTGCCCAAATGTCAATACCCACACGTGTCTTTCCAGCTAACGAGTGCTCAAACAATGTGCTTGTTACAAACTTTCCATCATGCCCAATAACATACACATATCCATCATCATTTATATCACTGTCATCCTTTTTCCCTGGTTTTCCTTTGGGGTTAATGCTAATAACTAAACTTTTAATAGTCACATTAATCTCTTGTATTTTTGCCCATATCTGATCAGCGGTGCTTTACTAGTGTTTTGGTTCTTATGCTGCATACTTATGCACTCGCCTCTATTTGTCAGAAAAAACACTTCTATCTGTAATATCTTTTGCTGTAAAAATAAGATATAATGCTTGGCCATGCAACTGTTCTTCATATCTAAAGATATGATCCATGGCACCATCACACTTTGCATGTTCTAAATACCTAGCAATGCTTGCCTCAGTCTTTGCAAATGCTAAATGATAATAAACACCTGAAGTTATACCTGGTGTTGCTGCCATATCAAGGAGTACCTTTTCTAATTGAATAAGTTTACTATGCCCATTGCCAAGTACAGTTTCTGAAAGCCACTGCTCATTAGAATAAATATCATTGATTGCCTCCTTACATAACTCTAAGTTACCTGATAAATGAGTGGTTTCACTCACCCTGTCCAGGAAAGGATACTGGTTGGCCCCCGCATCACCACCAATCAGTTCTGGTCTGGATGTCGAAGGAGCTGGCACTGATATTACCTATGAATATTACAAAATGAGAGCTGTTTAAGAGCAATACTACAGACAGTATTGTGTAATTCATTGTTGCTTGTGATAATAATTTCAGTAAGTGACCAATATCTCTTTTATAAGTGCTTTTGTTAAGGGAAACATTTTGCTGTAAATAAATCTATAGATATCACTTACTTTGGATATTTAGGCTCATTATTTACAACTTGCTAAGTTCAGGTAGAATGAAAATCTGTACATGCCTGGTGTCTGAATTAACATCTACGGTACAACTCTTTACCAGTCTGTATGCACCAATCGGTGATAGGCTTAGCCGGAGCTAAGGCACTAGCCGCGGATAGCTACCTCAGGGTAGCGGGGGGTTTGAGAAATGTGTGAATCGGTATGCACCAATGTTTTAGCCGCTGCGGATAGCTAACCGTGAGTTTATTTATAGATTTAGGAATTCCCTCTGCGTTTGTACCCATGTATTAGGCTCAAATATATTAAATGCGATCATATTTAACAGAATTACATACGCAATAAGTGAAATTTTATCAATTTACCCTAAATTCGAAGCGTTATTAAGGCTACCGCCGCATTGGCGGAGATATTAATAGTTATATTTTCGAATCGACGAACGTACAGTAAACAAACCGCCGCCGCCGCCAGTATGGAAAGCGACGTCGATGCGGCGGCTGCGGCGATTTGTTTACCGTGTGTATGTTCCGCTGTGACCAGACGGGATGGCCGAATGAGTTAGAGCGTCCGTCTCCCGTGCTGGTAGATCATGGGGTCGTGGGTTCGTGTCCCGGTCGAGTCAAACCAATGACTTTAAAATTGATACTTGTCGCTTCCTAGCCAGGCGCTCGGCATTATTAGGATAGGGCAAGGACTGGTGTGCTCAGTGTCAGGATAATGTGACTGAGTGGGTACCAGGTCATGGTGCCAGCGGCCTGGTTTCCCAGTGGGACAGCACTATAAAGTCACCATGAGTGCGCACTGTCACAAGTCGGTACCCGTCCTGATATGACCTTAGATGTTGCTAGGACATAAAACAACAACAAACAAACAACAACAAAACTGTATACCTGCTAGGGGCTGGGGTTAGGATTTCCGAGTTTAAACGCGCGGTGTTTGTCTAACACTGCTCCATGCATACCGACTTTTCGGCGCTAAACCAGAAATCCTGCCCTAACCGCGGTTTGGCTCGCTAACACTGCTCCATGCATACGGGCCCTGGTCCCCTACTCTCTCCACACATACTTGGTTCATTTAAACATGAAAACTAAACAAGGTTGTGCTTGGAGAGCATTTGTCTGAGTACGCGCAGTGTCCCAGTGAGCTATAGCTGGTCCCTTTAATATTTACTTTTTTCGGAATATATAATAACCCTGTCACAGCTTTTCTTATATTCAAATTGGGATAACTTTGTTAATATTTACTTTTTTAGAAATATATAATAACCCTTTCAAAGCTATAGTCATTGGAATTGAGCAGTACAACTTTCATCTAAATATATACTGTATTACAAAAGATATGTGAGTTTGAAGTACAAAATCATAATTTTGGGTCATAGCTTTTCTTATATTCAAAATGGCATAACTTTGTTAATATTTACCTTTTTAGAAATATGTAATAAGACTTTCAAAGCTCTAGTCATGAGAATTGAGCAGTACAACTTTCACCTAAATATGTCCTGTATTACAAAGGATATGAGAGTTTGAAGTACAACATCTAGATTTTGGGTCACAACTTTTGGCTGGTTTACTATAGAACAAAGGGCCCAGAATTAGGCATATATTTTCAAATTGATGTAACTTTCATGATATTTATATTAGAAAAACTATATGACTACCAAGTTTAAGGTCTATTCAAGCTCTTTCCATTGGAATATGTTCCATTGGGATAAAATGCTTTAAAAATATATACTCACATAGCTACCACAAGTACATGGTGAATCTTTTATCTAAACTGCACCCAGTGTATTAGGTACAGCATGCACAGTGCAGTACTTCTAGACCAGCAGGCTACGAGTAGGGTCACGTATGCACAGACACCGCTAAAGATACGTGAGGATGCCCACGTACGTTGAGACTTCGAGTCTACAAATACGGTCCTGTACGCGTAGCCACTGCCTTTCGGTTAATTCAATGAGTTAAATAAAATCAACTTCATACTCAGTTCATGCTGATGTGAAGCTACCAGTTTGTCACATACCTACTTAATACCGACCCACCCAGGGGGAGGCTAATGACTAACACGCGTATATTATATATATATATATATATATATACATGAACAATATATACATAAACAATACCCACAGAGGATTTCGTCAAAATCCAGCAACCGGAAACGGAAATAGGCCTCTATGGGCGCCGCCATTTGTAAAATCGTGTTGAATAACACAATAATCCAAATCCAGCAAACGGAAACGGAAATCGCTCATCAAACTTCGGTCAGCAAGCAGCAAGCAGGGTGGACGACAGCTATTGGTTAATAATATATCAAAACAAATGCCCGCTGCCATAGAATTTGCCGATACATGCAGTTCAAAACTTAGAGTTTATTCAAAATTAAAAGAAATAAATAACAATTTGGCATAAACATGGATGCACAAATGAAATATTAATAGTTTACTCCGCGGAAACGACGGCTGTATTCGGGTCACCCGAGTTGATAGAATTTCAAATCGAACACCGCGAGTGGAGTAAAAAAAAAAGCATAAAATGCTTTGCTGTAGTTATATCGGTGGGTCGGTCCTAAGCATTGCTTATTCATATTACATAAATATGAATTCAACTAATAGCATCAGCTAAATGTCTAATCACGAACCTACCTTTCCTTGATAGAATAGACCCATTTACCAAATGTAAATAATGAGGAAAGACTGCAAGTGGCAGTAACAGCCATTTTGTAAATAAGAAAGCAAGGCTCGCAGCCACGTAAGAGCAAGGCTCTCATTGGTTGAACTGTTGTGCTCAACAAGCATTTGTAAGATACTATCTGATTGGATCCGAGATCTGGAGTCGTGAGCGTGCTCTGCCATATGAGATCTACGTTAGTCAAGCCCACAGCAGGCACCAGCGAGAGAAACCGGATACGACCTATTTACAAATGACGTCAGAGAATAGACTACATCACCATTCCAGCCGCGTTGTGCATTGTGGGATGAGTAGAAGAAAACAAACCCATGAGAAAGACATGGCACATGCTAATACACTGGGTGCAGCTATAAAATGTGCTAGTTTCAGCTCATCTCAGCTCTTGTTTGAAACATAAAATAACAACTAAACAATTTTTTATAATAAATTAAGTTATTATTTTATCCAGCATTGCATTTACATCAATATAATCAGCACATCTTATGCCATGTGCATTTAGATTTAGACAAATCTGGGCACTCAGACTAGTGTTGGAGCCATATCCAGAGTCAGTTTTACTTATTTTATTAATGTTTTTATTTATATCCTATGGTTAATGACATATGTAGAACTAGAAAATTAGTAGGGTTAATCAGATATTGGTTATATATTTCTCTGAAACAAGTGCATGTTGACACATTTGGCATTTTAATATTTAGAACAAGAATTAATAATGGTGATGTGGATATCACTGATTGTTTTGTGTGGAATTGTATGTGTCTTAGCTCAAAATGTTGCTATGGCTAGTTTTTTCTTAGCTATATGCATCATGTCATTATATTGTATGTGGGCATACATGTTTATGCCAAATTGTTATGTATCTCTATTCAAAAATCTAAGTTTTGCCCTATGCGTATTGGCAAACTCAATGGTGGGGAATGAGCGAGTGCTCATTCGGGGTCATTGCTGGGCAAGCGGGGCAGCTAGGCGGAACAACCCCCCCCCTCACCCACCGTCGCCGAGGGGGGGGGGGCACATACACACTCCGCTTCACCCATCCGGTCTGACCACTGCTCAATTTTTGGCACCTGCACGGAATCACCATGCCCAGACATGGTTACGCCGGGAAAACCAAGAAGCAGGGGCGCCCGGCCAGGATACGCGCCTCCGCTGGACTGGGGGAACCCGGGCTGACCCTACCGCTGAGAGAGAGCCCCGACGGCCTCGCATTGCCAGGGGTGGCCAAGGCGTCGGCGTGGACAGCGACGACTCCTACATCCCACCGGGGCAGTCCTCCCGGCGAGTTGCGGGGGTTCACCACCTGGGGCGCCCGACCCTGGGTCCTGCGGTAATGCGTGCGCCTGGGCACCAGGATGCGGAGGGTCGCGTCCAGCGCCGACTCGGCGAGATGGAGGCGAGGTTTGATGCCAGGATGGGCGCCTTACAGAACGCCATGCTACTGATAGCCGAGGCGGCGTCGGCTCGGGAACGTGTGCCGCCGCCCCCCCGGCTGGCGGCGGTGGATGTGCGCACCCGCATTGCCCCCCCCCCCCCCCCCCCCCCCCCCGGCGGCCCCGAGGGACCGACAACAACTGCCCCCGCCGCCTGCCGCGCCCGCGCCCGCCGACCCCCCCGGCCCCGGCGCGGGGAGCGGGGCCCTGCCCAACCCTGCCCCTCCGGCTCATGCAGGGACTAGCGCCCGACCCACTCCAGGATCAAGCGCAGGCCGCGTCCCTGTGGGACGGACTCACGCGACGGCAGGGCCGCGCCGACCAGATCGAGATCCTCGATGACGAGATGGATCGTGACCGCGCGAGGTGTCGCAGACTTGAAGGTAGGTGCACGATAATGCATGACATGTTTGTCGCAAACCCCATAGCAAAGCCCTACATGTACCTCCAGCGTAACGAGTGCCAGTCAGCGGCCCAGAAACTCGCTGCGCGGGGGACTATGACAGAGAAGGAGTACCTGTGTGCGTTTATGGTCCTGCTCGATGATCAGCTGGTGTATGACCCCCGCGACTACCGAGATATGATCGACCACTACAGGTGCATCACCGAGGAGTGCATGACCGAGCCCTGGCCCATGGTGCGAAAGTGGTCGCAAGGCATATTCGATAAAATTGAGAAGAACAAGATCACCTGGGCGATGCTCCATGAGCGCCTGACCTACTATACTGCCACGCCCCCCCCCCCCCCCCCCTGACCGCACGGACGCCTGTGCGCCAAGGGAAAACAACAACAAACCGGGGCGCACGTGGCTCGAGCGGTGGCCCATGAGCGCCCCTGCCCCACATATAACTTGGCGCGCCGCTGCAACCTCCCTCCCCCAGCATCACTAGGACGGGCCAGACGATGTGGTCCATGCCTGCGCCCACTGCTTTAAGGTCACCCGGACATGTTTCGATCACTCGGAGCAGCAGGACCATCGTAAGGCACGCGACACAGCAAAAAACTGAGGGAGGGGGTGGCAGCCAACAGACCTGCCCCCCCCCCCCCCCCCGGACCGCCACACTCGCCCACGCTCATGCCATGGCCGGCGGGGGCGGGGACCACGCACCCTGGGCCGGCGCCCAGGCATTCGCTGACCCCCGGTGCGCCGCGGCGGTTGACCCCCATCCCCGCCTGCACGTCATTCCTCGGGCGCGGTGGAGGGGCGCCGCCGGCGGTGCCATCACTAACCACCCTAATCGCCGGGCCCGCCCCCGCGCACACGGCATTCCTCGGGCGCAGTGGAGGGGCGCCGCCGGCGGTGGCATCACAAACGACCCCTGTCGCTGGGGCGGCGGCATGGCCATCAGCCCTTATCACCACCGTGGCTGGCGGACACGGACACGCCACATCTGGCGGACAGGCCACATCTGGATGACGCGCCACCGGCCCCTGCTCCCCACCTCCCGGGGGATGCCCACCGAGCACATGCACCGCGCATCCCGGAGGGGCCCCCTCCCTCACCCCCCCACCCACCGCAGAATGCGGGTGACGGGACAAATGCGGCCGATGTCGGAAATGCGTGCGACCCGGAATGTGCGGGCAACAGCCAACCCGACGTCGGCCGGACCACCAGCAGCGCTCCGAGCCACAGCGCCACACGCCCCTGGTGGCGGGGGGGCCCAGCCAGACTTTCACCGCATCCGGACCCACTGTGCCCAAGACACCACCCGGCTCCCAGGAAGCTGCATCGACCCGAGCCCAGGGGCTTTCACGCGACACCGCCGTGACAACTGGCCGCGGCCCACCTCGGCGGTCGACGTCGGCATAGCAACGATATACAGTGCCGTCCGTGCCACGGGGTTGCCCAATGCTGTCGGGGCCTGCATCCCGGTCCCGAGTGGCATTAGGGTCAACAGATGGAGCGCCCTGCTATCCAGGTCAGCTGGTCCTGCTATCTGGGTCAGCTGGTCCTGCTATCCGCCAGCTGGTCGACTTCCTCCGGTTTGGCTTCCCCCTCGGCTACCTCGGCCCGACATCCGGGACCGGCCGGGTCGACAACCACCCCAGTGCCACCAAGCACCCGGAGGCCGTGGGCAACTACATCCGCAAAGAGACTGAATGCGGGGCAATTCACGGGCCCTACCGAGAACCACCCTTCCACCCCTGCATGCATCCCCGATGATGACCAGGGAGAAGGCCGACCCCAGCAAAAGGAGGATAATAACAGACCTATCCTTCCCCTACAAAAAGTCTGTGAATGCATACATCATGAAGAACACGGCGCTGGGCCACACCCGGCGCTGGGCCACACCCGCGAACACTGCCTCCCCACGGTCGATGGATTCACACGTGAGCTCCGAGCCAGCGGCCCCCAGAGTTTCATGTTCACCATGGACATAAGTAGGGCTTATAAGAACTTTAGGTCCTGCCCCCTCGACTGGCCACTACTCAGGGCCCGCTGGCGAGGCGAACACTACCTCGACACCTCAGTTCCCTTCGGCACCTGCGGGTCCAGCTGCCACATACAAAGGGTGGCAGAAGCGGTCGTGTATATACTCCGGGGAGACAGCATAGCTGCCACAACGTATCTCGACGACCTCATAGTGGTCGCCCCGGACCGCCCCGGCCCACTTCTGCACTGCCCGAGTCGTCTTCGACGAGCTCGGCCTCCCGGAGGCTACCAAGAAGACCGAGCCCCCCACGGCCTCAGTCCGCTGGCTGGGGATGCTCATAGATGCCCCCACTATGACCCTCGCCATGCCGGCCGACAAGGTCACAAGCACCATGCGAATGGTCCACACCACCACCGCCAGGACCCACATAACCAGGAAGCAGCTCCAGTCCCTCCTGGGCAAGCTCCTCCATCTATCGAAGTGCGTCCGCCCCACCAGGCTTTTCGTTGGCCGCCTGCTCGGGGCGCTCAGGGCAATTTCCGGGACCAGCGCCCGCATTGACGACGAGATGCGGGCAGACCTCACCTGGTTCCCCGCATTTGCCGGGGGCTGGAACGGCACTGCCATCATCCCGCCTAACGACCCGGGAAGGTACATAGCTGTCGACGCCTGCCTTGGGGGAATCGGCGGGGCGGACGACAGGCATGCCTACTCCATGCCCCTCCAGGAGGGGTATTGCAGGGCGGACGACAGCATTATGCAGATAGAGGCCCTCAACATGCTAGTCGCCCTCCACACACTGGCCCGCCCCGAAGATGCAGGTGGCCACGTGGCCATATGGTGTGACACTGCCGCGGCCGTCCAGGTGCTCTCTACTGGCAGGGGCCAGGACCCCCACCTGCTCGCTATAGCTAGGGCCACCTGGATGTTGCCATCCATCAGGAACGTCCGCATCACATACCACCACATACCCGGCCACCTCAATGTCATAGCGGACACCCTCAGCAGGGCTCACATAAGCCAGAAACACCGGGTTACTGCCATAAACATTTGCATGAACAATTGTCTAACCCCTGTAGCACCAGCTCTTCTCCATTATGCTCCCCTCCAACCTCTTTCTGCTCACAGCCCCGGAATACGCGGAGCTCACCCAGGCCGCGATAGCGAGGCAGACGGAGGCCAGGGCTCCAGGGTCATGGGCGAACTACAACGCCACCATCACCAACTATACGGCGCACTGCAGCCTCTACGCGTTTGGGAGATCGTGTGATTCGAACCCTTGTCGAATCATGGCAATGACTTAAAATTTATATTTGTCGCTTCCTGGCCAGGTGCTCAGCATTATTAGGATAGGACAATGACTGGTTGGCTCAGTGTCAGGATAGTGTGACTGAGTGGGATATCGGGACATGGTGCTGGTGGCCTGGTCTCCCAGTGGGGCAGCACTATAAAGTTGCCATGAGTGTGCACTGTCACAAGTCAGTACCCGTCCTGATATGACCTTAGATGTTGCCAGGACGTAAAACTCCAACAACCAACTGTAAAGGGGTATCGACACCATGGATTCTGTAATGCAACTGACTTTATTGGTTCGACAGTCATGACGTCACGCCGTGTTGTTGTGGGAGGGCGTTCGGATACTTACATATCTTACATCTTCCCCTTTTAATAACGAGTAATAATTCATCATGCAATTTCCAATCCCACCCTGACTTAACATATGTCATGGACTCAAAAGTGTGATTATATGATATAACCATGATGTGAAACCTTGCCATGACTTTATAGTGACCGGTGAACGCTTATCTATAAGTACCTGTATTTACCAATTGACTTATCCGTTATAGCCTTACGTGACATGTAATACGACGTTCTCCCACAATGACTTTCATATCGCCCATCCGTTGCAATGGTGTCATAGTAGGAACTACTTATATCCTTGTGGGAAGGTGCAACTATGTCTGTACAACATTCTTGTCTAATGAATACATATACATATATAAAACTCACTGTGACCGATGCTTTGTGTTCGACTATACGTCCGTCCAGATGAACGAACGTGCATGAGCGCCACTAACAACCGCCTATTCTTAATCTAACAATACTGTTCACCTTCTTCATTTGACCTAATGGACGACGTGCCACGTCATACTCTGCTTGTACGCGCAGATGTCTCTTCTTATAGAACTACTGACGTGACAAATCATTGATTGACCTACTGTACTACGTGGCATTCACTTCAAAACGTTTTGGAGGCATGCTGATCCTACCATACCGTGTAGTGTAAGGTGATTGTATTGTGGGTGTTATATGCCCCTTTGTATTTATTTGTTCTTTGACCAGTGCTTGCGGACATTTGAAAATAAATCGCCTACTTCTTCTTAATATATTCCCCTTAATATATTACGTATCCTATATCCCTTTTCCGCGTGTCATCCGTGTCTACGATATGACCTACCTCCCACTCATTATTATAATTCTTGTATCTAATTTTGTCCCCTACTTGTAAAAACGACTGTTCTCGACCTGCATGTTTGTCAAAATAGATCTTTTGGGTGACTTGCCTACGTGTCAATTGTTTTGATTTCGACGGTTCTATCCTAGCTCTGAGATTGCTATCTAATACTGGGATATGAGACCTTAAACGTCTCGACATCAGCATTTGAGCTGGGGATGCTCCCATACCTTCTAACGTTGTGTTTCGATAGTTAAGCATGGCTATGCTAATATCAGTCCCATCTTTATTACATTTTTTTATCATGTGTTTGAAGGTTTGGACGGCACGTTCACTCTGTCCATTGCTTTGCGCGTGCATGGGATTAGTAAATATTGATTCAAATCCATAATGTACAGCAAACTCATGAAATTCCCTGCTCGCAAATTGGGGCCCGTTGTCTGACGCTACATGCCTTGGAATGCCATATCTACTAAATGTTTGTTTCAGGGCCATAATAACAGCTCCACTGGTCGTTTCCGACAATTCAATAACTTCTGGGAACTTAGAGTAATAATCAACAATTATTATGTAATCCTTATCTCCAATATGAAACAAATCAACTCCGATTTTATTATATGGTGTATCGGTTATAACATGGCTTATCAATGGTTCTTTAGCTGGCATTTTTCGACACTCTTGACAAATATTACAATGTGACACCGTGTCCTCTAACGTTCCCATTAACCCCGGCCAGAACACCGTGTCCCTAGCCAATTGTTTGCTTTTTATGATACCTAAGTGAGCCTCATGCAACTTTGCTAACATGTCTGACCGCATGGATTTAGGGACAATTATTTGTGATCCTTTTAATAGGATCCCGTCAAACACAGTTATGTCATCCTTAAATCTAAAAAACATTTGAACATCTGAGTCAAGGGACGTCCCCTCCATAGGCCATCCATATAGTGACAAGTCAATAACTTTTTTCAATGTCGAATCCAACATTGTTTCCCGCTTAACGGCCTGGACCACGTCCGGATCAATCCCAATGGAAGCTATTGATATGTCCCGATCGTACAGGTCGTCAGGGTTTACACTCGACGTGTGTGCTCTCGACAGGGTATCTGCAAGGAATAATTCAGTACCCTTCAAGTATTGTACCTCAATATTATAATTCTGCAACCTCATACGCATCCGTTGCATTCTTGCCGAAAGGGAATGCACCGGTTTCATCATTATAGCGACCAAGGGTTTATGATCAGTTAACACTGTAATTTCGTTACCATAAATATAATCATGAAATTTATGACAACCGAAACAAATAGCTAATAATTCTTTTTCTATTACTGCATAACTAATTTGGGTGTTGTCCAGCGCTTTTGATGCCATTGCCACTGGTAACTTATCCTGGAACAAAGTAGCACCCAATCCAAATTTGGATGCATCGACTTGCAGAACAATATGTTCTCTACTATTGAAGTATCTTAACACCGGTGCATTAGTTAACAAATATTTCAACTTTTTGAAAGCCAATTCCTGGTCTGCCTCCCAATGCCAAGCCACATCCTTTTTTAATACCTGTCTCAAAGAACTCGTTTTATGTGCCATGTTAGGGATAAATTTGTGTACATAACCCATCATCCCTAAGAAACGTTGTAATGCAGGTTTGTCTGAAGGGCTGGGCATGTCGACAATCGCCTGTATTCTATCTATATTAGGTTTTATGCGGTCTGAAGTTATAACATGTCCTACATAATTAACAGTAGTTTTACAGATTTTCGACTTTTTCGGGTTCAGCTTCAGATTCACTTGAGCCGCTCGCTTCAGAACAGCCTCCAATCTCAAGTTATGTTCATCAATTGTCGTCCCATGTACTAAAATGTCATCGGTGATGACATGGACCCCAGGGAGATCCATCAGAATGCCATTCATCTCCTGGATGAATATATCCCCGGCTGTTTTGATCCCGAAAGGGAGTTGAGTAAACCTGAACCTGCCCCATGGGGTGTTGAATATGCATAACTTAGAACTACCCTCATCTAACTTGATTTGCCAGTACCCGCTGTTTGCGTCAAGCACCGAAAAATACCTGGCACCATGTAACGTTGCTACTACCTCCTCTACAGTTCTTACTGGGTATGGACCCCTTAGGATAGCTTTATTCAACTAAGTAGGGTCTAGACATATCCTTAATTTTCCAGGTTTACGGACTATTGTTACAGAATTCACCCAAGGAGTTGGCTCGCCCTGCTGTACTATGACCCCTAAGTCTAACATTCTTTTTAATTCCACTTTCACGTCGTCCACAATTGCCAAAGGCACTCGACGTGGAGGGTCGATTACAGGGAACACCTTATTATCAATGTGAATCTTAGCATTAACTTTGATTAGCCCTAAACCCTGAAACACAGTTGAATATTGTCTTACCAATTTGTTTGCGACAGTATCAACTTCGATGGCGTCCACGACATCCAAGTGCGCCAACAAGCCTAATTGGACACACAATTGCTTTCCCAGTATTGCGCAACCGGCATCCGTCACTTGAAATTTCATTGTGTGACCCTCGACATTAAGGGATACACCTCCCCATGAGGGCGTATCCTATGTCCACCATATGTCACTAAGTGACACAACGATGGAACCAAACACGCTGTACTTATCTTATTGTACAATTTCAAAGGTAAAATATTTGCCTCTGATCCCGTATCCAACTTAAGACGGATATCTAGGCCATCGACACAAAACTTAGCATACCACAAATCGTTGTTCTTACTGTCACTAGTATATAATGTGCCCACAAACAGGTCACCATTCACATGGTCATCGGAAACGTCCTCCTCCTGGTTAGTGATGACGTCATCCGTCACGTCAATCTCGTAGATAGCCGCATTCCTCCCTGGAGCTTGTTGCATACGGCACATTCTTACAAAATGTCCAATTTTTCGACATCCTAAACACTCTTTCCCTCGAGCCAGACACGTCCCTGTAGCGTGAGTATAGCCACATTGACTACACTTGTTACCCGCACCTCGACTTGCTAGTTGCATTCGACCCCGACCGGTAGGCCGCTGTAACCAAGGAGACGCTCCTCCCGCCGACCGTTGATTTTGTGTGTATCCCGTATTTACAGCATCGACTTGATGTAAATCCCTCCGCTTGACTTGTGCCGACTTGATCTCGCTCAATCGACATAGTTGTATGCACTCCTCCAATTTGAGATCAGGTAGCTGCAACAACTTGTTCCTCAACGTATCATCTGTAACACCGCATACGATCCTATCGCACAGTAAAGAAGCTTCCAATTGTTCATAACAACAGTATTGTACTCTGTGTTTCAGTTCTCTAATAAAAGAATCCATACTCTGGTCACCTTGATTAAAGGAATTGAATTCATATCGAACGACCGTGATATTAGTCTTCCCCTCACAGTACCTGGCAAACGCGTCGATCAAAGGAGCAATTTTGTCCTTGTCTGTGCCCTCTAGTGTAAGCGTACGATGAATTTTCTGTGCTTCCACACCCGCCCCATGGAGGAACACGCAGCATTGAATCCGTTCCGTTTTCGTCGATACCCCTGCGGCTACAGCATAGATCTCATATGCCTGCAGCCAGCATCGCCAATTGACCGCAATCTTCTCGTCCAGGTTTAGATATCCTGGAGGTTTCAACCCGTGAAGCGCCATAGTTCTTCCTTAACATCTGACACCATGTAAAGAGGTATCAACACCATGGATTCTGTAATGTAACTGACTTTATTGGTTCGACAGTCATGACGTTACGCCGTGTTGTTGTGGGGGGGCGTTCGGATACTTACATATCTTACACCAACCAACCCAATATCCCAGTCACATTATCCTGACAGTGAGCTAACCAGTCCTTGCCATATCCTAATAATGCTGAATACCATACTAGGAAGCGACAAGCATACATTTTTTAAGTCGTTGGTTTGACTCGGCTGGGATTCTAACTCGCGACCTTCCGCATGGGAAGCCTGCACTCTACCCATTAGGCCACCGTGTCCGGTCTTTCTGACTCATAACCTAATACTAGCCAATCAGGTGGCTGCTTACCGAGCACAGCGAACGAATAGGGCCTGATGGTCAATGGATTGGTTGGTTGTTGGAGTTTTACGTCCAGGCAACATCTAAGGTCATATCAGGAAGGTCAAAAGAAGGCGAAATTATTACATTATACTTTTGTGAATATAATTTTCTTCTTCTTTTCCCATTTACATTAAAGTTGCCTAGTCCGATGGTTTTGAGTTTTTGATATTTTCTGAGATAAATATATTAGGTTGATCGCTATAATCTATCTCAATTTAATCTGAAGTAACGTTTATTTTAAATGGCTAACACCAAAACTGACACCATGGGCTTCTACGGTAAGAAGTTCTATTAAATTGACTCGATCTTCCCTTCTATGTAGCGACAGATGTCTAATAAATACACCATTATCTAAGTTAGATATGTAGAATAAAATCTAGATAATTCTTTTGGTTTTGAAAATTTGATGTTTTCATCGGATTATGCAGCTTTAAAGGGGAAATAATTTTCTATGATGTTTCTCAGCCTAAATATTCCAACAATTGTTTTAAGTATTTTTTTAACACAGATTAAAATAAGTAAAGTTGTGATGTTCTCTGTGGCAGAGTGGTTAGAGTGTCTGGCTTTTCATCTAAGTCGGACTCCTAATCTGAAGGTTGGTGGTTCGATTCCCCATCCCCATCCCATCACCTCTCCCATTATAACTTTACAGCGTCATCAAAGGCCAGTCGTCTATGTGGTGCGGAAGGTTAAAAAATCCCTTGGGTTGGTAAAAGTATAGACTCAGACCAACTGTCTGATGGTGAAAACAAGTCTATTCAGACTTATCCATGATAGGCCGTATAAATCTTCAAGAAAAAAATAACTTTGGGGAGGTTTGTAGTGAAAACATGCCAAAGAAGAGATACCTAGTCCGATGAAAACATAAAATAATTCAAAACCAAAACAATTATCTAGATTTGATTCTCCAAATCTAACTTAGATACTGATCTATTTAATAAACATTTGTCGCTGCATAGAAGGGAATACTGGGGGCAATTTAATGGAAGCCGTTACTGCAGAAGTGCATGATGTCACCGTTTTGGTGTTCTTACCAAAATAAATTGTGCATGGTTGCACTTCAAATATCTCCAAAGTTAGCCATTTAAAATAAAAGTTACATCAAAATTAAAATAGGGCAGGTTATAATGATCAACCTAATATATTTACCTCAGAAAATCAAAATCATTGGACTATGCAACTTTAATAGACGGGTTTGTCATTCCAGCGGTGCGGTGCATTGTAGGATGCATGGAAGGGGAAAAAACGTGCTAAGCACATTGAATACACTGGATGCAGCTATGAAATGTGCTAGTTTCAGCTCATCTCAGCTGTTGTTCGAAACATAGAATACCAACTAAAAAAAAAAAAAATTAAGATGTTAATCTTTTATCCAGCATTGCATTTACATCAATATAATCAGCACATCTTATGCCATGTGCATTTAGAATTAAACAAATCTGGGCACTCACACTAGTGTTAGAGCCAGAGTCAGTTTTACTTATTGTATTTATGTTTTTTATTTATATCCTATGGTTATTGACATATGTAGAACTAGAAAATGAGTAGGGTTAATCAGATATTGGTTATATATTTCTCTGAAACAAGTGTCTGTTGACACATTTGGCATTTTAATGTTTAGAACAAGAATTAATAATAGTGATGTGGATATCACTGATTGTTTTGTGTGGAATTGTATGTTTCTTAGCTCAAAATGTTTAACTATGGCTAGTTTTGTCTTAGTTATGTTCATCAGATCATTATATTGCATGTGTGCATACATGTTTATGCCAAATTGCTATGCATTTCTATTAATTTTGAATGAAATCTAAGTTTTGCCCTATGAGTATCGGAAAACTCAATGGCCGTACGTCTGTGTTTTGCTCTTGACGCCGTTTTCAGCACATTCACAATGACGATCTAGTCTATTTTGGCATGCATACCAAAATACAGGTATTCAGGTATTGCAGGTATTGCAATACCTCAGGGAGTTTGACGCCCCTGCCCTGCAGAGTTGTAAACCACTGCTTTGTGGTACAGGTTCTTGACAGAACCGAAGGCTAAGGGAGCAAACCCTAAAAGGAAAACCATGTCACTGTGGCAGCAGTAAGGGCGGTTGATGTATGGAACTCCCAACATTTCCCAACCAGCCACTGCAGGGACAAATAGTTTTGCGCCTGTCTGGACATGTTCTTGCCAGTGTGAAACCTCTATTTGCTCCCCGAAAGAGTGCCGCTGGTAACTTTCAAATGCCAGCAGCACATCAACACTTTTGCAGGCAGCTTTCACGAAATGTACAACCGCACAAAATAAATGGAGCTAAGAAACATACAATTTCAGTCACTTTACAGGCTGATGTTTACATCACCATTGATTAGACATAAGTAATTCTTGTTCTAAATATTAAAATGTCAAATGTATCAACAAACACTTGTTTCAAAGAAATATATAACCAATATCTGATTAATCCTACTCATTTTCTATTTCTACATATGTCATTAACCATAGGATATAAATAAAATAAGTAAAACTGACTCTGGCTATGGCTCTAAGTCTGAGTGCCCAGATTTGTCTAAGTCTAAATGCACATGGCATAAAATGTGCTGATTATATTGATGTAAATGCAATGCTGGATAAAAGATTAATTTATTATATATATATTTTTAGTTAGTGTTCTATGTTTCAAACAAGAGCTGACATGAGCTGAAACTAGCACATTTCATAACTGCACCCAGTGTACTATTGTTTTTCTTCCACGCAATATCTGAGGTCATAACAGGATGGATAGACATGTGACTGCACACACATGACAACTTTGTTTATAGTGCTGCCCCACTGGGAAATCAGGTCGCTAGCACCACGACCCAGTATCCCAATCAGTTACATTATCCTGACACTGAGCTGACCAGTCCTTGCCATATCCCATTAAAGTTGAGTAGTCTGATGGTTTTGAGTTTCAGAAACTTTCTGAGATAAATACATTAGGTTGATTGTTATAATGTACCTCACTTTAGCTTGAAGTAACTTTTATTTTAAGTGGCTAACTTTT
This sequence comes from Branchipolynoe longqiensis, assembly GCA_030323885.1. Classification (NCBI taxonomy): domain Eukaryota; kingdom Metazoa; phylum Annelida; class Polychaeta; order Phyllodocida; family Polynoidae; genus Branchipolynoe; species Branchipolynoe longqiensis. Next base: position 33,992,687 of record CM059191.1, read on the forward strand.
GAGATATTTGAAGTGCAACCATGCAAAATTAATTTTGGCATGCTTGCCAAAACTCCGACACCATAGCATTCTGCAGTAACATTATCTATTCAATTGCCTCACTATTCCCTTCTGTGTGGCAACAAATGCTTAATAAGTGCATCAGTATCTAAGCTAGATATGTAGAATCAAATTTAGGTAATTGTTTTGGTTTTGAAAATTTGATGATTTCATCGGACTATGCAGCTTTAATGCCGACCGGGAATTGAACTCCTAGTCTGAACAAAGACATGAAACAGCAAAGAGATGACACTCACCTGAGATTGAATGTCGGCTAGCTAGGTCAACGTGGTCGTCTAGAAGTCATTGTGACGTCACGTCGACAGGGCGTTTCCTTCGGCACAAGGTCAAAGGTCCCGGCGGAATGCTTCAGGTCAGGTCAGGTGACGCCGCTTCATGTTGACACCAACGCAGAAAGGTCGTGGGAAGGTCACAACCTCAGCATGCTGCGGTGTCGAAAAGATCTGTCAAGTGTCAGTGTCCAAAAGAGGAAGTTGAATTTTAAAGGGGCAGTAACATGACAAACACAAGTTTACTTATTCACCATTATATTAACAGTAACACATCAAATTTCATTGGTCTCCCCAGTATTCATGAAAGGGATGGCAGGAATCTAACTGGTAGAGCTGGTAGGAAAGGGATGGTGGGAATCGGTAGAGCTGGTAGGGAAGGGATGGCGGGAATCGGTAGAACTGGTGGAAACATACAGGTAATATGCATAAGTTGCTGTCAATGGATGGCGGGCTTACTGAATAAGTCAATTTACGCTGGCAACAGATGGGCTGAAAATCATATAATGTTAACCAGGTATGGGTTGTAGAAAACACTAAGCATTTAAATAACTATACTTACACCCTAAAATGAATTTACCATTAACCAGTTAAAGAGCTTAGCAACGAATAACAATCATGGTAATGCAATGCATAAAATGCGAAGAAGTGAAAATTCAGGCAGACAACTAAACATCACATCAGACTTGTCGCATGGATAAGTGAAAATTTTTGCTTATTACTATCAGTATCCCTGTCGACTACTAAATGTACTGATTATTGAATCATAGAAAGTAAAAATTGGTGTGTGATGGTGCCCTGGCTTCCCGACAATGGGTGGTATAGGAATGAGGTCCACACTCAATCAAGTCTGGCAGGCAAGTGGTTTGATATAATTGGCTATTGGACATCAAAAATATGGTAATTCTGACATACTTCTTTGCAGGAAACCTGATGCCGCCACGTCGGCTACTGTTTCCGATAAACAGCAAAGGGACTTTTATATGCACTTTACCCCAGACAGGAGAGCACATACCACAACCTTTGATTAACCAGTTGTGAACCACTGGTTGGAACGGAAAATAGCACAACCTGCAAATTTTATGTGTCCACTGAACAGGATCGATAGGATGAACGACACATTCACAGGTGGACATTCTACCGCCTGAGCTATGTTCCACTACCTGCTTTTCTTTTAATTGTGCCTTAAAATACTATGTAGATCGTGAATTCACGTAACTATGTCCATAACCAAACCACCCAACACTTTTTCTGCTTAGCCTCCCTGTCAGAGTGTTGTTGGAGAAACTAACTGTCGCAAGTCCACCATTTTTACTATTTAGTAATGTAGTGGTCTGCACTGACCTCTCAGGCAAGTAACCACATAGACAGGTAGGCGTGGGGAGTGTGTTGATATCAGGGAGCCTAGGTGGTGTAATGGTTAGCACACTGGCCCGGAATGCAAAGAGATGTGGGTTCGAGTCCCGCTCTAGGCACAGTATTTCCCATTTTCATCACCCCCACGACACTGGTTGCCGTGATCAGGATCCTGTACAAGCTTTGCGCTGTATGGTTGTTGAACCTACCCTGTGTATGTATGTGTTAGTGCATTGCCTGTATGTATGTAATTGTAAGCATTACAAGACTTACAATTCCAGGGGGACGAGTGTAGTGGTCTGCACTGACCTCTCAGGCAAGTAACCACATAGACAGGTAGGCGTGGGGAGTGTGTTGATATCAGGGAGCCTAGGTGGTGTAATGGTTAGCACACTGGCCCGGAATGCAAAGAGATGTGGGTTCGAGTCCCGCTCTAGGCGCAATATTTCCCATTTTCATCACCCCCATGACAGTAATTTAAATTCCCATCACTTTCTAATGGGAAATGTAGACATTCAGCTCAAGCAAGCGCTTAGCCTTTGATTGGTTGGTTGTTGGAGTTTTATGTCTTGGCAACATCTAAGGTTATATCAGGATGGACACCAACCTGTGACAGTGTGCACTCATGGCAACTTTATAGTAATACCCCACTGGGAGACCAGGCTGCCAACACCATGACCTGATATCCCACTCAATCACATTATCCCGACACTGAACTAACCAGTCTTTGCCCTATCCTAATAATGCAGAGAGCATGGCTAGGAAGCGACAAGTATTAATATGTAAGTCATTGGTTTAACTCAACCAGAGTTTGAACCCATGAATCCGAATCCCACGATCTAACAAAACAGGAGATGGACGCTCAACTCATTCAGCCATCCCATTAAGCCATTGTTTTAATGGTCAGCATGGCCACTCCCAGCCAATAGTTTTGCGCCTGTCTTGACATGTTCTTGCCGGTGTGAAACCTTTATTTGCTCCCCGAGAGAGTACCGCTGGTAACTTGCAAAAGCCAGCAGCACTTCAACACTTTTGCAGGCAGCTTTCATGAAATGAAATGGAGAGCGGCAGTCAAGTAATGAAAGCAGTCTTTGTCGCATCGCGACCGACAGCATGATGATGATGATGATGATAGCCACTTACTTTTGCCTACAGAGTATGCATCGGTTTGTTGATTGTTACTTTGTAGCAGTTTGTGTGTGTGTATGGGGGGGGGGGGGATGGACTCATGGAGTTGGAAGAAGTTCGCTTTTGTGTAGATAAATGATTCATCTCTGACTCTGATCAGAGGTGAATAACAACCATAAGCCTCATTCATAAGTCATTCACTATTCAGTCATTCTTAAGCCGAGTCTATTAATACTAGTATTAGTATTAATCACCAATGGGGGGGGGGCTTGTTTGTTTGTTTTTGTTTTATGTCCTAGCAACATCTAAGGTCATATCAGGACGGGTACCGACTTGTGACAGTGCGCACTCATGGCGACTTTATAGTGCTGCCCCACTGGAAGACCAGGCTGCCAGCACCATGACCTGATATCCCACTCAGTCACATTATCCTGACACTGAGCCAACCAGTCCTTGCCCTATCCTAATAATGCCGAGTGCCAGGCTAGGAAGCAACAGGTATCCATTTTAAAGTCATTGGTTTGACTCGACCGGGGTTCGAACCCACGACCTACCAACACTCATTCGGCCATCCCGTCTGGTTCCAATGGGGGGGGGGCGGTCCTAAGCATTGCTTATTCATATTTCATTCATACCGACCCAGCCAAGGGGGAGGCTAATGACTAACACCAACGCGTGTATATATATATGTATATGTATATATATATATATATATATATATATATATATATATATATATATATGAGTGATTCTCCAGAATTGGAGAACCGATTGTTGCATTAGTGTCAAAAATAAAAATGTATTCTGAACATCTATTGTATACTATTTATAAACTTCCACATGAGTGAAATCATCAACCAAAAACAACAAATCACTACCACCCCTGGTTTTGATGTAATTAGGCTTCAAAGAATTTTTATGCACAGAGCGTCCCGTGCGTTACAATGTGACACCACCATCATTTAAGTACAGTATCACAGATGTTGACCAGATTATTGGTATGGGATGTTGAAGTACAACAGGAAAGATAACTTTTAAAGCACAAAGTGCAGTATCTACATTAAACACTGGTCACAAAGAAACAAAATTTAATTTGTGACACTGTACCGCACATCCCATCACAAATCAAATTTGTCCATCTTCTTCATATATAACAATGTTTTGTTGTGTTATCAAAAGAATTATTCCATATAATATACTCATCATATATGTAGTTCCATAAAAGCAGATCATACATATTTGTCAGAGAATAGTGAAGTTTAGTAGCTTGTGAGACAGTGTTACATGCGAGACCACTAGGTCAAGGCGTAGAATGGCCATTTCAACTTTAGTATATTGCTTTCCGGTCAATTAACAAAACATATTCACATCAAAATATCAAGACTAGACTTTAAAAGTACAGTCTACTCTGTCTATAACAGACACCAATGTGACTGGAGCAAGGTGCCATTATAGAGAGAGATCCGTTATAGGCGGAGACTGACTGACGAAATGGGTTGAAACCAATGTTTTTCTTTTATGCTTGACTGACTAGGATGGTTCTTACAAAGACATTTGTACAATTTGTCATTTGTACAATTAGTCATTTCTAGTATTCATCACTTCTACAATTTGTCATTTCTACAATTTGTCATTATTGACAGACTATTGATCAAATAGGTGAAAAAACGGCTCGTTTTCCATATAAGACAGTTGTCCGTTAGACAGAGGCAACGCTATTAAATTAAAGGGGTGCCGTGATGGGACCATCACTTTTTGCCGTTATTGACAGATTCGTTATTAACAGAGTAAACTAATTAACGATGGTTGTGACATCGGTTGAATTTTGATCAGATTTTGAACGTAGCCATGACTCGCATGTTTTGGCCCCGTGCATACACATGCACAAAAACGTGACACGTCATCAATTATTGTAGTTATATCATTTCCTGTTGGAGTTTCCATGTAAAACGTCACCAATATGTCTGCTACGATGGTTTGTTCAGTCTGGAGTCTTCCCTTCCCTCATTATGACATTTCAGCTCTCAAATATTGAATTTGTAAATCGGTTATCGCGTATGTTACAAATGTGACACAATCAATAAAATTGCTTTAAATCAGGCAATTTCTGATTATTCCACATTACATCCTATGTATTATTGATTATGCATACCATGCTTGATGACTGGTAAAACTAACAAACCATCTGTGCTGTCAATGTGACACCAAAGGTATGCACAGGACAGGTATATTTACAGCGATATTGTCATGTATCTGCAATGTAAAAACCTAAAAGTAGTGAAAAATATCTTTATTGATATAATCTTGACAACATAAGTTTTCTTTATTTACAGCTTCAATGATGGTGGGCACTGCATTGCAAATTTATGGCTGCCATTTTTTGGTAAATTTTCCACTTTATTTAATAATTTTTCCGCATTGTGGACTCTTTATGTGCTTGGTTTTGATACTAGTGTTTGCTTAGTATATTCCATATAGGTATATGAACAAATTGTTTTTCTGAAATTGTTTTGAAGAGTTTAGAGATTAATAATGAAGCGCAACCCAACGGGTCTCCAATCCTGAAGAACTACTCGTATACATAACAATACCCACACTCAGACAGGAGAATTCACCAGAATCCAGCAACCGGAAACAGCATCGGGGGCCGCCATTTTCCATCCATGTTTGTGCCAAATTGTTCTGTAGCCCCATTAATTTTGAATAAAATCAACGTTTTGCACTGCGCGTATCGGCAAACTCAATAGGAGGGGGCGCGTTCCCGTCATCTCCGGTTGAGGTGGTGAAAACAAACAGAAGACAGCAGTGCTTTTTGTTTTATTTACATTTGCAATAACGCTGAATTTCACTTTTTGAGTAAGTTATGCTCCTAATTAACATTATTTCAACCCCTGAGTGAATAGTCATGGTCCTAAATAACAGAATTAGATGGTAGCAGTGAATAGATTTGTGCATTTTGTTTTATTTACATTGGCAATAACGCCGCCGATGCGGTGGTGACCTTAATATCGCTTGGATGTTGGGTTTAATTTGACTGAATTTCACTTATTGAGTAAGTTATGCTCCTAAATAATATTATTTCAACCCCCGAGTGAATATTCATGGTTCTAAATAACAGAATTAGATCGTAGAAGTGAAACAAACAAATCTCAAACTCTCTCTAGGTGTTTCAATGTTGTGACTGCCATTGTATTCACCGACCCGACTAGTTGCTAGGGCGCGATGCACTAAGTACCCGGATGTCCACACCCTCCTATGGACACGTACGTCTGGTGGATTCATTTTCCACCTCGAGGAGTATGGCTATTGTTTATGTATACAGTAAAACCTCTCTAAATCGACCGACCATGGGACCGACTTTAAGTGGTCCATTTAGGGAGGTTGTTGCTTTAGAGAGTTAGAATATCCGTACAATGATAGTGTTGGGACCCAAATAAAACGATCGATATAGGGGAGTGGTCGATCTGTGGAGCGGTCGGTATAGAGAGGTTTTACTGTATATATACATGTGGCCAGAGAGCGTGCATAGATGAGAGGGACAACTCTCATACTAGACCGTGTAACAGCTGCCGACTGTGGCGCTCCAAGCGGTGGTTGTTGAATAGTTTATGATATGGCTGTATGCTAGGAGGTAATACTCCAACAAACAACCAACTATAGCTGTTGCTAGGATGTAAAACTCCAACAACCAACCAACAACCAACTATAGCTGTTGCTAGGATGTAAAGCTCCAACAACCAACCAACTATAGCTGTTGCTAGGATGTAAAACTCCAACAACCAACCAACAACCAACTATAGCTGTTGCTAGGATGTAAAGCTCCAACAACCAACCAACTATAGCTGTTGCTAGGATGTAAAACTCCAACAACCAACCAACAACCAACTATAGCTGTTGCTAGGATGTAAAGCTCCAACAACAAACCAACTATAGCTGTTGCTAGGATGTAAAACTCCAACAACCAACCAACAACCAACTATAGCTGTTGCTAGGATGTAAAGCTCCAACAACCAACCAACTATAGCTGTTGCTAGGATGTAAAACTCCAACAAACAACTATAGATGTTGCCGGGGCTTAAACCTCTAACATCCAACCAACCAACAACCAACCAACAACCAACAACAAACAAACAAACAACCAACAATCAACCAACAACCAACAACAAACAAACAAACAACCAACAATCAACCAACAAACCAACCAACAATCAACCACCAGCCAACCAACCAACAACCAACAAACAAACAACCAACCAACCAACAGTCAACCAACAACCAACCACCAGCCAACCAACAACCAGCCAACAACCAACAACAAACAAACAACCAACCAACCAACAATCAACCAACAATCAACCACCAGCCAACCAACCAACAACCAACAAACAACCAACCAACCAACATTCAACCAACAACCAACCACCAGCCAGCCAACAACCAGCCAACAACCAACAACAAACAAACAACCAACCAACCAACAATCAACCAACAATCAACCAACAATCAACCACCAGCCAACCAACCAACAACCAACAAACAACCAACCAACCAACAGTCAACCAACAACCAACCACCAGCCAACCAACCAACAACCAGCCAACAACAAACAAACAACCAACCAACAATCAACCAACAATCAACCACCAGCCAACCAACCACCAACCAACAAACAACCAACCAACCAACAGTCAACCAACAACCAACCACCAGCCAACCAACAACCAGCCAACAACCAACAACAAACAAACAACCAACAATCAACCAACAATCAACCAACAATCAACCAACAATCGACCAACAATCAACCAACAATCAACCACCAGCCAACCAACCAACAACCAACAAACAAACAACCAACCAACCAACAGTCAACCAACAACCAACCAACAGCCAACCAACAACCAACCAACAACCAGCCAACAACCAACAACAAACAAACAACCAACAATCAACCAACAATCAACCAACAATCAACCACCAGCCAACCAACCAACAACCAACCAACCAACCAACAACCAACAAACGTCTTTCGGACTGTTTGTTTGCCATGTGAGTCATTTTGGCTTGTTCAACAATGACCGCGAGAGGCGCCACTGTAGCCTGTGTTTCCGATTTTCGCGGGAGTTGTCCCTCTCATCTATACACGCTCTCTGATGTGGCTAAGGACTAACAGGTGTGTATAATATACATAAACAATACACACTCCTAGAGGTGGAAAATGAATTCACCAGAATCCAGCAACCGGAAACAGCTCGTCGATCGTCACTGGGACATGTCGGTTGCAGTAACATAGTGCATACCTCTCTATGGACTATGTTACTGCAACCGACAGGTTCTTTACTGTTTGATATCGCCACAATGGCCGCACTTCCGGTTGATGACAACTCGGGAATCCCTAGATAAAAGATTCACCCCGGACTTCCAGTACAGGGGTGAAAACCAGCCTTTTATAAAAACGGTCGAAAAAATATAATCTGTCGGTGAATATGTTTTCTATATGTGTTCCAATCGGTTTGTTTCTAGGTGGTGTGGTTTTAGAGATATTTAACTTTTTCTGTATGAAGATTCCTCACGACCATTGACAATTCATTGAGTTTGCCGGTACACGCAGTGCAAAACGTCTATTTTATTCAAAATCAATAGAAATGCAGAACCCTAACCATATAAATTTAATATAATCTATTCGTTGAATATGTTTTCTATATGTGTTCCAATTGGTTTGTTTCTCGGTGGTGTGGTTTTAGAGATATTTCACTTTTTCTGTATGAAGATTGCTCACTGCCATTGACAATGCATTGAGTTGTTGGGTTTGTTATTGTGGGTTCTATCGCCACAACGGCCGCGCTTCCATTTACTAATTTAGCGTGAAGTCCCCAGGGCATACCCTCTATGTCTATGACTATGTCTATGGACCTAGTGTCTAGATAATGTAAATATTACTGTCATGACATTCTAGTGAAACTGGCTCATGAATCATCTCTCGCTATGCCCCAATTCCCCCCCCCCCCCCCCCCGCCCTCCCCCACCAAGGTAATCAATCACCACTAGGCAAGTTCACACACAGGCATTAAGTCGCCTCAACTAATTGCCTTGTCTAGTTCGGCTCACATTCGCCGTGTGGACGCGGCGCTAAGGCGGATTAGGGCTGATTCGCCTCAACTAGTTCACTTCATGTAAACCGCGCCGCGAGGTAGCTTATAGGAACCGAACTAGCTTAAGTCGGCCCACCTTGCCTGTGTGGACAGTAGCGGTTTACTTGAGGCAGATTAAGCACGTCACACTATATAATATAATTTGGTCTATGAACCTGCTAGAGGTGCACAGATATTTTTTTCATCATTTATTTTTAGGTTTTCACTGCCCAGCAGAAGTTTTGACCGTTCCAAACCAATACGATTCAGTCCATACATATCTAGGTCGAACCCACACTCTCTCGTGGCGACGTCGACTAACCGAAACTGGCGCTGGTTAGTATTGACTTGCTCATGCGCAGATATCGATTTCCGCCTTTAAACCGCCCCGAATACTGCATGTGTGGACACGACACTAGTTCGCCTCATCTAGTTCGCCTTATCTAGTTCGACCTAAAGTTGTGTGTGTGAACACTGCTTAGAAGGGGTTCTGGTCTGGCAGGTAAATACGACCTACCTGGATCTGGTGTGGCGTGCTCAGCCATGTACCGTGCTCAGCCATGTACATAGACTCAAACTCAAGGCATTGTCAATGGTCGCAAGTCACTAACCTTATAAATTTAATATAATGTTTTTGGTAAAGATATTTTCTATATGTGTACCAAGCGATTTGTTTCTAGGTGGTGTCGTTTTAGAGATATTTCACTTTTCCTGGATTTTCTGTATGAAGATTGCTCACCACCATTGACAATGCCTTGAGTTTGACGGTACGCGCAGTGCAAAACATTAGTTTTAATCAAAATTAATAGAAATCAAGAACCCTAACCTTATAAATTTAATATCATCTTTTTGGTGAAGATGTTTTCTATATGTGTACCAAGCGATTTGTTAATATGTGGTGTGGTTTTAGAGATATTTCCCTTGTTCTGGATTTTCTGTATGAAAATTACTCACAACCATTGACAATGCCTTGAGTTTGAGTCTAGGTACGGCTGAGCACAGGTCACGGCTGAGCACGCCACACTTGACAGATACCATCAACACTAATCCCACAGACGGCGACCTAAATAAACCAACCGGAGGCGCTCGGTGCCCTTTGGCAAAAGTGTATTTCCGCAGCGCCGCCAACCCGTGCTTACGTCGGGTTGCCAGAGACTGGTTGCCAAGGTTCCCTGCCTTTCTTTCACCCCCTCCCGCCCTTTTTCCTTTTAATCAAGATTTTGTTTGTTGTTGTTTTATGTCATACAACATCTAAGGTCATATCAGGACGGGTACAAACTTGTGACAGTGCTCACTTATGATGACTTTATAGTGCTGCCCCACCGGGAGACCTGGCCACCAGCACCATGACCTGATATCCCACCCAGTCACATTGTCCTGACAGTGACACTGAGCCAACCAGCTGCTAAGGCCCTCTCCTAATAATGCCGAGCACTTGACTAGGAAACAACAAGTATCAATTTTTAAGTCATTGGTTTGACTCGAATAGGGTTCGAACCCACGATCCCACGGTCTACCAACATGGGAGACATACGCTCTAACTCTACTCGGTTTCAGTTCCCATGTTTTCCGCTAGGTGCCTGTATGGCAACCTCTGTTGAAACAAAGGCCAGGGGACCAGGCTACTCTAACTCAAGACGGTGCCCAAGGGAGTACTGGGGACAGTTTGAGGAGAAAGGTCCACAGCGACGAAAGGAGCAAAAACTGGTGACCACTGGGTCATATTGAGCATACCCTTGCAGGAATAGTTTCCCATTCTTTAAGTCCTGATATTGTGTGATTTAAAGAGAAGTTGATGTAGATAAATTAAAAATATACTTCAAGCACTTTAATCTGTGCAAAAGATACATATATATGTGTAACTATGTCTGAACAAGAAACTACTAAAAAAATAATGGGATCTTTCCATAATTTGAGCCGATCAGAGCTGTTCTTTTCGATTGCAAATGGCTGCCCCTTATGGGTGCCGCCATTTGCAATATGTTATACGACCGTCGTTTCGGTGGAATAAAGTAATAATAAAGTAATAATATTGCATTTGTGCACCATGTTTATGCCAAATTGTTCTTTATTTCTTTTAATTTTGAGTAAAGATTCTATGGCAGCAAGCATTTGTTTTGATATATTATTAACCAATCGCTGACCCCGAATACCTTTGTAGTGGAAACAAGTTCAAACGAGTTCAACCGTGGCTGGTTGGGTCGCAGCCGTGGCTGGTTGGGTCGCTCTGTATAGCGTTGAATATGCTTATGAACATGGCTGGTTGTCCCACCTTCTTCACCTTTCAGCGCTGAATATGCTTATGGAGAAACAAAAAACATGGGAGAAGGCACTGGGACCAGTTTATATTTTTCTTTTATAATTATTCAAATGTTCTTGAATGCAGTCTTCAATAGAATACTATATGCTACTTTTAATTTATTAACAACAAATTTCCTATGTTGTTACAAAAGAATTAGTAAACACAACAACGTGCTTGAACACCAGCGGAAACAAATCGTGACCTAGATAAAGGATTCACCCTGTACTGCAGTACACAGGTGAATATCAACCCTATATAAAAGCTGTCGAAAATGTGAGGAAATGAAGTGAGAGCCTAAGTTCACAATCTAGGAAGCGACACTTATTCTTTATCTATGGCTTCATATTTCCCCGCTACTTTTGAGTTGAAAAATATAATAAAACATGTAGTTTAATAGACTTTAAAAGTGAAATAGCCAGCGTTCTATCGCCGCCATCTTGTCTTTTTGCATTCTCTACCATTTCACCAACTCTGTGCTGATATAAGTAGACATTTGATATTGGAGACAGGCATTCTACTTCCTGTTCCATAATAAAGCTATTTTTGCCAGTATTTAGACTACGTTGTCATTCACCCCTCTATTACAAGTATGGGTTGAATCTTTTATCTAATCATGACCTTACTATAAAAAGGTTCTATCTGACAAAGTGACCATCCCCTGGCCTTTGTTTCAACAGAGGTCGCCACTGTGCTCATTTCAAAGGCCAGGCACAGAGGTGCCTGAGTTTTCTGCTATTATCACCCACTTTTTTTGGTGCCAATCAAAACAATGTCATTGTCTGTAATGCTTAAGCATGGCGGGTAATTGGGCGCGCGAACTCAGACCAGCTGAGTACCAGTATTTAAGAACGCATTGACATTGCTGCCAATTAGCGGCTCCTGATAACATTATATTAAATTAGCACCTGCAACGCATACTATCAGCACCTACTCAGCCATACTAAAAATATTACCGCATACCTCGGCTGAGTGGTTGCTACTCCATACTGATCTTATGTGCACCAGTCCATGTTGTGGACTTTAGCTGTCCAAGTCTGGCTCAGCCTGGCTCCATAGCACATCAACAACAACTTCCTCAAGTTTTACTCGCGTGTTTGCGCTCACCTACATATTGTTCAACCTAGGATATGATTAAAATGTTTTTAGATAATGATTTTGAGTTGAAATTCCAGATATTGGAATCCACAGGCTTCTTTTTTAAAATATCGCCATCAATGTTTTCGGTAAACATGGGTGACCTGAACCACCCCCGCAACTGTCCACCCTCTATGTTATCGACAAAAAACAGCAAATTAAAATATTGGGTTCCTCTTCATCTGGTTATTTTCCAGCCTGCCATACGATTCAAATATGTTTGGACAATAATAAAAAAGAGAATAGAACTGCTCAGCGCCCACTTTTGTGCAGTTATATTTGTGTCGTGTCCTCTGTTGTTTCGGGCCACCTAGGGCCGCCCTCAACTTAGCAACAAAAAAATGCCTCACCTAATTACTATCATCTATCCTAATCTGTCTATGTAGGATCATCCTCTTCGGTTCAATTAAAATAAAATATAAAAACAAGTCAGAACGAATCGGGGGCGCCACACCAGTCCGGTGTTGTCCGGTGTTGTTTTATTTTCCGAACAGATTGCCGCACACTGTCTTTGTTTATATCTGCCAATATACTCTAGGTGGCGCCAGCCGTCGCCTCCCATTTGTGACTTAACTCCCGCTTCCCCCACTAGGAGACACCAGTGTAGCGCCGTAGCACTATAGCACTATATTATTCTTTTTGATTTAGCACGCGTTCACAATCACATAGCCTATCTTTAGTTTTTGTTTTACATAAGTTTATATTTTGGGTGTGTTTATGTTTTACATAAGTTTATATTTTGGGGGTGTTTATGTTTTGCGGTTGTTTAGTTGGTTGTGGGATGTGGTGCAACCACCCAACAATGAGCCAATACAACCAGCAATCCAAAACATACAGTTTATATTATGGGGGTGTTTATGTTTTGCAGTTGATTATGGGTTATAGCTCGGATGAAATTGGCGGCAGCATATTCCCGTGGGCTTTTTTCATGAGGTTTCGTGAGGTTTGATTTGGCTCCAATTAGTGGAGCAAGAACAACCACCCAACAACGAGCCAATATAACCAGCAATCCAAAACCAACTATCTAGCCAACTAACAAACTAACCAACAACCAACAAACCAACAAAACAACCAGCAACCAAAAAAACAACCATTCTGCAACCAACAACTAACAACCACCAACAAAACCAACAAAACAACCACCAAGCCACCAAACAGACAACCAACAACAAATCAACAACCAACAACCAACTACCAACAACCAACCAACCAACAACCACCAATCAATAAACCAACCAACAACAACAACCAACCAACAACAAAAACCAAACAACAACTGACAACCAAAAACCAACAACCAATCCACGAATAACCAACAACCAATCAACATCAACAAATAATCCACCACCAACCAACAACAACCAACAAACAACAACCACCAAAACAGACAACCAACCAACAACCAGCAACCACTCTGCAACAAACAACCAACAACCAACAACGACCAAACAGACAACCAACAACAAATTAACAATCAACAACCAACAACCAACAACCAACCAACCAACAACCAACCAACAACCAATCAACCAACACCCACTAATCAACAAACCAACCAACAACAACAACAACCAAACAACAACCAAACAACAACCGACAACCAACAACCAATCCACGAACAGCCAACAACCAATCAACAGCAACAAATAATCCACCAACAACCAACAACAACCAACAAAACAACCAACAAACCACCAAACATACAACCAACAACAACCAACAACCACCAAACAGACAACCAACAACAAATCCAACAACCAAATCAAGAACCAATCCACATCAAACCAACATCCATTATATATATATATTCTCAACCAACAACTACCAAACAGACAACCAACAACACATTAACAACCAACAATCAACAACCAACAATCAACAACCAACAACCAACCAACTAACAAACCAGCAACCAACCAACCAACAACCACCAATCAACAACAACCAAACAACAACTAACAACCGACAATCAACAACCAATCCATGAACAGCCAACAACCAATCAACAGCAACAAATAATCCACCAACAACCAACAACCAACAACAACCAACAAAACAACCAACAAACCACCAAACATACAACCAACAACCAACAACAACCAACAAACAACAACCACCAAACAGACAACCAACAACAAATCCAACAACCAAATCAACAACCAATCCTCATCAAACCAACATCTATTATATATATATTCTCATATATATATTCTCAACCAACAAACCAACAACCAACAACCAAACAACAACCACCAATAACCACCACCAACAACAACCAACAAACAACAACAAACAACAACCAACTAACCAACAAACAATGACAACAAAACAATCCACAACCAGCCAACAACCAATCAACAGCAACAAACAATCCACCAATCAACCAACCACCAATACAACAACCAACCAACCAACATCCAACCAACAACCACCAATCAACAAACAAACCAACAACCAACAACAACCAAACAACAACCACCAACCACCATAATTAACCACCAACAACAACCAACAAACAACAACAACAATTGGTGGATTTCATAATGGTTTAAATTCGGTTTGTGGTGAGTTCATATAATGAGATATTAGAAATTCAATCATTGGAAATTAATTTAGGCCAGCATGCCTAAGCATAGGCCTCTGGTGTTGA
Organism: Branchipolynoe longqiensis; assembly: GCA_030323885.1. Lineage (NCBI taxonomy): Eukaryota > Metazoa > Annelida > Polychaeta > Phyllodocida > Polynoidae > Branchipolynoe > Branchipolynoe longqiensis. The sequence continues at coordinate 34,007,717 of CM059191.1, forward strand.
GTTCTCCATATACTGTCTTTGTTTATTCTCCACCTCCATATTGCCACTGAATAAACACATCTGATGTAAACTGCCACAGCCGCTCACAACGTTTCATAGTTGACTGTTGTCAAAACAACCTTTTGTGTGGAGTTAGCCATCCCTACATCGGTATTTATGCACGATTGCGCGGTAGATCTTACCTTTGACCCGAATGGACACATGGTGGTTGTTCCAGAGTCTCTGGCGTAGTCGGCCGAAAGATGCGCTAGCCTTGGCCATCCTCCTCTGTATCTCAGCATCAATGCGTCCATCACTTGATATAGTGCTTCCGAGATAGGTGAATTCCGGAACAGAGTTCAGCTTGTTTCCGTCAACCATGATCTCCTCCTCTCGGGTTCTTGTAGAGTTGGGTTGGTACAGCACCTCCGTCTTCTTGATGTTAATTTTCAGGCCAAACTTCTTTGATGCATCGGAGAAAGCGTCCACTATTTTCTGGGTCTCTTCAGCAGAGTGGGCAACCAGTGCACTGTCATCTGCGAATAGTAGCTCTCTCACCAGTATCTGAGTAGTCTTGGTCTTCGCTCTGAAGTGTGCGACATTGAATAGGTCAGCGCTCTGTCTGGACTGTATATAGATGCCATCCCCCATGTCTCGGAAAGCCTCGTCTAGCATTGCTGATAGGAAGATGGAGAAGAGCGTGGGGGCCAGTACACAACCTTGCTTGACCCCATTGGTAACCCCAAACGATTCCGAGACTTCCTGTATGTAGAGCCTCGATCATAGTTGTGAACTTCTCTGGGCATCCGTACTTCCTCAGTAGCTGTCATAGCCCGGTCCTCCCGACTGTATCAAATGCCTTAGTGAAATCGACAAATACCATGTACAGTGGTCGGTCCTGCTCAATGCACTTTTCTTGTAGCTGTCGGAGACAAAATATCATATCCACAGTGCTCCGGTTACCTCTGAAGCCACACTGTGACTCCGGAACTACACCAGGTGTTATGTGAATGACATTTCATGAAAGCTGCCTGCAAAAGTGTTGAAGTGCTGCTGGCTTTTGCAAGTTACCAGCGGCACTCTCTCGGGGAGCAAATAGAGGTTTCACACCGGCAAGAACATGTCAAGACAGGCGCAAAACTATTTGTCCCTGCAGTGGCTGGTCGGGAGATGTTGGGAGTTCCATACATCAACCGCCCTTAATGCTGCCACAGTGACATGGTTTTCTGTTTAGGGTTTGCTCCCTTAGCCTTCGGTTCTGTCAAGGACCTGTACCACAAGGCAGTGGTTTAGAACTCTGCAAGGCAGGGGCGTCAAACTCCCTGAGATATTGCTATACCTATACTAGACTAGAGTAGATTATCTCTCAAATAGTATGTCGTTGTAATGTTTGCTAAACCAAATGAGTAATAGCAGGTACAACGTGTACCACTCCAGGACCTTGGTCGATGGTGGGGGTGGGGGTGGTTTTATTTATGGGCACCGGGTGGATGGTATCACAAGAATAACGTGAGAAACTTTTGCTTTAGCACATTTCTTTCCTAATCGAGAAATGTTTTCTGATTACACCTGATAGCCTATGATTAACTTATAAATTGCCAATACGTTAATTTTTTAGAATGGAAAATATTTCGCTATATGGAAGTCCAGTGGCTATAGGCCCCGATTTGTATTTAATATCTAAACACTAATCCAACACGCACACGATAGTAAAATTCACTCTCAATGGCTAACCCTACTGCCATTGCTTGTCTTACTCCCTCCCGCCCTCCCACTCAAACGTATAATATATTTAACGCGGAGTGCAAAACATTAGCTGGAATCATTTTAACGATGTATGTCGAACGGCCTAATTAAACCGTGGGACTAACAGAGGTGTTCCAAATGAAATGTATACATAAATGTAACCTATATGCTTCGACAGAAAATACAGAAAATAATGTCTATTTTAGCATATTACATTCAGCCCAGCGCAGCTCGCGGTGCTCCCCCCCCCCCCCCCCCCCCCATAACCCCTGAGAATGAATTCGCCGCTGCGTCCGATTGCCCGGTGTCGCAATTTCCGCCATCCTTCAGTTCCCGCGGTACGCCTACACGTAAATGCATTTTCCATGGATGTGATCATTCTTCAAAGCGAAAAAGTGAAATCTATCTAAAACCTCAGCATCTAGCAACAAATCGCTTGGTACACATACAGAACACATCTGTACCAAAAACATTTTATTAAATTTATAAGGTTAGTGACGATGCTCTTCGCTTTTGATGCATGCGCAGAAATGATGCGTACCACAAAAATTGTTGGACGGCAGAAAATGCGACACCGGGCCTTTGACTGGTTGGTTGGTCATTACGCCAGAATGTTTTAATTTAGGTCAAACCAGCATGATCCCACGCCGGACGGGCTTCTAATCACGGTTTTATAGTTCTGATTGGTTGCTTTGAATCGAAGTGGGCATGGTTTAACAGACGACTGATATATGTGTATATACATACAGTGGCCACTATAGGTTGTACACTTTAGTGTTGCCTCTGTCGCCATCGCAATCACAATGCGTTGTATTAACAATATTGGTTGGAGATCCAATCCCCGACCAACCGAGACCGTGCGCCGTACACAGATTGTCAATGGCATTCAAAGCAGTATCTATCGACGGGAGCCGATTCGTACTAGGGGCTCACATGCAGAGAGAATCGCTCAAGTCCAAGCTCTAACTCAAGCTCAAGCTCAAGCCCGAAATCCAGCTCCACTTGATGCTCCAGTTCCAGCGGAACTTGAAGCGGAACCTGCACCTGCACCTGCACCTGCACCTGCACCTGCACCTGCACCTGCACCTCCATCTCCACTGCCATCTCTGCCTCCATCTCCACCTGCAGCTGAACATGAACCTGAACCGCAAGTCAAACCGATTGATGAAGGTCATTATTTTAATACATGCATGTTATGTTTCTACAATTTCATTGGTATGTCTATTGCAATGAAACTCTGAAACTCTGAAACTCCAAGCATATCAGTGTCACTAATGTGTGCATTTACTTGGATTCTAACTGGTGGATTGGACAGGCGGGAGGCTTCTACTGAATTCTTATACTGATAATTTCATTTAGCTATCTCGCTTATTCAATATATAGGTTTCGGTTGGTACATCACTTCCCGCTTGGGGCGCTGCGGTATACGTGTCACCTCGACACTAAACTCTGTGACCTGGTTTCTATATGCCTGTGACAATCGAAAATATTGAGTTTTTTCTCTTTCATTTGCAACCTTTATTGTGTATTTCTGTCCATTTTGTTAATCTTGCGCATTCGGAAAGACAGTACATAGCTTTTAAATGTGTGTGTCATAGTAGCTGCTCACGCTGTTCTCCCGCCAATGTCATCCACAAATATATCACTAATATGTCTATATTCAGAAGTGCTTTGTGAAACCACTGTTGAAATCATTATCGAGCAGATTAGTAACATTCCAAAATCATTCTAATTGTGTAGATGCCTATCTCCTCTGTCGATTCCACCCGTTAGAATAAACGTAAATGCACACAGTAGTGACATATCTCTAAAACCACACCATTTAGAAATAAACCGCCTGCTACACATATATATAGACAACACATTCAAAGAATAGATTATATTAAGTTTATATGGTTAGGGTTGTGCATTTCTATTAATTTTGAATAAAATAGACATTTTTCACTGCGTATACCGGCAAATTCAATGCATTTTCAATGGTTGTGAGCAATCTTCATAGAGAAAAAGTGAAATATCTCTAAAATGACACCATCTAGAAACAAACCGCCTGGTACACATATAGAAAACACATTGAATGAATAGATTATATTACATTTATCCGGTTAGGGTTATGCATTTCTATTAATTGTGAATAAAATAGACATTTTTCACTGAGCGTACCGGCAAACTCAATGCATTGTCAATGGCAGTGAACAAAGTATTTCGCTCCATTGTATTTTATTCATTTTTGGTTTACAGTAGACAGTGAGCAGTATATGTGTAATTTGTGATCACTTTTATTTTGTGCCTTTTAGGTTTACTTTGTTTCGGTAGTGCTCTATATTGCAGTAGACAGTGAGCATTAGATGGTGAGCCGTACATGGTGTATTTTGCAGTGGAGGTGCAGTACATGGTGTACAGCTCACTGTCTAATGCTCACCTTCTACTGCTTGAGGAGCAAGCGATTGAGCAGCGATTGAGCAACATGTAAACACATCTATTTAGTATTTCGGTCCATTGTATTTTATGCATTTTTGGTTTAGCAGTATATGGTGAGCAGTATATGTGTAATTTTTGATCACTTTTATTTTGTGCCTTTTAGGTTTACTTTATTTCGGTAGTGCTCTATATAGCAGTAGACGGTGACCATTAGATGGTGAGCCGTACATGGTGTATTTTGCAGTGGAGGTGCAGTACATGGTGTACAGCTCACTGTCTAATGCTCACCTTCTACTGCTTGAGGAGCAAGCGATTGAGTAGCGATGTATTTTGTTGTAATGTTTGTTTTAGCAGTAGACAGTGAGCATTAGATGGTCAGGAGTAGACGGTCTATTCTAATGCAGGTGGTAGATGGTCTACTCCTGACCGTCTAATGCTCACCTTCTACTGTTCATCGAGCAAGACACTGAGCAGTTGTGAAGTGATGAGGTGACCATTTGTATGTATTTTGTTGTAATGTTTGTTTTGGCAGTAGACGGTGAGCATTAGACGGTCAGGAGTAGACGTTCTACTATAATGCTGGTGGTAGATGGTCTACTCCTGACCGTCTAATGCTCATGTTCTACTGCTGGTCGAGCAAGACACTGAGCAGTTGTGAAGCGATGAGGTGACCATTTGTATGTATTTTGTTGTAATGTTTGTTTTAGCAGTAGACGGTGAGCATTAGGTGGTCAGGCGTAGACGATCTACTATAATGCTGGTGGTAGATGGTCTACTCCTGACCGTCTAATGCTCACCTTCTACTGCTGGTCGAGCAAGAAAATGAGCATGTGTAACTGAGCATTTGTATGTATTTTGTTGTATGTATTTTGTTGCAATGTTTGTTTTAGCAGTAGACGGTGAGCATTAGACGGTCAGGAGTAGACGTTCTACTATAATGCTGGTGGTAGACGGTCTACTCCTGACCGTCTAATGCTCACCTTCTACTGCTGGTCGAGCAAGACACTGAGCAGTTGTGAAGTGATGAGGTGACCATTTGTATGTATTTTGTTGTAATGTTTGTTTTAGCAGTAGATGGTGAGCATTAGATGGTCAGGAGTAGACAATCTACTCGAATGCTGGTGGTAGATGGTCTACTCCTGACAGTCTAATGCTCACCTTCTACTGCTGGTCGAGCAAGAAAATGAGCATGTGTAACTGAGCATTTGTATGTATTTTGTTGTCTGTATTTTGTTGTAATGTATGTTTTAGCAGTAGACGGTGAGCATTAGACGGTCAGGAGTAGACGTTCTACTATAATGCTGGTGGTAGATGGTCTACTCCTGACCGTCTAATGCTCACCTTCTACTGCTCATCGAGCAAGAAAATGAGCATGTGTAACTGAGCATTTGTATGTATTTTATTGTAATGTTTGTTTTAGCAGTAGATGGTGAGCATTAGATGGTCAGGAGTGGACGATCTACTCGAATGCTGGTGGTAGATGGTCTACTCCTGACCGTCTAATGCTCACCTTCTACTGCTCGTCGAGCAAGAAGTAACTGAGCATTTGTGATGAAGTGACCATTTGTATATATTTTGTTGTAGTGAAATAAATTATAAATTATAAATGTGTAAGTATATGTGTTAAATGAAATGTAAATTATAAATGTGTATATATGAATTGTGTAAATATGAATTGTATATAGTAATTTTTGTAAAATATGAATTGTATATAGTAATTGTTGTAAGTATGAATTGTATATAGTAATTGTTGTAAATATGAATTGTATATAGTAATTCTAAATTAAAAATCAATTGTATACAAGATTTTGGTCTCTGAGTGTTCTTCTTAGTTAAGGCCCTGTCACATTATGGCTCGTGGCGGGAGCGTATTGAAAACCTACGTAAGTCGTGCGGGTGTCGGCCTATGATGACCTTCGGTGAACTTTTGGGTGGGTTTGAGCGCATGGGGGACCTATGAGGAGCGTATGAGGAGCCTATGAGCAGCGTATGGGAGCGTGCTGCAACATTTTTTTATGGTTTTGATTGGCATGTGGAGCGTATGAGGAGCATATGCGGAGCGTATGAGGAGCATATAGATATTTTAGGAGCGTATGAGGAGCGTATGAGGAGCGTATGAGGAGCGTATGCGAAACCTATGCGTGACCTATGTTATCTCTGCGCGGTCCGCCGCTTGGTGGCTCCTGGGTATATATAGCCTGTAGCAACAGGCTCCCTCACTCTGCCACCATGCCGGCTAAGAGGAACACCACTGCTGCTGCTGCTGCTTCTGCTACTGCTACTACTACTACCAGTACTACTGCTACTACACCAGCCTCCAGAGCTGCTGTAACTACAGGAGGAGGACTAGGCCGTGGGTGAGGCAGAAAGAGGTAGACTTTACAATGCTCTCCATCACCAGCCTCCTCACCTGCCTCGCCACCTCACCACTCTCCACACCACTCTCCAGAACACCCCTCTCCAGAACACTACTCTCCAGAACACCACTCTCCAGAACACCACTATCCACTGGAGGAGCTGGAGATGGAAGTGGAGAGGTCGACGACGCAATGCTGGCGTCCCCGCTCCAGCTCGCCATCTCCTGCCTCTCGGGGCAGCTCATGGGCGTCGTATGTTGCCTCCGCCACCTCCGCCGCCACCACCCCCTCCAACGCCTCCACCAGCACCGGTGGCATCTGCACATCAAAGAGACGGAGGGCCAAGAAGAGCGACTGTTCTCTGTGGGTCTTCAAGGAGGATCAAATGTTGGACTTCCTCCAGGAGAATCCCATCATGTGGAACATGAAGCTCACGGATTACTGCCGCTCAGACAGAAAGGCCAAGATGTGGGAGGACCAGGCGACACTTCTGGGGACCACAAGAGTCCATCTCCAGAAGTGGTTCAAGTCGCTCAGGGACACGAACACGCGGGTCCACAAGAAAAAAAGCGGGGACGGAGCCGCTGAGCTGACTGAGCGGGAGCAGTGAATCCTGCGCAAGTTCGGGTTCCTGCGGTCCGTCGTCCGTCACCGACCGGAGCCCTGCAGGAGTGTAAGTACATAATCTTTTATCGTTCTGACAAGTGCGGCCGTTAGTATTCTTGTAAAACCGCTTGTATTCTAAGTTTGTTATGTTATGCTTTTGTTGTATTTATGTAAATATTCTAATAATTTATTAAATGTTATTTATTTCTTTAATATTGAGGTGTTGTGTAGTTGTTCTGAAATCGAGATATTGACAATAGATGTATTGAGATATAATCGTTATAAATCCATGTTTGCATTTAACATTAATTATTTTTGCTTTATATATTTTTGATTTACTGTTGACTTGTCGTGTCTTTTGTCGAAATATCGATTTGCATTCATGTTACTTATGTTATTTTATGATTTTGTCTTGCAGTTGGCCACTCCTGTCGCAGCTCCGCAGCTCGATCTCAGCATGGAGGAGAATGTCGGGACCGATGTGGAGGTGGCGATGGATGAGGATCTTCCACCCACTCCTCCCGCTACATCCCAAGAGCGGGGAAAGGGGAGAGGGAAGCGATCTGCCCCAGTCGACAACAACCTCCTCGCTGCCATCCACAAGAGGTTCGATGAGTCTGCCGACATCCTCAAGGTGATGCAGCCGCCTCCTCCTCCACCTCCACCGACGGCGACGAAGCGAGTGGCATTCACCAACTATATGCGGGACATGATCCTCACGATGCCAGAGGAGCGGTTTGTGTCCATTTGCGGTTCACTCAACCGCATGGTGTCGCACCATCTGGAGGAGGAGGAAGGAACATTCGCTGCACCAGTGGTTCGTGTGGCTGCTCCTGCACCTGCTCCTGCACCGGCTCCTGCACCGGCTCCTGCACCTGCTCGTGTGTCTGCAAGTCAGGCATACCAGCCTCAACCCCACCAGTGGACTCACCAGCCACCACCGGCATCACCATGGGCTTCGCAGACACACGAGTATGTGGAGCGCTATATGGGGCAGCCGCACATTCTTCATCAGCCACAGCCACACCCGCCTCTGCCAAGTCTTCCGCCTCAGCCTCTGCCTCCAACCTCCATGGGTCATGAGGCCACCGCAGCTCAGCTGGTGGTACGGCCGTCACCACCGCACACCGCACAAGTACGGACATTAGGAATGGTGGCACACACGAGGGGCTCTCCTGTAGTTGTGGTGCACGGGGGTCCGCCATGGCCAGGGACTTGCGCTGCCGCAGACATCGTGACTCTGACACGCGCCGACCCCCAAGTGAACTTGTCTGAGTCGGCCAGCCTGGAGGGACTCTTGAACTTGTCAGGGTTATCCGGGATATCGGGGATGTTGGGGTCCAATTTGGACTTATTCGCCTCGTCGTCAGCCACACATTCGCCAGCTCATGGCAACGGCAAGGGAGAGAAGTGATTGTAATATGTGTATATATGTATCTATGTAGTCTTAGTTTTTATTTATCTTTGTATGTATATATGTATATATATTGTATATTTATATATTGTTTGTACATTTATATGTCAAGATGTTTCAATAAATAAATATACTGTCACTTTTAATTTTTGTGTCCGTGTTCAGTAAAGGCATGCCATCATTTAATTGTTATATATTAAAGTACAATTAACATTAAAATTAAAATTAAAACATAAATAAAAACTTTAAATTTATAATATTTATAATAAGGTTTCTCCTTCCCCTTTCTCCCTTTCCTCCTTCTCTCTATCTCGATTCCTCCCTCTCTCTCTATCTCTCTCTTCCTCCCTCTCTATCTCCCTCTCTCTCTATCTCTCTTCCTCCCTCTCTATCTCCCTCTCTCGCTATCTCTCTTCCTCCCTCCTCCCTCTCTCTCTGTCTTCCTCCCTCCCTCCCTCCATCTCCTCCCTCCCTCCATCTCCTCCCTCCCTCCCCCATCTCCTCCCTCCCTCCCTCTATCCCCTCCCTCCATCTCCTCCCTCCCTCTATCCCCTCCCTCCCTCCCTCCCTCTATCCCCTCCCTCCCTCTATCTCTCTTCCTCCCTCTCTCTGTCTCTCTTCTCCCCTCCCTCCCTCCATTCCTCCCTCCCTCTATCTCTTCTCTCCCTCCCTCCCTCTATCTCTTCTCTCCCTCCCTCCTCCCTACCTCCCTCCCTCCCTCCATCTAACTCGTCTCCCCCTTTCTGTCTCTGTGTCACTCTATTTTTCCCTGTTTTCTTAGTATGTATGTAAAAGATTAATTCATGTAAAAACAGAGGAGATTCATTACAATTACATTAACTAGATGACTTTAAAGTAGGGAGCGAAAGAACGTAACAGACATGTAATATCTATAAAAGGATATCGTTTATTTTATACTAGACATATAAACATATTAGCATCTCATATAACAGGAGACATGTCACAACATCACAGACATGTTTGCAAAAACAGTAGACAGACACAGCGCATACAGACTGATAAAATGTTTTGTCAGATCATCCTGTCTTGCCATGACAGTGCTCCGGCGGGTGAGACGACCCAGTCTTTAATTAGATTGCGCTGTTCCTTTCCTAGCTTGGACGCGGTATTGGGGTTAACAGGTAGAAAGTCAATGTCAGGAAGGTTGTGGCCCTCTCGCCAACCTCCAGGCACAAAGTTGTTGTTGGGTGTCTCGAGACGATCCAGCTGCATGTTCTATAGCGCTGGGTAGCGTGTCCTCATGAGGTTGTGCAGAACAATGCATGCCTTAACGATGATCTTCACGTTGGAGGGGTGGTGCTGCATAGTCGTCAGCACCACTTGGAAGCGGTTGGCGAGAATGCCAAAGGCATTCTCCACCACTCTCCTAGCTCCGGAAAGCCGGTAGTTGAAGAGTCGCTCGTCATTGGTCAAGCCCCTCTTGCCATATGGCTTCATCATGGTCGGCCGCAAGGCAAAGGCAACGGCACCGATCAGAAAATATGGCACATCCTTCTGGCTGTGGACGAGCGGTTCAGGTTCGGAAAGCCGATGGTGCCACCTTCTGTGCCCGCCTTCAGCTCGGAGGCGTTGTAAATCTGGGCTTTGGACACGGAGCCCAAACCGCCAATATCTGCCCAGATAAATTTGTAATCCGCATCTACAAGCGCCAACAGGACCACAGAGAAAAAGCCCTTGTAGTTGTAGTAGAGTGACCCACTCTTTGGAGGTCTCCGGCAGGCGATGTGCTTCCCATCCAGAGCGCCACAGGTATGGGGGAAGTTCCACCTCTCTGAAAAGAGGTCCGCGATGGCACGCCACCCTTCTGGAGTCGTCGGACACGTCATGACCTCGGCTATGTACTCGTCGACGATGGCCTTACAGACTTCACGCACTATCAGCGACAGTGTGTTGTGGGGCACCCTCCACCCGAACTTCATGGAGGAGTATTTTGTGCCAGATGCCAGGTGCCGCAGAGTAAGTGCTATTTTCAGCGCCGGGTCGAGCGGCACCCTGAATGTGGTCCGTGTTTTGGCGATCCTCGGTCCCACTCGCGCCACAATCTCGTCAAACAACTGGGGAGGCAGCCGCATGAAGTTCACAAACGATGCGGTGTCCTCGCTGCGGAGCTCGACCTTCAGCTTGTCGAACAAGCCAAACTATGGCCGCCTCCCAATCCAGGGTCTGACCCACACTGATCGTCGCCGCCGCTCCCTCCTCCTTCGTCTCTCAATACGGGATGCCAGAAGAACCATGAGGTACAGAGTAAGCTCATGGTGATAAAGGGCAACTCTGTAGAAAAGCTGGAACTGTACTTGCAGTGCCTGGGCATCCATCCTGTATGAGCAGCAGAGCAGGAATGACCGAAGGAATGGCGTGGGTTGCCTTTATATACCGATACCAAAGGTCGGGCATACGCCGCCATACGCTACGCATACGCTTTTCATACGCTACCAATGCGCTCTCATGCGCAATGCGTAGGTTCTGCCTATGCTGCATACGCCCGAGATACGCCCAAGATACGCCCGAGATACGCCCATGATGCAAGTTGAGCGTACGAGTAGCATACGCCGGCGTACCCCTAGCATACTCAGGCGTACCCCCAGCATATGAGGAGCTTACGAGGAGCGTATGCCGGCGTATGCGAAGCGTATGAGTAGCGTAAGAACCATACGCCCCCTTAGGTCGAGATTCTTTTAGCATGCACAAAAAAATTTGGACGGACGGACGGGTGAAAGCATATGGCGGCATACAGCCGCATAGGCTGGCATAAGCCGGCACCTTACGGCCTATGCGGAGCGTATGCGGAGCATATGCGGAGCGTATGCGGAGCATATGCGGAGCATATGGCGGCATATGCCGGCGTATGCCGACGTATTTGACGTAAAGCGGCTACGCCGCCATATGCTCCCGCAAATAACCCTAATGTGACAGCCCCTTTAGCTAGTACACCTATGCACAAGGGAAGCCAGATTATGTACTAAGCCAATATGCTTGCTTAATATTGTATTATTTGTTTAGTCATTATTACAATAGGCCTTTGCCCATATGGCATTATATGATAACAGTTTTTACTCACCACTCCCCCAGTAAAATATCTGACACAAATATCTGACATGTAAAGTTTGTGAATCTCAATTACAGTAATCATCCCCCCCCATCCTCCCCCCCCCCCAGTAAACTAACTGACATGTAAATTTTGTCAGTAATCGTCCGATGCAAATATATAAAATATTAAATACAGGTTGCGCAAAACATATATATAGGAGATATGTACATTGTCAGTCCTAAGTGGGCCCTTAAAAATAATATCCCACCAAACACAAATTTATAACTGACGATAAGTAATCATCTCACCCGAAGTATTTCTTAGTCAACTATAGCAAAGGGGGACATTTGGCATATTTACTTTAGCGGACACTTGGTGGCGTGTTGGTACTAGTGGGCTTACACGTCCATGGGGGACATTTGGCGTAGTTACTTTAGCGGACACTTGGTGGCGTGTCGGTACTAGTGGGCTTAGATGGCCATTGGCAATGCATTTAAATAGAAATTCCGAACACATTTTGTATCGAAAGGGATGGATATTCACATTTATTGTGCATCATCGGGATGGTGTATTTTTTATAAGAGAAAATGCAAACAAAGGAATAGTGCCCAAATAACTTATTTTAATTTTATGCACATGTAACAATATATATACTAAATTATGAAATATAAAGAAATATATATGGTTCGAATACAAATATACACAATATACAAATCTACAAAATTCTTAAAGATATACAGTTGATATATAAATATACAAACATATATATATTTGGAGCAGCACTATAAAGATACCATGAGTGTGCACTGTCACAAGTCACCTGTCCTGTTAAGATATTGGATGTTGCTAGGATGACAATGACAATGACAGACAATTACATTGATATTATTATTACTCTGTCGACCTATCTCATGGTATTATAGCAACAATATATCAGCACATAACAAATAGTGACTCAAAATAACATATTCATGCAAGTAATGTTCATGACTTTCTTTTACAAATATACATATTAATATATATCATATCATAACTAAGCAAGAGGCTCTTTGTATGGCTGCTTCCAACTCGTACCACTACATATTATAAAAGACAGAGTATTAATAACCACTACATAGTACATTTAGGTGCAGAAGTATAACAAACATCCATATGTGTTTCATAAGAGTGAAATAGCAGACACCTGTTTAAAATTAAATGTCATTTCACAAAGTAGAAACATCACAGTAGTTGATAATAGTACATCCAATATAAAGAAATATATACAGTTAGAATACAAATATACACAATATACAAATCAACAAATATTATATATATATACAAAATTCTTAAAGATATACAGTTGATATATAAATATACAAACTTATATATATTTACAAAATTATTAAATATATACAGTTAAAATACACAATATTTTCCAATTCATGGGGGAGCACCGTGCTTGTACCCTTTACTGCCGCTCACCCACCGCATAAAGTCAAGCAGGGATGCTTGTTTGAAAGCCTTTCTGATGGTTGTTGGAGGAGATATGACACAAACCTCAGTTGGGCTCATAGCCAAGGAGGACAATGGTTGACTACAACCAAGTAGCACGCCATCCTCATTCTCAATGGCTATGGGTACAACAGCCATTTCCCAAGTGCTGTCAGACTCCACCAAGGGCGCAGCTACAGTTGGCTGGGGGGGAACTGCATCTGCGTGATTGGTACAGCTTGACGTGCATGGAAGTGTGGGAGATACCTGGACAGGTCAGTGGGGAATCTCAACACAGACCTCAACAGGAGCACTCACAGGGGCCTTCACGATCGAAATGTCAGCCGCCATGATGGCGAGGAAATACTCCTTACGTAGGGCATTCAGGTTGACAATTGGACCAGGAAGACCCACCATGACTGCCCCTAGTTTAGCAAGGGCTTCCGGCAGGACCCTTCCCACATTGAAGCCTGCGGTACGTCCACCAAGAAAGACTTCTGAAAACAAGAAATTACAAGGTCAGTAAGTGAACATCATATATATATATGTTGTCAGTGGGTGGTGAAGGTAGTCATGCTACAAAGTGAACTACTGTAATTAAAAAAGAAAAAGTTATCCGGAGCATACTGTTATTGTGCAAGATGGTGTTTTTTTTAGATTTGATCATATTTCAATAATATAAATAAAGTGCAACCAATTTTTACTGGGTATTAACAAAACTAAATTGCAATATACATTTTGGTAATATCAATATGGGACAGGGATTTAAAATCATGAAGGTTATCAGGTTTTATATCGTACCCAGAGCATCCTGCAGTTTGGTCAGATACGTGACGCGCATCCGTTCCTTGGCGCTCATGGGTGGGGCGGGAGCAGAAACAGGGGCAGGAGCAGAGGCAGCAGCGGAGGTAGCAGCAGGGGCAGCAGCAGGGAGAGCGGAAGA
>CM059191.1:34723418-34742961 GCA_030323885.1 Branchipolynoe longqiensis
GCGATTCCTCCAAATTCGGGTTTGGAGCGCTGCATGGTGAGGACTGGGTGGCTGGCGCCTTTGATTTCGAGGCGGCCAATGAGCTAAGAGAATGGTTGGGCCATCATTTTGTCTGCGCGGATGATGTGGGGTGTAGGTCAGACAACATAAATGTGTTGGAAATGTGGCCCGTGTTGGTGGGCGTGAGGCGCTGGGGGGAGACATGGAAGAATCGGACTGTGGTTTTTGTCACCGACAATACGCAGGTGATGGCCGCCTTAAACTCAGGCCGGAGTAAAAACAAAATTACGATGACCTGGTTGCGCCTGATATTTTGGGCCTCTATTACCTTTAATTTTGATGTACAATCGGTATATGTGAACACCAAGTATAATGTGATATGTGACAGCCTAAGTCGTCTGGATAAGTTTCAGAGTATCGCACGCATCAGAGATGCCGATCAAGTTGATGCAATGTGTTGTCACAAATTATTCAGTTGTTAAAAATCTTGCTTCAGATTGGGAAAAACTCCTGGAGGAGCGTCGTAACTACGACAGAAATCACTATGCCAGTTCGACTCTTGCGGTTCGGTCTGTACAGGTGAATTCCTATATCGCCTTCTGCGAAGTTTTCGCAGGCCAATTATCCCCTTACCCCTGTGATTCCGACCAAGTATGTCTATATATGTCATATCTAGCGCGTAGGCTATGCTATTCGTCCATTAGGAATTACCTCAGCGGCCTGAACAATCATCTAACAGATTTAGGTTGTCCACCGATAAACTATTCTGATCACTATATAAAGAAATGTTTGGCGGGCATCCGCAGGTTAAAAGGTGATGAGGTGAAGCAAGCAGCACCAATCTTGCCATATGAGTTACTAAAATTGTTTGCGGTTTTGTTCCCTACCAGGGGCCATACAGCAGTTAGGGCAGCCATGTTGCTCTCTTTCAGAGCTCTACTACGCAAAGCACATGTCACTAATTCAGATGCTGCCCTTCTCCGTCAAGACCTGGAGTTCTACCCATGGGGGATGGTTGTGTCTGTGCGGAAATCTAAGACGAATCAGTTCAGAGAACGGGTCCATAAAATCCCGGTTGCTAGAGTTGCGAACAGAGAATTGTGTGCGGTTTTTTGGGTTAAGAGACATTTGCAACAGTGCCCAGCCCCGCGGGATGCGCAGGTATTTAGGATACCTAGAGCAGGACACTCCGTCCCACTGACATATGCTTACTATACCGCAGTATTGAAGGCGGCATGTTCCGCGGCTGGTCTACCTCCGTCTGAATTCTCATCTCATAGTCTCAGGCGGGGTGGGGCGACCTTCCTCCGCCTATCAGGGGCTTCGGAGGAGGAGATCAAGGAGAGAGGCGATTGCCGATCGGATTGTGTCCGTCAATACCTGAAGGCGTCGCTGGTGGAGCGCCTGACTCTCGACATGCGAGTGGCCGTGATCCTGGGTATGCTAAACTGACTTCCCCAGCCTCCCGCTTAGCTCCTCTGGTTGGGGATGATTTGGGTCTTTTGTGGCAAGCCAGAGTACCTACTCAATCCATTCATGTATCCTGTTATGTGTAATGAATAACAATGTGTGGTATAAAACCTTATACAAATATTATTGTGATGGAACCTTCCTTTCTATGTGTCTGGGGGGGGATTCGAACCTCCTACCCCCACGCTCACAGGGAGGCCGGTGGCAAGTCTAGCCTCCCCCATCAGGCGCTTCCTACCCTCCAGCTCCTGCGGGGGGGGGGCGGGGGCAAGTCTACTGACTAAGGAGCCAGGCGCATGCGCGGCCGGCCTCCCCCAACGGCAAGTCCTGTGTTCTGCCCATTTGAATCCGATTTCTAGCTTTAGGTTTAGTTTTAGGTTTCTTTTTATTACAAGTGTCTTATGTTCTTTCTTATGCTATGCTGTTATGTTCTTTATGCTATGATGTTTAATAAACGGTAGGTCTTTTGTGGCCAGCCAGAGTACCTACTCAATCCATTCATGTATCCTGTTATGTGTAATGAATAATATTGGTGTACCGTTACGGGAAAATCATAGTATCCATTGTATTGAAAGATCATTTTTATCCTGAATAAGTAGGTTAAAATTGCTGGTACCTCACGTGCTTCCTTCTCCCTAGCCCACGTCTACCCGAGGCTTATACCTCGGGAAAACAACAGTTATCCATCATCTATACCCAGGTAAGACTCGTATAACTATACTATTTTACCTCGGTATACAGCCTCAGGCTAGGGAGAGGGAAGCACATCCGGTCCAGCAATTAGCATAAAAAACTCACGACCGGAGGACGCTCGTGAGTTGCTCCAGTTGGATTTATCTACAACAAGCTCATAACTGTGAGTAATCGTGATTATTTTGGTTAAGCTTGTTTATGATGCAATATAGCATCTAGATTGGAAAGTTCAGAACTTTCGTACGTCCACTTTGGACTAGATTAGCATTTGAAATATTGAAACGGATAGAACAAAGGATTCCTTTGTGCTTTGGTTCCATGGTTCTATCGACCCGCTTTGAGACGGGTAGAGATGTTGGCACGGTCACATCTCCTGTGGAGATTCCTTCGGACCCTAATAGAGGGTGTTGTTGGGGATGATCCTGGGTTTCTTTGATAGATTCCCCTTTTGAATGAGGCGTTTCTCCGAGTTGAGTAGCATTTTCTCCAACTTGCTGGCGCAGAAGCCGCGGGTGGGAGAAGTGTATGCGACAGAGAGATGGGAGGTTCTAGAAGCCTACCCCACGTATGGTTGGTTTCGATACCTACAAACCTACGATAAAACTTAGCTTACCACATCTGTACTGAGAACGGTGTAAATACGTTACACAATACCACATAGATCCTCAACCCAGGTATACCTGGCGTCACTTCGGTGTTCAGTTGAGTTGATTCCGGTTTAATAAGTATCCTTTTTTGGTTACAGACTACCGATGGCTACAAAGCGAAACAAACCGCCGCCCGCTGCTGCGGAGGGACGCGTGCCTACCGGTTACGATACGTCACCTGATCGGACAGCTCCCCCGTCACCACAGCCGGGGGCCGACGTACTCTCAGACAGAGACAGTGATGATGGAGTCGTCTACCCTGGTGACCTCACACACCAGGTCAACCGGTTGATAGAGCAAAAGATGAGAGAACTCCACGGTAAAGACCCAATCCATCAATTCCCACCGGTTGATTCGGATTGGCAAGATGTCTCTGACTTAGAGGAGACAGATTCGGCAATGGAAGTCCCGCGTCCTAAGACTAGGAAGCGGAAGCGCCCAGTGAGTTCGTCAGGTGATGAATTCACCGAAGCCACAAAGGGCAAGAAGGTCAAGAAACCTAAGAAGAAAAGTAAGAAGAAGAAGAAAGACTCGTCTTCGGATTCTTCGTCCGACTCAACTTCCACTGAGTCGGACTCTGACACAGAAAGAGCCAGCATTTATGCCAAGATTGGTGGGAAGGACCGTAAACGGTGCCAGCTCCAAAAGGCCAAGAAAGTCAAGACGACTACCATGATGCATGAGACCATTATGGGTCATTTTAACACGCTCAAGCCAGCAGAAGTGATAAATAAAATAACTGAACAAATTTCCGGCATTAAAGGGATCCCGGACAGTGTAGTGAAAGAGATGGATGCAGGTATTCACCTTAATGAAGAGAAGAAAAGATTTGAGTCTGCGCTCTTCACAGTCCATAAGGCAGTTTTAGGTGTCTTAGCTACGGTCGTCCCAGTCGCGAACCGTATGCAGACCGAGAACAAGTTCTCGTCACTTGCCAGAGGCATGAACAAAGGCATGGCCTTACTCACAGCTGCCAGTAACTTCTTGAGTTACAGAAGATATGAAAATGTCTTTAAGGTAGTTACCACCCAGGCTGGAAAGGAAGTGGCTAGATCCAAGAGAGTCATGGACAACGATGGCAAAGAGTACGCACTCTTTCTGCCGCCCAAGCCCATAAAAGGGAAACCCTTAGATAAGGGTAAGATGTTCAGTGGACAGCTTCCCTACCTCTTCAAAGAAGTCGAGGCCGAATCCAAAAGCAGCCGGAACCTGGAACCAGCCAGGAAAGCGGACACCTCCCGTTATCGTCGACCACGAGGGGATTTTCGTCCCCGACGCAGAGCCAGAGCTGGCAGGTCCGGCCCCTCCTACGGCTATGTGCCACGAGGCAGAGGTCGGGGCGACAGGCAAGGCTGGAATGAAGGCAACCGCCCGTTCCGGAAGGAGTTTGCCCCAAAACAACCCTTCCCGTGCCCAGGCAGACAGTGAATACGGCTACTCAAACAACTGGGATAACAGACATGGTGGCGGAATCGACACAAACAGATGTAAGAAACTTTTGTGCTGGAAACATTTTTAACTGTTTCTCTAATTGGTGTGAAATTACTAGTGATGTAAACATTCTAGACATAGTAACTGGTGTTAAGATTCCCTTTATTGAAGTCCCAGTGCAACAACGGGTACCTTTCCCGTATAAATTTAATGATGTAGAAAAGCAAGCCTTATCTGATCAAGTTACACTCTTTCAGTCAAAAGGCATTATTGAGGAGGTGCTTCACACTCCAGGAGAATTTATTTCTAATATTTTTTCCAGGCCTGAGCCTAATGGAGATATTCGGATGATTTTAGATTTAACTAAGTTAATTGATCTCGTAGAATATCAACATTTTAAAATGTTTTCCCTTGACACTGCCAGGGACTTAGTTACACCTGAGGCATGGATGGCCAGTGTAGATTTACAAGATGCTTATTTTTAAAGAACACCGGAAATTCTTAAGATTCATTTGGAATGATACACTATTCCAATTCACTTGTATGCCAAATGGTTTAGCGTGTGCTCCACGTCTTTTTACCAAACTACTGAAGCCTATTTTTTCGGCCATGGCTAAGAAGGGTCACACTATGTTCCCTTATATTGATGATTCTTTCATTGTTTCACAATCGTTTAATGACTGTCAGCAAGCTGTCGATGACCTATGTTCTCTTTTGACCAGGCTAGGATTTGATTTAAATCATAAGAAGTCGGTTTTCGTACCGACTACCGAACTTAAATGTTTGGGGTTTATTATTAACACACGTTTAATGACTGGTTCACTCCCTGATAACAAACTTATAAAGTTTCAAGATACAGCGACCCGCTTGGTGGCGTTAAATAGGCCAAAGATAAGACAGGTCGCCATGCTAGTTGGCCTACAGATAGCATATGCCCCGGCTATTCTATATGGCAAAGCACACATAAAGTCTTTGGAAATAGATAAGAACTCAGGGTTAGCTCGCACAAAAGGTAATTTTGAAAGGAAAATGTTTATTTCGGAAGATGGAATGAATGATATTAACTGGTGGTTTAATAATATTAAAAATTCTCCTAACCCCATATGGATGAATGAACCCAACACAGTGGTTACTACTGATGCATCACTAGAAGGTTGGGGAGCACATTGTAATACAGTGGCAACAGATGGACGTTGGTTGCAAAATGAAAGTTTAGACCATATTAATGTTTTGGAACTGAGGGCCATTTATTTAGGCCTTGCTAGCCTTGTTAAGGTACCACGTAAACACATTCATATTTTGACGGACAATACGACCGCAATGGCATATGTACGGAATATGGGAGGGACAAAGTCCAAACCATGCAATGAAATAGCAAGACAAATTTGGGATTGGGCCCAACTACATAAAGTTTGGTTAACTGTTGCATATATCCCAGGCACACAAAATACATTAGCTGATCATAAAAGTAGGAATTTCCATGACCATTTAGAATGGTCCCTCAATCCACGAATATTTAACACAGTGTGTCAGAAATGGGGCCAACCTGAAGTTGATTTAGTTGCTTCACGTAATAATTTTAAGATTGACAAATATGTGTCATGGCATCTAGAGCCAGATGCCTGGCAAATAGATGCATTTTCTCTAGCATGGGGGAATAAGTTTTACTATATTATCCCTCCATTCAGCATGATCAGCCGAGTAACCCGAAAGATAAAGATGGAGAAAGCACACGCAATATTAATCGTTCCCGACTGGGACACACAGCCTTGGCTACCGGGCATAGTGGTGACCGCCACAGATTGCCTCCGATTCCGAAGATCACCAGGGAATCTGACACACCAAGGCCCCCTAAAACAATGCGGGGACGTGTCCACGACGCCGTTGCTGGCATTCCTTTTTTAAATAAATATTTAGAACAATTTGGTTTAGACAAAATTACACAGCAGAGAATAGTTTCCCATGCATGGAGTAAAGGCACTGTTAAAATGTATACTACATATTTGAAAAAGTGGGGGGTTCATTGCCTAATCAAGAAAGTCAAACCCATGAAGCCCACCATTTCCCAGGTCGGCAGATTTCTGCGCATGTTAGAAGACGAAGGTTTGGGGTTTGGATCAATTAATGCTGCTAGGTGTGCTTTGTCCATTATCCTTCCACGGATAAATAATGAAACGGTAGGGAAACACCATGTTATTCATTGGATTCTGAGATCAATTTATGAAAGGAATCCACCCAAACCGAAGTATAGTCGGTTTTGGGATGTGTCGATTGTCTTTGATCTCCTTAAACAATGGCCTCATAATAGGCTTTTAGATCTGAGAAAATTAGGGTTTAAGGTAGCGTTGCTTTTATTGTTAGTAACAGGACATAGAGGACAGACTATTGTCGCCCTGTCACTAGATGACCTAGAAATTGATAAGAAAGAGGCCACATTTGATTTATCAAAACTGTTAAAATCAAACAGGTTAGGAGACCCATTGTCTACAATTAATGTTACAAGTTTCACAGAAGACCCAAAGCTTTGTGTAGTTTCAGCCATTGGGGCTTATATATCCAAGACCAAGGACTTAAGAACTTCAAGACAGTTATTAGTAAGCTTTATTAGGCCACACAAGGGCATTTCGCGAGATACGCTGGCACGATGGACAATTACGATGTTGAAACTGGCAGGCATAGATACGGACAAATATGCCTCACACTCAACACGAGGTGCTATGGGATCCAAAGCACGACTGCTGGGCATTTCCGTTAAACGGATCCTAGCACATGCAGGATGGAAAACAGCACGATCGTTTGCAACACACTATAACAAACGATTGGAAAAGTCTAGCACACTGGCCCGACAGCTACTGAAAGACTAGATCTGCAAGAGGTGAGAATACACTTTGTTTTTGCCACTTATCTTGTCGATTGATGATAAATGTATGTTAAATTGTTATTAATACTTAACATGAGATACAGGATAAATGATTTTACGTAAACCTCTCCCTAGCCTGAGGCTGTATACCAAGGTAAAATAGATTAGTTACACGAATCTAACCTTGGTATAGATGATGGATAACTGTTGTTTTACCGAGGTATAAGCCTCGGATAGACGTGGGCTAGGGCCCGCCCACCACACCCTTCCACGTTTATTCGTTTGCTTATACCAAGGAAACTTCACAGTTTTAATACCATTGTCATTATTATTATTAGATTGTTGTGTTTATTAGATCATTTTTCCTGAATAAGTAGGTAAAGATTGCTGGACCGGATGTGCTTCCCTCTCCCTAGCCCACGTCTATCCGAGGCTTATACCTAGGTAAAACAACAGTTATCCATCATCTATACCAAGGTAAGATTCGTCTAACTAATCTATATAATCCAATAGCACTTCCAATCATTCGTTTGTAGGATTGTAAACTTACGGACCCAAACGTTTATAGTATATCATGAATTATATAAAAAAAAACATCATTGTAGATATTATACTTGGATAGTAGATTCAACCCAGAGCAAACCTAACTGAAATAAAGGTAGTATCTTATGGAATTCTAATGAGCTGTCCAGTACTCACTGTTCCTGAAACCCTCATTATGGAATAAATATATGCATTGCATTCTACTGTTCCATGTGCTATAAGCAGCTGTCACACATCACCGGATTGAGCAATGGACAGAATTGTCTAGTCCAGTGGCGTTCGGGCGTGATAAGTATTAAAATGTGTCAAAATGTTGCGATATCGGGTCAAAGGCCGCTGGACGAATGGACATGAAACAGACATGAACGGATAGCCGACGGATGCTAAGCGGAATAAACAGACAAGAACCGTAGACGTCATCTGGCGGCATCCATTCCAAGTTTTGTGCATGTTCAAAACTTGTACGGGATTGGGCCGGATATCAACAGATATGCAATGGATATGCAACGGACACAAACCAGACTTTGCCGGATATCAACAGACTTTGTTCAGTTTCTTTCCGTTTCCCCAATCCGGTGATGTGTGACAGCCGCTTTATATTTGGGTATTCCAATGTCATTGGTATATGTTCTAACATTACTGAAATCATAATAGTCTATACCATGTACCTTTATGGGTATTTGTTTGATTTGACATTTATTCATGTACAATATGGTGACAAGACAGAAAACATTATCATACATATAATTCTCTTTACAGATTATACATTTACATAACCAATTTTATGAATGACTAAGACAGAAATCTACATCGTCTGCAAAATATTATTTTTCCCTTAATAATTTCCAGGTTCAAAAACGATCATATATGTAATGACTAGAAACTATAGGAACTAAATAAAACCACATCTAGCTAATCTACAGGGACTGACTGCATACTATTAATTTCAGAAGGAGCACTTATTAGTCTTTTGACCTCGTGTTACCTGCCAACCATACCGATTTGTGCAGAAGGTAGATTATAATGATCAATCTAATATGTTCAGAACTTTGTCAAAACATTTGCGTTTTTATCGAATGATCAAGATTTTAGTTTTTCTTGGAAGATTTATACTGCCTATCATGGATAAGTCTGAATAGAATTGCTTTCACCATTAAACAGTTGGTCTATAGAAAGCCTGAGCCTACACTTTTACCGACCCAATGGATTTTTAACCTCCCACACCACATGGACATTGTATGAGAGCAACTGGCCTCTGATAACGCAGTAGAAATACAAATTGGCAGAGGTGATGGCATGGGGGAATCAAACCACTTACCTTCAGATTAGGAGTCCGACCTAGAAAAAACGTCACTCCCCATAGAGAACGCCACAGTACACATAGGATACAAAATGAGAGTATTAAAATGGGAAAGGTTACGTATAAATCTGAATAGTTGGCAGGTCTGAATAATATAGCTACATCTGTAGCGGGCAGAGGTGTTGGGTTTAAAAAAAGAAATTGCTGGTCAAAAAGATATACACTTCGATGATCAATTTTCTTATTCTATTCATATGTTCTTACTAGCTGCCTCCTGTTTTCGATTCATATGCATGTTGTGCGTGACATCACATCTTGTTAAACATTCGTTGAACAGTCCAAAGTTTGGCGAACTAAAGATTTATCTGAGCTCAATTAAGAAATGAAATATAGCTTGTCGAACTGTCCGAATAATTTTTTTTTTAAATGGTGATCGTCCTTTTGAAATACAAATCCGGGTGGGGCGGACGGTTTATATTTTTTATGTTGACGTAATATGTAACCAGACACAATGGCCAAATGAGTTGAGCGTCCGCCTCCCATTCTGGGAGGGCATGAGATCCAAACTCCTGGGTTCGAACCATGGCCGAGTCAAACCAACGACTTAAAAATTGATACAACATTTTAATTGCTTCTAGCCCAAGACATTTATAAGTTTGAATTTAAACAAATAAAATGTTTAATTCAGGGCCGGGCGATTTTTCAGGCATGGGCGGGGACAATCACCAATTTAAAAATGAGCTAAACACGCATACAAACGTCAACACATTTAATAATTTATTCATTGTCTTGTGTACAACTATTACCAACTACACTCTTGGAAGTGTATAATACATGGATAACACCAGCCAGGTGGCAGCAGTGACTGGACCGGTAGAAGGTAGTGGGCTCTACACTGAGTATGCAGGCGATATAAAAACAAGAGGTGGGAATGGGTTTATTGTACAGACCCTTTTCAATGTTTATAAATATTGTGTATACGTGCGCACATTGGCTGCAGAACAAAGGCACACTGCCATTGAATTTGTGGATATGCGCAGTGCAACACATCAATTTTATTCAAAATTAATAGAAATGCAGAACCCTAACCATATAAATGTGATATAATCTTTTCATTGAATATGTTTTCTGTATGCGTGCCAAGTGGTTTGTTTCTAGGTGGTGTAGTTTTAGAGATATTTCACTTTTTCTGTATCAAGATTGCTCACAGCCATTGACAATGCATTGAGTTTGCCGATACGTGCAGTGCAAAACGTCAATTTTTATTCAAATTAATAGAAATGCAGAACCTTCACCATATAAATTTAATATAATCTTTTCATTGAATATGTCTTCTGTATGTATGCCAAGCAGTTTGTTTCTAGGTGGTGTGGTTTTAGAGATATTTCACTTTTTCTGTAGGAAGATTGCTCATAGCCATTGAGTTTGCAGTGTGACCGTGTGTCGTCCTGCAGCCAAGCTGCACGCACACTGACCTAAATACCTATGCTGATGTCATATGAAATAGGCCTATAGATGCAGTCAGTCAGTAATGAACCCCACTACCACAGTGGCGGCCTCGACTATGCTGACCGTTGCTGGTCAGGTGGCAGCACGCTCATACGGATAGTCCCTATGCCTATGGTGGACCGTTCCACCCATCGTCAGCGGCCGCCTCCCACCAGAGGTTATTCTTTACCCGGATGGGCAGTGGCAGGTCACTTCTATTCTGAGAATCAAAATTGTACGCTCAATATATAACTACAGAAACAAACTCAAACTTTTACCTGCTGATGTTAACCCCCCCCCCCCAAATCACCTTTTCGTAGATTTCTTTGGAATTAAGCGAAATTACCTACTTTGAACCCGTTATTATTTAATAAAATGCTGTCTTTTAAACCACAATATAATTTCAACAATCAGTTCCCATTTGCTGTGCAATATTAGCATAAACAAAGGTTTTCACTAAGCTAACATACACAAGAGTGATGACCTATATAGTATAACTTCCATGTGAAACTTATGGTTTCTGGGTTGCTTTTAAGCGAAAAAAGAGTAGTCCATGTATTTATATTCACGTCTTGACATTTAGAAGTAGTTGAATCAGGTTGTTATTTTGATGTTCCTTATGACATCAACTTGATGAGTAAATAATATCTGCATGTCACCAGTACCTGGGTAGTAATATTCCGTCACCCAGCGTATCCTGAACTGGGCTGCGTTCAAGTGTGCGCCTCGGAGAAATCCGGACGTCGCGCTAGTCTGAATGGCATATAGCTGCCGGGTGCCTCGAAAATGGCGGACTCCATAGGGTGCAGTCATTTGCAATCGAAAGAAGAGCTCTGATTGGCTGATACCCATGACCATTTTTGAGGCAGAAACACCTCCAACTCGAAAAGCACATCTTGGAGGTGCACCTTGAACGCAAATTGGCAAAAAAAGACATTGAGATGTCTCAGAGTCGACTCAGCGGCATACCCTGAACGCGGCCCAGGACTTTTCTGGGCATCACACTCTGAATGTATATTTTGATATTGTTGTCTTGACAACCCTTATTTCGATGCTTTTCAGCATGCTTCGTGCTACCTAAATTAAAGCGGCCAGCTATCTGCCGCGTGGAAAACAAACGAACTCGGCGATTCGACGCCTAATGCGCCGGCGGCGGAGGCGATTTGTATCGGGGTGTAATCGATTATTCAACTCGGGTCACTCGAGCCACTGTCGTGGCTTCTGCGCATGCGCGGATTTTCGCCAATCACAGCGGCGATTTGTATATTCGGGCGTAATCGATTATTCAACTCGGGTCACTCGAGCCACTGTTTTGTTTACACTCGGCGATTCGACGTTGATCGAGCTGCTACGTTAATATCGCTTGGAATTTAAGGTTAATTTAATTAAATTTCATTATTTTAGTATGTAATTCTGTTAAATATGATCGCATTCAATAGATTTCGGCGTAAAACATTGCCGCTGGCGTTATGCCAGTATGGATTTCAGCCAATCACAGCGGCGATTTGTATATTCGGGCGTAATCGATTATTCAACTCGGGTCACTCGAGCCACTCGTGGCTTCTGCGCATGCGCGGATTTTCGCACCTTGTTTACTTTACATTCGTCGATTCGACACTATTAATATCGCCGCCAATGCGGCGGTAGCCTTAATAACGCTTCAAATTTAGGGTTAATTTAATGAAATTTCACGATTTGAGTATGTAATTCTGTTAAATATGATCGCATTCAATAGATTTCGGCGTAATCGGTCCCTAACACTGCCGGGCACAAGCTGAGAACCAGCGAACCTTGTTACTGTGTGAGCCTGTTGCCGGCACAATTTCAGCCAATCACAGCGCAGCTTTTGCATTGCAAATGGCCGCCGCCTATGGGGGCGGCCATTTTGGAGACAACCAACTGGCTTTGCAGTTCAGATTAGCACTGCCCTGGTCCCCTACTCTCCCCACACATACTTGGTTCAATTAAACATAAAAACTAAACAAGGTTGTGCTTGGAGAGCATTTGTCGGAGTACGTTCCCGTCGCCAGCGACCTATATCTGGTCCCTTTAACATATATATATATAAATAAATATATATTACACATTTGTCTTTGGGCACTCGTTGTTAATTGCACCGTGCAGGAATAGGCCATGGTAACCAATGAGTAAAAAAGGATGTTACGTAGTGAATTTTATGCGATGCTCTGATACTGATAGTGCTAAGTATATGAGTGGAAATGACCCATATGATACAGGGGAAAAAAAATAGGAAATCCGCCACAAATAGGAAATTCGAAATCCTGGTGTGTCATTTAGAGCCGCCAAAATACTACATGGTGTAAACAAAGCCAATTTAAAAATAATAAAATTAATTACATATATATTTTTTACACTTGCTTATTTGAACAGAAGAACTTTAAAGAGACATGAAATGTAGAGTGTAGGTTCGATTCGAAATACGACGACTGTAATATATGTAATACCCGAAGTCGCCAGCTGGGTACAGGGTAGGTAGCCCGCGGGCAGGTCACGTGGACTGCGAGTGAAGAGCGACTAATAAAGCACTTGTATACTGGTAGTCGGAGTGTTCACATGTTGTCATTACATGGTGTCAGATACAACAGAACCTACGACCATGGCGCTCACTGGGCTAAAACCACCAAGTGCACTCAGTTTAGAAGGAAACCTAGCCTTGAACTGGAGAGCGTGGTTACACGCATATAATATATATGCAGTTGCGTCAGGAGCGGCGAATAAGACAGAAAAGATACAATGCTGTATTTTTCTGCACGTGGCGGGAAAGGAAGCCCAGAAACTACACTTAAATTTCAAAATGGAGGAAAGCCCCAGTCCTGAAATACTACAGTGTAAAGGAAGATGTTACCATACAAGTTGATGCATCCAAGTCAGGTTTAGGTGCAACATTGTTCCAAAAGAACCGGCCGGTGGCCATGGTGTCCAAAGCTCTCGACGAAACACAATCAATGTATGCAGTAATTGAAAAAGAGTTGTTGGCAATTTGCTTTGGATGCGTCAAATTCCATGAATATGTATATGGTAAGCAGATTGTAATTGAAACGGATCATAAGCCGTTAGTGAACATAATGGCTAAGCCACTGCATTTGTTGTCTGCGCGTATGCAGCGCATGCGCATGAGGTTGCAAAATTACAATTTGATAATAAAACATGTTAATGGATGTCACATGTATTTTGCAGATGCCTTGTCCCAAGCGCATACCGATAGCACCACACCACCCGTGTGAAGTTGGTTACTTATTCCTTATTCCTTATTTGACATTCAAAATGTGAAGTTAGTTACTTATTCCTTATTCGACATTCAAAGCAAAAAAAGGGGATAGATCTCACTGTACCACCCAAGACTGGTTTGAAATATGTCAACCATCTATTTGTGCCCTGATAAAATATTGCATTGACCCACTGACCCAGACGAAGAGCAGGGGCAGAAAAAGTTGTGAAACAAAGCTAGATATATAACACTAAGTATTAATGCTACAGGAAAAGGAGTCCGTGTACCACCCAAGACTGGTTTGAAATATGTCAACCATCTATCTGTGCCCCTGATAACATATTGCATTGACCCACTGACCCCAGACGAAAAAGAGCAGGGGCACTTAAATCTGAAAAAGTTGTGAAACAAAGCTAGATATATAACACTAAGTATTAATGATACTGGGAAAAGGAAGTCCGTTGTACCACCCAATAACTGCTATTTTAATATGTCAATCATCTATCTGTGCCCCTGATAAAATATTGCATTGACCCACTGACCCCAGACGAAAAAGAGCAAGGGCACTTAAATCCAAAAAGGTTGTAAAACAAAGCTAGATATATAACATTAAGTATTAATGCTACAGGAAAAGGAGTCCGTGTACCACCCAAGACTGGTTTGAAATATGTCAACCATCTATTTGTGCCCCCGATAAAATATGGTATTGACCCACTGACCCCAAAGGAAAAAGAGCAGGGGCACTTACATCCGAAAAAGTTGTGAAACAAAGCTAGATATATAACACTAAGTATTAATGCTACAGGAAAAGGAGTCCGTGTACCACCCAAGACTGGTTTGAAATATGTCACCATCTATCTGTGCCCTGATAAAATATTGCCATTGACAAACTGACCCAGAGGAAAAAGAGGGGAAGCACTTAAATCCGTGGAAAAAGTTGTTTAAACAAAGCTAGATTATATAACATTAAGTATTTATTGCTACAGGAAAAGGAGTCAGTGTACACCCAAAACTGCTTTGAAATATGTCAATATCTATCTGTGCCCTGATTAAAATATGGCATTGACCCCACTGACCCAGACGATAACGAGCGGGGGGCATTTAAATCGAAAGAGTTTGTAAAAAACAAAGCTTAGAAAATATTAAAATTAAGATTAATGCTACAGGAAAAGGAGTCCGTGTACCACCCAAGACTGGTTTGAAATATGTCAACCATCTATTTGTGCCCCTGATAAAATATTGCATTGACCCATTCACCCCAGACGAAAAAGAGCAGGGGCACTTAAATCCGAAAAAGTTGTGAAACAAAGCTAGATATATAACACTAAGTATTAATGCTACAGGAAAAGGAGTCCATGTACCACCCAAGACTGGTTTGAAATATGCCCCTGATAAAATATTGCATTGACCCACTGACCCCAGACGAAAAAGAGCAGGGGCACTTAAATCCGAAAAAGTTGTGAAACAAAGCTAGATGTATAACACTAAGTATTAATGCTACAGGAAAAGGAGTCCGTGTACCACCCAAAACTGCTTTGAAATATGTCAAGCATCTATCTGTGCCCCTGATAAAATATTGCATTGACCCACTGACCCCAGACGAAAAAGAGCAAGGGCACTTAAATCCAAAAAAATTGTAAAACAAAGCTAGATATATAACATTAAGTATTAATGCTACAGGAAAAGGAGTCCGTGTACCACCCAAGACTGGTTTGAAATATGTCAACCATCTATTTGTGCCCCCGGTAGAATATGGTATTGACCCACTGACCCCAGAGGAAAAAGAGCAGGGGCACTTACATCCGAAAAAGTTGTGAAACAAAGCTAGATATATAACACTAAGTATTAATGCTACAGGAAAAGGAGTCCGTGTACCACCCAAGACTGGTTTGAAATATGTCAACCATCTATCTGTGCCCCTGATAAAATATTGCATTGACCCACTGACCCCAGACGAAAAAGAGCGGGAGCACTTAAATCCGAAAAAGTTGTAAAACAAAGCTAGATATATAACATTAAGTATTAATGCTACAGGAAAAGGAGTCCGTGTACCACCCAAAACTGCTTTGAAATATGTCAATCATCTATCTGTGCCCCTGATAAAATATTGCATTGACCCACTGACCCCAGACGAAAAAGAGGATTCGTGCACCAATTGTACTACAGGAGGACTGTATGCTGATTACATACAGCAGGGTAAGTTGAACAAATCGGAAAAGGAGTCAGTTGTACCACCCAAGACTGGTTTGAAATAGTCAACCATCTATTTTGTGCCCATTGATAATATATTGCATTGACCCACTGACCCCAGACGAAAAAGAGCAGGGGGGCACTTAAATCCAAGAAATAGTTGTGAAACAAAGCTAGATATAAAACACTAAGTATTAATGCTTACAGGAAAGGAGTCCGTTTGTGTTACCACCAAGACTGGTTTGTGATATATGTCACCATCTTATCTGTGCCCCTGATAAAATATTGCATTGGACCCACTGACCCCAGACGAAAAAGAGCCGGGGCACTTAAATTCGAAAAAGTGTAAAACAAAGCTAGATATATAACACTAAGTATTAATGCTACATGAAAAGGAGTCTGTGTACAACCCAAGACTGGTTTGAAATATGTCAAGGATCTATCTGTGCCCCTGATAAAATATTGCATTGACCCACTGACCCCAGACGTAAAAGAGCAAGGGCACTTAAATCTGAAAAAGTTGTAAAACAAAGCTAGATATATAACACTAAGTATTAATGCTACAGGAAAAGGAATCCGTGTACCACCCAAGACTGGTTTGAAATATGTCAATCATCTATTTGTGCCCTTGATAAAATATTGTATTGACCCACTGACCCCATAGGGAAAAGACCCGGGGCCCTTAAAACCAAAAAGGTGTAAAACAAAGCTAGATATATAACACTAAGTATTAATGCTACAGGAAAAGGAGTCTGTGTACCACCCAAGACGGGTTTGAAATATGTCAACGATCTATCTGTGCCCCTGATAAAATATTGCATTGACCCACTAACTCCAGAGGAAAAAGAGCAGGGGCACTTAAATCCGAAAAAGTTGTGAAACAAAGCTAGATATATAACACTAAGTATTAATGCTACAGCAAAAGAAATCCGTGTACCACCCAAGGCTGGTTTGATATATGCCAACCATCTATCCCTTCCCCTGATAAAATATTGCATTGACCCACTGACCCCAGAGGAAAAAGAGCGGGAGCACTTAAATCCGAAAAAGTTGTAAAACAAAGCTAGATATATAACATTAAGTATTAATGCTACAGGAAAAGGAGTCCGTGTACCACCCAAGACTGCTTTGAAATATGTCAATCATCTATCTGTGCCCCTGATAAAATATTGCATTGACCCACTGACCCCAGACGAAAACGAGCGGGGGCATTTAAATCCGAAAGAGTTGTAAAACAAAGCTAGAAATATCAAATTAAGTATTAATGCTACAGGAAAAGAAGTCAGTGTACCACCCAAGACTGGTTTGAAATATGTCAACCATCTATTTGTGCCCATGATAAAATATTGCATTGACCCACTGACCCCAAACGAAAAAGAGCAGGGGCACTTAAATCCGAAAAAGTTGTGAAACAAAGCTAGATATATAACACTAAGTATTAATGCTACAGGAAAAGGAGTCCGTGTACCACCCAAGACTGGTTTGAAATATGTCAACCATCTATCTGTGCCCCTGATAAAATATTGCATTGACCCACTGACCCCAGACGAAAAAGAGCAGGGGCACTTAAATCTGAAAAAGTTGTGAAACAAAGCTAGATATATAACACTAAGTATTAATGCTACAGGAAAAGGAGTCCGTGTACCACCCAAAACTGCTTTGAAATATGTCAATCATCTATCTGTGCCCCTGATAAAATATTGAATTGACCCACTGACCCCAGACGAAAAAGAGCAAGGGCACTTAAATCCAAAAAAGTTGTAAAACAAAGCTTAGATATATAACATTAAGTATTATGCTACAGGGAAAAGGAGTCCGTGTTACCATCAAGACTGGTTTGAATATAGTTC
The DNA here is from genome assembly GCA_030323885.1 of Branchipolynoe longqiensis. Classification (NCBI taxonomy): domain Eukaryota; kingdom Metazoa; phylum Annelida; class Polychaeta; order Phyllodocida; family Polynoidae; genus Branchipolynoe; species Branchipolynoe longqiensis. The sequence goes on from CM059191.1 coordinate 34,741,120, forward strand.
AACCATCTATTTGTGCCCCCGATAAAATTTGTATTGACCCACTGACCCCAGAGGGGAAAAGAGCAAGGGGCACTTACTCGAAAAAGTTGTGAAACAAAGCTAGATATATAACACTAAGTATTAATGCTCAGGAAAAAGGAGTACGTGTTGTACCACCCAAGACTGGTTTGAAATATGTCAACCATCTATTTGTGCCCCCGATAAAATATTGTATTGACCCACTGACCCCAGAGGAAAAAGAGCAGGGGCACTTACATCCGAAAAAGTTGTGAAACAAAGCTAGATATATAACACTAAGTATTAATGCTACAGGAAAAGGATCGTGTTTGTGTGTACCACCCAAAACTGCTTTGAAATATGTCAAACATCTATCTGTGCCCCTGATAAAATATTGCATTGACCCACTGACCCCAGACGAAAACGAGCGGGGGCATTTAAATCCGAAAGAGTTGTAAAACAAAGCTAGAAATATAAAATTAAGTATTAATACTACAGGAAAAGGAGTCCGTGTACCACCCAAGACTGGTTTGAAATATGTCAACCATCTATTTGTGCCCATGATAAAATATTGCATTGACCCACTGACCCCAGACGAAAAAGAGCAGGGGCACTTAAATCCGAAAAAGTTGTGAAACAAAGTAGTATATAAACATTAAGTATTAATGTACAGGAATAGGTTAGTCAGGTGTACCACCCAAGACTGGTTTGAAATTATGTCAACCATCTATCTGTGCCCCTGATAAAATATTGCATTGACCCACTGACCCCAGACGAAAAAGAGCAGGGGCACTTAAATCTGAAAAAGTTGTGAAACAAAGCTAGATATATAATATAACACTAAGTATTAATGCTACAGGAAAAGGAGTCCGTGTACCACCCAAAACTGCTTTGAAATATGTCAATCATCTATCTGTGCCCCTGATAAAATATTGCATTGACCCACTGACCCCAGACGAAAAAGAGCAAGGGCACTTAAATCCAAAAATGTTGTAAAACAAAGCTAGATATATAACATTAAGTATTAATGCTACAGGAAAAGGAGTCCGTGTACCACCCAAGAAGATGGTGATTTGAATATGTAAACATCTATTTTGCCCCGATAAATAGGTATTGACCCATGACCCCAGAGGAAAAAGAGCAGGGGGCACTTACATCCGAAAAAGTTGTTGAAACACTAAGATAGATATGTAACACTAAAGTATTAATGCTTACAAGGATAATGGAGTCCGTTTGTGTGTACCACCCAAGACTGGTTTGAAGTATCAACACCATCTATCTGTGCCCCTGATAGATAAAATATTGCATTTGACCCTCTGACCCCAGACGGAAAAAGAGCTGGGGGAGCACTTAAATCCGAAAAAGTTGTTAAAACAAAGCTAGTATATACATTAAGTATTAATGCTAAGGAAAGGAGTCCGTGTACCACCCAAGAGTAGTTTGAAATATGTCAAGCATCTATCTGTGACCCTGATAAAATATTGCATTGACCCACTTACCCCATACGAAAAAGAGCAGAGTCACTTAAATCCGAAAAAGTTGTAAAACAGAGCTAGATATATAACATTAAGTATTAATGCTACAGGGAAAGGAGTCCGTGTACCACCCGAGACTGGTTTGAACTATGTCAACCATCTATTTGTGCCCCTGATAAAATATTGCATTGACCCACTGACCCCAGACGAAAAAGAGCAGGGGCACTTAAATCCGAAAAAGTTGTAAAACAGAGCTAGATATATAACATTAAGTATTAATGCTACAGGGAAAGGAGTCCGTGTACCACCCGAAGGAAAAGGAGTCCGTGTACCACCCAAGACTGGTTTGAAATATGTCAACCATCTATCT
>CM059191.1:34743461-35000373 GCA_030323885.1 Branchipolynoe longqiensis
TATGTATATGTATACTTATTATATGTATGTATATGTATATAAGAAGAGTTCAGGCACAAAACCCCATAAATGCGAATCCAAATATTTAATTAAGATCAAATATATTTACCTGGATGTAAAAATATACGGATTTTCGGTTAAGAATTGTATATTGGCAAAGAGCATTATTAGTCTTGGGCGACGGAGTGGGGACGATGTTATATAAACTGAAAGTAATAATAATATCCCACTCCCATTATGACATGATATGAGCTGTGTGAAATATATGTTCTTAAATTATGCCTGAGATTAATGAAGAGATGTTCCTATATAAGAAGCAGTACATGATTGTTGAAATGTTTCTCTATGCATCCATAAAGAGTGCCATTGGAGAAAAGACCATTTTAACAGAGATCTATTGTAACTGTTGCAACGACCTGTCCCTACATGACCACTGGGTGTGCACACCAGCCTAATTTGCATATACACACAGGGCACCACCTGCAGCTGGGTTGAGTGACAGCCACCCCTACTGGGGGAGGGTGCCACCCACCCTGACTGTGGAGGTGCCTGATTGGCTGGCTGTGGACTGCCCAGTCACCTGCATCCCATTGGCCCTCTGACCACACTAGCCTCAAACCAAGATCTTATTTCTATACTCTGCTTCAGACACACTGGAGAGAGATCACTCTACTCCTGGCTCTGGAGTGAGACACACCTACTCTAGAGCAGGAACCCCAGACACTCTGTCTGATGCTGGCAAAATTCATATATTCCAATTGAGTGTGAATACAGCCATAGGACTCCTGTCCCATGTGCTGTGGAAACTGCTTTCTATACAGGCTAAAGTAGTAATGAGATACTATGTGGCTAGAAGGTAAGGGGTGTGGATGATAGGTCACTGGTAGGTGGACAGGAGTTGGTGTTAATAAAACACAACTTCCCCACTGTTTATCTGTGTGACTTGTCTTCATTCTTCCTTAGCATTGGTTAAATGAGCTGACAGATAAGAGATAATGCCGGGGAGAGTTTTGTAATATTATCTGGTGTCCCAAACATGGCCGGGCATTCAGTAATATAACATGGAGGTAATTTTAATTCTCACTAATTCTGTTTCTCTTGTTATGATATGATTATCGAGCAATGAACAAAAAAAAACAACAACAACAAAAAAACTTGTTGAAGGTTGAATTCCAACGTTCATCTAAATTTTTGGATCGGCGTTTATGGGGTTTTGCTTCTCAACTCCTCATATATATGTGGAGTGTCAAGCCCCGCGCAGGAGGTGAGCGGTGCATGCCGGGACCCTCCCCCCCCCCCGCCGCACCCACGTGAGTTGGGGGAGGGGGCACTCCAGATCTTATTACACGCGATAACGGTCTTATCACTATCCATATATGTATTTATAAATAGATAATATATGGTGCATTAGGTACGTCCCCTATCTATGCGTGGTGTTCTGTAATAGATGGCCACCAAATCAATGGCGCACAGTTAGGCGCTAATCGGTGGTACAAAACCCCCCTCGGGTGATGGGAAAGGGGTGAGAGTGCTAGCTTCGGGGCCCCTGCGCATGCGCATCTTTAATTGGTGACGTTATCTGTGTATCATCACCATAGTTACTCCTAATGACGCCGGTTTGCGTTAACACTTTCACGTCTATCTCCATCCTACCTCCCTCCACCCATAACCCATGCGCCGTATACTGTCAACAGAAAATAAACCAAAATGTGCAGTTTATTAAATTTGGCTGTTGTTGGAATTGACGAAGCGTTCAGTTGGCAATGCCCGGCATTTTGTGCACTGTGAATGGTGATACTTTAGTAAGTGTCATTGATATTAGCCTTCCATATAGCGGCATCGCAGGCGCTCACATCGATTTGTCGTGCATGTATTTTAACCAGTTATTGATCGATATGGGGTTTGAGGACCAATATATATATATAAATACATACAGTAAAACCTCTCTAACCGACCACCGCCACAGATTGATCGCTCCCATATATCGATCGCTTTATTTGGGTCCCAAACGATCGCCCATACAATACGATTGTAGCAATTTTTTTAGAAACTCCTTAAGCTGACCACCTCCCTAATTGGACCATTCATGGTCGGTCCCATGGTCGGTCGATTTAGAGAGGTTTTACTGTATACCTATCTATATAGAGAGGTTTTACTGTAAAACCTCCCTATATAGGGAGGTTTTACAGTAAAACTGCACCTCCACAGATCGACCACTCCCTTATATCGATCGCTTTATTTGGGTCCCAACAATACCATTGCAACCATATTCTAACTCCCTAGACCGACCACCTCTCTAAAGGACCACTTAAAGTCGGTCCCAAGGTCGGTCGATTTTTGTTGTTGTACATTAGTTGTTTAAGCAGGGGAAATTTCAGTCACAGACGACTGGTCTTCCTCATTCCACTGCTCCTTGCCCTATCCTAGTAATGCCAAGCGTCTGGCTAGGAAGCGACAAGTATCAATTTTTAATTCATTGGTTTGACTCGACCAGGATTCGAACCCATGACCCCACGATCTACCAGCACGGGAGACGGATGCTCTAACTCATTCGGCCATCCCGTCTGGTATTTAGAGAGGTTTTACTATATATAGAGAGATTTTATGCATCCACATAACAGAATGACACTGGTCCCATTGAACATCAGGACCTGAATATAGGTCGTGACAGCTAAACAAATAGTTCAAATGTGCAATAGAAATTACGAAAGAGGTGTACATTATACATAATACTCCTCATGTCACGTGCAGGCAGAATGATTCCAAATGGCCACCAGCCTTCAGTTTCGGTCCATTCGAAATTATCCTGGCCGAGCCAGACCCATATGAAATCACTCCGCCCTGCCACTTTGACTAGTAATCATGGTTGGTTGTTGGAGTTTTACGTCCTGGCAACATGTAAGGTCATATCAGGACGGCTTTGGCTATCAATAATAGTATTATTAGACATACCGAGGAGCAGGACGTCGCTCGGGCAGTAGAGTGTCCAACTGTGATGGTGTCGGTCATCCTATCGATCCTGCTCAGGAGACCCATTTGCAGTTTGGGATATTTTCCATTCCAACCAGTGGTCCACAACTGGTTCATCAAAGGTTGTAGTATGTGCTGTCCAGTAGGCTGTGGTATGTGCTGTCCTGTCTGTGGGAAAATGCATGTAAAAGACCCCTTGCTGCTTATCGGAAAGCGTAGCGTATGTGGCAGCAGCGGGTTTCCTCCAAAGAAATATCTCAGAATGACCATTTTTGAAGTCCAATAGCCGATGATAAAAATCATTGCGCTCTAGAGGCATCGTTAAATAAAACAAACTTGTTTATTAGACATACATACGCGTACATCAAATGACGTCTTTTGATCATAACCTTAGATTTTGCTAGGAAGTAAAGCAACAACAAACAACAGGCCCGGTTGCACTAACATTACGCCACCGGAAATGTTTGCCTGTGCGTGTTGTGGATCAGTACCCCGGCGTCCCGCCGTGTCAACGATGGCGCATAACAACGCATTACTTGCGTTTATTGAAACTGTCAGTAATTAAGTAGGGCCGCGATGGTGGCCAGGCCCGGAGGTGGCCGGGTGTCAACGTGCATGTATGCCGGCGTATCGGTTCACATGAACCAGGCCGCCCTCACCCCGACCCTCGATCACACACCCAATCACCTCCACCCCTCTGTGGGTTCCATGCCACACCCGCCACACTTTGTCACACACACATATTTATGTGTATACATGCATACACACACAATCACTTCCACCCCTCTCTGCTCCTTGCCACACCCCACCATGCTTTGTCACACACACACACACATACACACACACATATATATATACACACACATGCATGCACACACAATCACCTCCGCCCCTCTCTGCTCCTTGCCACACCCCGCCATGCTTTTTCACACACACACACACACACATACACACATATATATATAACACATGCATGCACACACAATCACCTCCACCCCTCTCTGCTCCTTGCCACACCCCGCCATGCTTTGTCACACTCACACATACACACATATATATATACACACATGCATGCACACACAATCACCTCCGCCCCTCTCTGCTCCTTGCCACACCCCGCCATGCTTTGTCACACACACACACACACATATATATATATATATACACACAGCATGCACACACAATCACCTCCGCCCCTCTCTGCCCCTCCCACACCCCACCATGCTTTGTCACACACACACATACACACAATATATATACACAAACATGCATGCACACACAATCACCTCCGCCCCTCTCTGCTCCTTGCCACACCCCGCCATGCTTTGTCACACACACACATACACACATATATATATATACACACACATGCATGCACACACAATCACCTCCGCCCCTCTCTGCTCCTTGCCACACCCCGCCATGCTTTGTCACACACATACATACACATATATATATATACACACACATGCATGCACACACAATCACCTCCACCCCTCTCTGCTCCTTGCCACACCCCGCCATGCTTTGTCACACATATACATACACACATATATATATGTATATATAATTATAACACATGCATACACACACAATCACCTCCACCCCTCTCTGCTCCTTGCCACACCCCGCCATGCTTTGTCACACACACACACACACACATATATATATATATGAAGAGTTCAGGCGCAAAGCCAGATAAACGCAAATCCAAAAATGGAGATAAACATCGGAATCAAACTTACAGAAAGTTATTTTGTTATATTATTACTTTTTTATTCATTGCTTCATAACCATATGGTCATATGAAAAGTGGAATTCGTGAGAATTAAAGTTATTTTCAGGTAAAGATCTGTTATTTAAACTACATCTTTGGAATTGCGTTTATGTGGTTTTGCGCCTGAACTCTTCATACATGTATATACACACATGTATATACACACATGCATACACACACAGAATCACCTCCTCCCCTCTCTGTGCTCCATGCCACACCCCACCATGCTTTGCCACACACACAGCCATATATACACACATGCATACACACACACAATCACCTCCACCCCTCTCTGTGCTACATGCCACATCACACCCTACCACGCTTTGCCACACACACACATACATATACACACATGCATACACACACAATCACCTCCACTCACTGACACACATACAGACATACATACACACTCACTCACAGTCACACACATACATACCCACTCACTCATACACTTACATACACACACTCACCCACACTTTCACTCACACACGTACAGACATACACACACTCACTCACACACATACACACATACACACACATTCACACTCATGCAGACACACACATACAGACACATTCACCCACATGCACACACACTCACACACATACAGACACCCACCCACACTCACACACACTCACATACAATCACACACATACATCATCATCATCATGCTGACGGTCGCAATGCGACAAAGACTGCTTTTATTTCTTAAGCGCCGTTATTTTGTGCGGATGTGCATTTCATAAAAGCTGCTGGCAAAGTGTTGAAGTGCTGCTGGCTTTTGCAAGTTACTAGCAGGTCTCTCTCGAGGAGCAAATAGAGGTCTCGCACCGGCAAGAACATGTCAAGACAGGTGCAAACTATTTGTTCCACATACATACATACATACATACATACATACATGCATGCATGCATGCATGCATGCATGCATGCATGCATACATACATACATACATACTTACATACATACATACATACATACATGCACAACCACACACACATTCACAAACACCCCTACATACCCTGTCACTCTTTCACACGCACCCACCGACAACCCTCCACTCCACATAGCCTCACCTCCACACCCCTTCACACCTCCACACCCCTCCAAATCCATCCACACCCCCACATCCCTCTACACCCCTCACTCCACATAACCGTCCCACACTCCACATAACCTTCCCTCGCTGCACATAGCCACCCATCCACACCGCTCACTCCATATAGCAACCTCTCCACCCACACTCACCCCTCCACACTCCTCCCACCACACATTTACTCCACCCCCACACCCTCCACACCCTCCACACCCTCCACGATCCTCACACCCAGCACTCTTCCACCTAGATAAAAGATTCACCCAGTACTTTTGGTACACGGGTGAACGACAACTTAGTGTAAATACGGGCGAAAAGAGCTTTAGTATAGAACAGGAAGTACAATGCCTGCCCCCAGTATCAAATGGATACTTATATAGGCACAGAGTTGGTGAAATGGGAGAGAATGCAAAAAGACAAGATGGCGGCCATAGAATGCCATCGATTTCACTTTTAAATCTGATTAAACTAGATGTTTTATTATATTTTTCAACTCAAAGGTAGCGGGTAAATATAAAAACATATATAAAGAATATATTTTGCTTCTTAAATTAAGACATTATTCACTCAATTAATTTCCCCAGCATGTCAAAGTTCTTCGCCAGCTTTTGTAATGGGTTGGTTTTCACCCCTGTACTGTCAGTACGGGGTGAATCTTTTATCTATCTTCCACCCTTCCACGAAACCACCCATCCTCCTCCATACCCCACCACACCCCACCACACCACTCCATGCACACATTCGCCCTCCAGTCCCTTCCATACCTCTCGACCCTTCGATACCCACCCATCCACACCCATCCACCATCTCCACCCATCCACACCCTCCCTCTACGCAACCCCCCTCCACACACACACACACACGAACCTTATTGCTTGTAATAATTTCCGGAGTGTTATTTGCTCACAACCCGCGCACCAGTTCATCAGTGTCTAAGTTGGATATGTAAAATCAAATCTAGGTGAGTGTTTTGTGTTCAGAAAATGTTATGCTCTCGTCAAATTATGCAGGTTTAATGTCATTTTTCAGTTACAGACTTACAATATAAAGACAGGATTCCAGACAGGATTCCTGATTGGTTAGGGTGCCTGCTTCTCAGTGTGGATGGTTCAGTCCCCGCCCAAGTCTAGCCAAGTTGATAGTTATCGCTACCTTGTTTGGTGCTCAGCATTACACTACCAATTTATGGATTTAAAAAAAGAGTCAGCAGTTCCCGGTGTTTCTAGAATATGTCTACTGGGCGCACCCCCCCCCCCCCCTCCCACCCCCAAATAAAAACCACCCTGCCCCAAGGAATCACTGCCCACGGTCCAGTCACCAACCGAACACACTACTACAGTAAAACCTCTCTAACCGACCACCTCCACAGATCGACCACTCCCCTATATCGATCGATTTATTTGGATCCAAAACTATCGCCCATACAACACCATTGTAATGATACAAAAAACTTCCTTAACCCGACCACCTCCCTAAATGGACCATTTCAAATCGGTCCCATGGTCGGTCGATTTAGAGAGGTTTTACTGTAGTTCTATACTACCTACTAGTACTACCCCCCTCCCATCTCAAACCCACTCACACAAGATGCATTGTTACAATAATTAATTAGTGTGTCTACTCCAGACGGGATGTGAGTGCTCAGGAGGTTGTAGGTCTACTCCAGGCCGAATACTTTCATATACACCCACTCACGCACCCACCCACCCACATACACCCACACCCACATACACTCACACACCCTCACATACTCACATACTCACACACTCACATATTCACACACTGGATGAACACAGAAGGGTAGATGTTGCTAGGACGTAAAACAACAACAAGCAAAACAAACACAGAAGGGTAGCACAATAAGGACTGCCCGGTTGCCCGGGTCACCTAGTTTACTCGGTCAGGCAGGTGAAGTTCTCGGTGATCTGCTCGAACTGGCAAGTAATTATTTTTCTGATCTGCAGATGCAGATTTCAGTTTCAATTGGCTGACTTGGCTTGTCCTTGGGCAAGTAGTTTTGTCACTCGGGCAAGTAGAAAATTCAGTCACTCGCCCGATTGGGCTATCTCTAGCTCCACCCCCAGCTCCCCTCACACTGCCTTGACTCGGTCTACCGGTCAGATTACCAGAGCGGGTGTCATATCAACATATCCCTAATCAAACCGTCAACCACCCAGTACCACGTAGTCCGCCGTGTGCGCTCAGCACTGTCCCGTTTGCAAAGCGAATTACATGTACATGTAACATGTACTGGCAAGTCAGCCACTCTGGGGCCATATGCATGAAGCAGTGTTACTGTTAGCGAGCCAAAACACATTTAGACAGGATTTCTGGTTTAGCGCCGAAAAGTCGGTATGCGGGAGGCGGTGTTACGCTAACACCGCGCGTTTAAGGTCCGCGACACTAACCCCGTTTCATAGCACATTTAAGGGCGGTGTTAGCGTAAGGTTGTGGCCAAATCTATTCAATGCTATCATATTTAACAGAATTAAATACACAATAAGTGAAATTTATTCAAATTAACCCTAAATTCAGGCGATATTAATAGTTATATTTTCGAATCGACGAACGTACAGTAAACAAACCGCCGCCACCGCCAGTATGGAAAGCGACGTCGATGCGGCAGCTGCGGCAATTTGTTTACTTTACGTTCGTCGATTCGAAAATATAAATATTAATATCACCGCCGTTACGGCGGCAGCGTTAATATTGCTTCGAATTTAGGGTTAATTTCAACAAATTTCACTTATTGCGTATCTAATTCTGTTTAAGCCTAATATATGGGTACAGACACAGAGGGATTTCCCAAATCTATAAATAAATTCACGTTTAGCTATAATGAAAGTGTTACACGCTCCTTCATACGACTTGACACAGTTCCCGACATCGGTGATAGCTAAACGGTAACAGGCTCTAACACCAAACCCAGCTAACACTGACTCCTGCATATGGCCCCTGGTTAGCTACTCCAAAAAGAACTAGTTTGTTTGTTGTGGTTTTACATCCTAGCAACACCTAAGGTCATGTCAGGACGGGTACCGAGTTGTGACAGTGCGCGCTCATGGCGACTTTATAGTGCTGCCCCACTGGCAAATCATGACCCAATATCCCACTCAGTCGCACGGACACTGTGCTAACCAGTCCTCGTCCTATCCTATTAGTGACAAGTATCAGGCTAGGTAGTGACAAATATCAATTTTATAAGTCATCGGTTTGACTCGACTTAGATTCAAACACCCTACTTTCTGTATGGGAAGCCTGCACTCTACCGATTTTCCATCCGGTGGGATCGTTGTAAGGTCCCACTAGTGGAATTGTGTTCACCTTTTTCTTTGATGGATTGTTGTTGTCCCGAATATCGAGTACAGTACAGCGGACTGGGAATGGGGGAGTGGGGTGTCTTAGTTTACCGATGACATATGACATTTGACATTTGAATTTGATCTCCTGTAACCACGAAGTACCTTGTCCTCTCTTCTTTTTGTCGCTTCATCTACTCAGATTCTGCCTCTTGACTCTTTTCATCCCAGATCCAGTTCCCTGTCTCAAGCGACTGTCTCCTGCCCTACACTTTTCCCTACCTCCTCTCTCTATCATCCTTTCCATCTCTTCCTCCTTCCTCTCCTTCCCCTCTTCCTCTCTTCGCCCTTTCCTCCACCCTTCCCTCCCTCCTTCCACCCCTCCTCACCCCTCTCTCCCCCTCGCTCCCTTCTCCCTTCTCCCTTCTCGTCCTCCTTCTTCCATCCTCCTCCTCTATCTGCTCTTCACTCCCTCCTTCATTCCATCACTACCCTCTCCCTCCTCCCCCTCCTTCCCTCTCTCCCGCCTCCCATTCTTTCTCTCCCTCTTTCCTTCCCCCTCCCCCCCTCTCCCCCCTCTTTCTCTACCTCCTCCCCTCATTCATTCCCCTCTTCCTCCTCCACCCCATTCTCTTCTTCATTCTCCCTTTTCCCCCTTCCTCTCTTCCACGTGGTCCCCCCCCCCCCCTCTTCGCCTCCCGACCCTTCCCCCCCCCCTCCTTCCCTGTCTCTCTGTCCTTCCCTCTGTCATTCTTGCTGCCCCTCTCCCCCCCCCCCCCACTCCCTTCTCCACCTCCTTCTCTTCCTCATCGATCCTACCCTCCTCTCTATCGGCATCTTTCTCTGTGCCCCCCCCCCCCCATCTGTCCATCTTTTATCGATTTGCTTTTACTAGTTTTAGAGAACGGCGGGGGGTGTTAAAGAAGTAAAATAAAGTACCTTTTTTGGGCCACATGAGGAACACAGTTTTACAACTGCCGATGGTGTAGAATTATTGTGTTTAGCGACCCACTGAGTTCATGGGTTATGTTTCCTGGTGCTGTCTATCATCATCGTGAGCATACCAGTTTGGGTAGACTCAAGGTGCGCATGCGTGTGCGCATGTCTGTGCATGTCTGTGCATGTGTGCGCATACGTGTGCATGCGGGCGTGTGGGCGTGTGTGTACCCCGATGTTAGTGGCAGGGAATGGTGCATGGTATGGGTAGTGTTTATCTCTGCGTTTTTTTTTCTTTCTTAAGTTAGGATATGCTGGTAGGGGAGGAGGTGAAAAGGGAGAGGGTGGAGGGAGGAGGGGGTGTGTGTAGAAGGGGGAGTGGAGGGGGTAAGCGTGGAGGTGTCGATGGGGGAGGGCGAGGATGTGAGAGGGGGGGGGGGAAATGGGGCGGAGTGGGGGAAGGAGGGGAGTACGGAAGGAGGTGGGGGAAGGAGGGGAGGCGGGTGGGGTGAGGGGAGTGGGAGTAGGGAATGAGGAGAATGGAGGAAAGGACTGATGAGAAGTGAGGCGAGGAGGGAGATGAAGCAAGTGGAGTGGGAGGATGGAGGAGTGGGAAGGTGGAGGAAGGGGAGTGAAGTGTAGAGGAAACAGGAGAGGGAGAGCGGAGGGAGGGGAGAGGGGTAGGGGGAGGGAGAACGAGGGGAGAGAGAGGGGGGGGGGGGAGAGGGGAGGGGAGAGGGAGGAGAGAGGGAGGGGAGAGGGCGAGGATTAGAGTGTCGAGGGACAAGTAAAGAGTGGGGAGGAGATGCAGTCAATATCTGTGTCGGGTCATTGCAGCGTGGAAATATTATGGTGTGAGAAAATTACATGCTCGGGAGGAAGTGCACACATGTAGTGAACGAGTGTTTTGTTTGGGGAGTTTTCAGTCTCATTGGTACGCTGAAGGCTGCAAATCTGCAGCACTGTATGAGCATTGCTGAAAGCGGTCCCATGTGGTCGGGCGGTGGCTTCCAATGGGTAGTGGTCAGAGAAATTGTGGGGGGGGGGGGGAGGAAAAAGGCAGCCTAACAGCCCAACCACAGTCCTCTGAGAGGGCGGGGGGAGGCTGGGTTGTTGGTGTAGTTTTACGCCCCAGGACATGCACCGACTTGTGACAGCGCGCACTCGTGGTGACTTTATAGTGCTGCCCCACTGGGAAATCAGGCCGCTGGCACCATAACCTGATGTCCCACACAGTCACATTATCCTGACACTGTGCACCCAGTCCCTATCCTGACATCATAACGCCAAGCGCCGAGCAGCAACAGGTACTTATTTTATAAGTCATTGGTTTGACTCGACCAGGATCCAAACTTCAGTCCCTCCAGATTCACCAGTATGTGCAGTAAGTCCGCCAAAGGCCAGAGGAAGAAGTGAAGTGAGGATGGGATTAGTTAGGCAGTGGGTGGGGTTACCTGTTCGTTCTTAGTGAAAATTAGTGGTTAGTTGGTAGTGGTGTCGAGTCAGGTATGGGGACGAGGTGGGGCCTGTTACTCCTCGGTGTCAGGGTCTGGGCGACCAACAGCATTGATGATATCTGCATTCTGGCAGTTGAAGCGAGCAAGTGCGTTCCAAGATGACTTAGAAATCCTGGAGAGGATAGCCAGAGCGGCCCTATTGTCGCCGAGTTGGTGGGTTGGAGTGGTGTCAGGTGTGTGTCTGTGTGTGTGTGTGTGTGGCGGGGCGGTGTCAGGTGTGTGTGTGTGGCGGGGCGGTGTGTGTGTGTGTGGCGGGGGCGGTGTGTGTGTGAGTGTGTGTGAGTGTGTGTGAGTGTGTGTGAGTGGGTAGTGGTGGGTGAGTGGGGAGATGGGGGGAGTAAGGCATGAGGATGGGGGGAGGACCAGGGAGTGGCATGTGCATGTTTTCCGGGTGTGACGTGCGTAAATAGAGGTAGCTAGCCGACAGTCTGGGTAAGAGGATGTAAGTGCGAGGTGGGATGGTGGCTGGCAGGGTAGTGGTGGTGGTGGGTGGTGGGGGTGTGGGTGTGGGTGTGGGTGGTGGTGGTGGGGGCCTCAGTGGGTGGTGCTGTGTGGTTGAGTAGCGCCAGGAAGCTATAGCTTTACATGCGAGGCGGGATGGAAAGGGGTCGGGGTGGCGTGGAGGGAGGCGGGGCACTAAGCAAGTTGACTTGTGTGTTTTGATAAACTGTCCCACTAGCTATACCCATCACCTTCCAACCTTCCATCCTCTCAACCCTACACTCTACACGCCTTTTCTACACCACCTTCCACACACCCCTCTTCTTCACTCACCACCACCCCCCCCCCCCCGATCACCCTCTGCCTCACCCCTCAACCCTTCCACCCCTCCCCCTCCACTCATTCCCCCTCCAACCGCCAAACCCCAACCCCCCTCCACCCCTTCCCCTCCACCGCTCCACCCCTCCACTCCTCCACCCTCCAACCCCCAACCCTCCACCCTCCAACCCTCCAACTCTCCTCCTACCCAACGTGGTGGCCGAATCGGTAGAGCGCAGGCCTCTCGTGCGGGAGATCGGGAGTTTGGTTCCCGGTAGAGTCAAACCAATGACTTCCAAAATTGATACGCGTCACTTCCGAGCCGGTGTCGCAGTTTCAGCGCCCGGTCAGTTTCCACTGCCCGTATAGACTCAAACTCAAGGCATTGTCAATGGTCGTGAGCAATCTTCATACAGAAAATACAGAAAAAGTGAAATATCTCTAAAACTACACCACCTATTAACAAATCGCTTGGTACACATATAGAAAACATCTTTACCAAAAAGATCGTATTAAATTTATAAGGTTAGGGTTCTTGATTTGTATTAATTTTGAATAAAACTAAGGTTTTGCACTGCGCGTACCGTCAAACTCAAGGCATTGTCAATGGTCGCTAGCAATCTTCATACAGAAAATACAGGAAAAGTGATATATCTCTAAAACCACACCACCTAGAAACAAATCGCTTTGTACACATGTAGAAAACATCTTTACCGAAAACATTATATTAAATTTATAAGGTTAGTGATGATGATGTTAGATTTCGATGCATGCGCATGAAACTGACCGGGCGCTGAAACTGACTCGGCACTGAAACTGCGACACCGGCGCTCGGCATTAATAGCCTGACCTGGCGCTCGGCGTAAACCCAAACAACCGTCCCTCCCCCACCCCATCCCCCTTCGCTTCCCCTTCCCCCTCCCCATCCCCCCCCCCCCCCTCCACCTCCCCCTCCTTCCTCCAACCTCCCCGTCCTGATATGACCTTAGATGTTGCTAGGACGTAAAACAACAACAAACAAACAAATCCTCCAACCTCACCGTCGTCGCACCATCAGCGCGTGACATTGATCAAAAGACTTTAAGCAGTGAACAGATACGGATCTTTGAGTGTGGCCGAACCTACGTAAACAACGTCCGTGGTCATGATATACGGGCAAAGAGCTTATCCGATTGATTTGGTTGTGTTTGGTGGAGTTTGGGCGGAATGTGTAATGCGGGGATGCTGTGTGATTGTTTATACATATAATGAAGAGGGCGTGACGCGGCGAGTGTGTGAACACTTGATGGATGCGTCTAAGTGGTAGTAACTGCAAAACTTCCCCCTGTGCTCTTACGTGTGTGGCTTTGTAATGTCCACGGCTCCCTATAACTTATAGGATATAGCCTGAGGTACAATTCGTATTGGACTTTACGTGTACATATGTTGATTGTAGCTAGTGTAGGCAAACCCTGTGTGTGTTACGTGCGGATATGTGGCTTGCACCTGTATAGTTATCATATATATCAACCCTATGCAAGTTATGTGTTAATAATAATACTAGGTGAATTGCACCTGTACAGTCATAAATAGAGATAAATGCTATACGTTATGTGTGAATATGTGAATTGCACCTGTATAGTTATCATATAGATGAACCATATATATGTTATGTGTGAATATGTGAATTGCACCTGTATCGTCATCATATAGATAGATACATTGCGGCCATGGCACACAGGACAAGGAGGCACGGGTGGGATAACATGTCTTTATTCCGGGCAGCCCCCGGGGGCATTATATGAATGGCTTTCTGGTTTGTGTAGTGGTCAGTCCGGATGTGTGAGGCGGAGTGACCAGCGGAGGACGTGAGCATCGGTGCGCGTGCTCTGTGCCCCCCCCCCCCCCACACCCCACTACCTGGCGGTGGGGGGCGAGGGGGTGGGTGTCGCAATGACCCCGAATGAGCACATGATCATTCCCCACAATGCTATACACATTATGTGTGAATATGTGAATTTCATCCGTACAGTCATCATATAGATATAAACCCTATATGTGTTATGTGTGAATATGTAAATTGCACCTGAACAGTCATAAATATAGATAAATGCTATACGTTATGTGTGAATATGTGAATTGCTCTTGTTGTTTGTTGTTATTTCACGTCCTAACAACATCTAAGGTCATATCAGGACGGGTACCGACTTTTGACAGTGCGCACCCATCACACCTTTATAGTGGTGCCCCACTGGGAGACCAGGCTGCCAGCACCATGACCTGATATCCCACTCAGTCACATTATCCTGACACTGAGCTAACCAGTACTTGCCCTATTCTAATAATGCCGAGCGCCAGGCTAGGAAGCGACAAGTATACATTTTTAAGTCATTCGTTTGACTCGACCAGGGTTCGAACCCATGATCCCACGATCTACCAACATGGGACATGGACACTCTAACTCATTCGGCCATCCCATCTGGTATATGTGAATTGCAACTGTATAGTTATATAGATAAATGTTATACGTGTTATGTGTGAATATGTGAATTGCACCTGTACAGACATCATATAGCTGAACCCTGTATCGTTAGGTGTGAATATATTAATTGCATCTGTCCTAATCATTAGGTCATCTAGGCTCCCTGGTGCAATCCTCTTATCCATACATACCTGATAATGTGGCTCCTCACCTGAGAGGTCAGTGCAGCATCCTAATCATTAGCTTATCTAGACTCCCTGAGGCAATCACGCACTCTATCCATACATAGTACCTGTTCATGTGGCTCCTTGCCTGAAAGGTCAGTGCAGAATACTAAAATACATGTTCACCATATGTGATATATATTATCGATAAACCCAATGAAAAAAAAAAAGTTGGTTAGTGTGCCTTTTGTTCTATAGTCTTTAATATGGTATCTCCTGATATGACTTTAGATGTTGCCAGGATGTAAAACTCCAACAACCAACTTAATATGGTATTACCTTTGGCATGTTCATTCAGAATATAGGTATTATTATTGGTTGTTTAAAAAATATAATGGAAAATACACCCGCGGTGTCATTTTCAATTATGTGTTAAGTGTGTAGATCTATGGGAAGCAATTTAATGTTTCAACTGCTTAAAAGAGTTGGCGATTTTATAACTGAATCTTCCCGAGACCTTAAGGGGCCGTCACGTTATTTTTTTTTGCGGGAGTGTACGGCAGCGTAGGTGCGTTACGTCATATACGTCGGCATACGCTGCCATACGCTATGCATATGCTACACCTATGCTATGCATATGCTATGCATGCCGGCATATGCCGGCATACGCCGTCGTACGCCGCCATACGCTTTCTCACATCCGTCCGTCCAAATTTTGTTGTGCATGCTAAAAAGATCTCGACCTACGGGAGCGTATGGTTCATACGCTACTCATACGCCGGCATACGCTCCTCATACGCTAGGGGTATGCCGGCGTACACTAGGGGTATGCCGGCATATGCTACTCGTACGCTCAACTTGCGTCACGGGCGTATCTCTGGCATATGAAGCGTACGCAGAACCTACGAGTTGCGTATGGGAGCGTATTCATAGCGTATGCAAAGCGTATGAGTAGCGTATGGCGGCATATGCCCGACCTATGGTCTCGGTATATAAAGGCAATGCACTATATACCCAGGAGCCACCAGGTGGCGGACCGAGGAGAGATAACATAGGTCTCGCATATGCTCCTCATGCACTCCTCATACGCTCCTCATACGCTCCTCATATGCTCCTCATATGCTCCTCATATGCTCCACATGCCAATCAAAACCGTAAAAAAATGTCACAGTATGCTCTCATATGCTCCTTGTACGCTCCTCCTAGGTTACGCATACACTCAAAAACACCCAAGAGGTCACCAAAGGTCACAATACGTCGTCCCGCACAGTTTTTTTCCCATTTTCGACGTAGGTTTTCAATACGCTCCTGCCATACGCTGTAATGTGACAGGGCCTTTAGTTGCGCAGCGTCCTGTAACACGCTGGTACCTCCAGGTATGCAGGTGGTACCGGCCGGACGAAAGGCGCTTTACAAAACAATTCGCCGATTAATTCCACAAAATTAATAAGAGCGAATCCAATGGCACGTCCATGATGGGAGCTGGCCCTATGGGCCTATTTCATATGACGCCAGCATAGGTAATTAGGTCAGTGCGCACGCAGCTTGGCTGCAGTACCTCATACGGTCAAACTGCAAAGTCAATGGCAGTGAGCAATCTTCATACAGAGTAAGTTAAATATCTCTAACACCGCATAGCTTAGAAACAAACCGCTTGGCACACAAAGGGATAACATGTTTAACAACCAGATTATATTAAATTTATAAGGTTAGGGTTCTGCATTTCTATTAATTTTGAATAGAATTGACGTTTTGCACTGGGCATATCGGCAAACCCAATGGCAGTGTGCCTTTGTTTTGCAGCCAAGGTGCACGCGCATACACAATGTTTATAAACATTGAAAATGAAAGGGGTCTATCGTGGATGGTCATGGACAACAGGTCAACCCTCTTCAAACAAGCCAGCCTCATACACACATGCGCACACGGAGAAGATGCAAACAGTGGCGAGATTAGACGGGTACCTGCTAATAAGTAGCAACACACCCAGACATCGTAGTGGGTTTTACTTGTGGGCGTGTCAGCATTCCTTCCGGAACCAGCCACTTCCTCCGGCTGAAGGCGAATGTTTCTAGTTAGGGGAGACAGAAAATAAGAAGAAAATAAAAGGTTGGAAAAAGTAAGGAGAAAATAAAGGAGATTGGAGTGAGGGGTTAAAAGAAAACTTAAGTATGAAGATGGATTCACTTCTCTACCAGGATGGTTGTGACTAGCCACCACTTTGTCAGACTGGGTGTGGGTGTTGGTGTGTGTAGGTGTGTGTGCATGTAGGTGTGTGTGGGTGTAGGTGTGGGTGGGTGTAGGTGTGTGTGCAGGTAGGTGTATGTGGGTGTAGGTGTGTGTGGGTGTTTGTTTTTGTTTGTTGTTTTACTCCTAGCAACATCTAAGGTCATATCAGGACGGGTACCGACTTGTGACACTGCACACTCATGGTGACTTTATAGTGCTGTCCCACTGGGAAACCAGGCCACTGGCACCATGACCTGATATCCCACTCAGTCACATTATCCTGACACTGAGCCAACCAGTCCTTGCTCTATCCTATTTATGCCGAGCGCCTGGCTAGGAAGTGACAAGTATCAATTTTTAAGTCATTGGTTTGACTCGACCAGGGTTCGAACCCACGATCTACCAGCACGGGAGACGGACGCTCTAACTCATTCGGCCATCCCGTTTGGTCCTTGTGTGTATCTGTAGGTGTGTGTGGGTGTAGGTGTGTGTGGGTGTAGGTGTGTGTACATGTATGCGCGGGTGGATGTAGGTGTGTGTGGGTGTAGGTGTGTGTGGATGTAGGTGTGTGTAGGTGTAGGTGGGTGTAGGTGTGTGTATGTAGGTGTATGTGGGCGTACGTTTGTGTGGGTGTAGGTGTGTGGGCGTAGGTGGGTGTAGGTATGTGTGTAGGTGTGTGGGTGTAGGTGTGTGTGGGTGTAGGTGTGCGCGGGTGTAGGTATGTGTGGGCGTAGGTGTGTGTGGGCGTAGGTGTGTGGGCGTAGGTGGGTGTAGGTATGTGTGTAGGTGTGGGTGTAGGTGTGGGTGTAGGTGTGTGTGGGCGTAGGTATGTGTGGGCGTAGGTGTGTGTTGGTGTAGGTGGGTGTGAGTGTAGGTGTATGTGGGTGTAGGTGTGCGCGTGTATATGTGTGTGTAGGAGGTGTGTGTGCATGTGCATCTAGGTGTGTGCGTGTATGTTTGTGGGTGTGAGCAGATGTGTGCGCATGTGCGTGTGTGACATGGAGGAATATGCATATATGTGTGTGCATGTAGGTGTGCAGGTGTGTGCACATTTGTGTGTGTAACAAGGAGGACTATGTGTATGTGTGTGTATGTTTGTAGGTGTGCAGGTGTGTGCACATGTGTGTCTGTGACAAGGAGGACTATGCATGTATGTGTGTGTATGTTTGTAGGTGTGCAGGTGTGTGCACATGTGTGTCTGTGACAAGGAGGACTATGCATGTATGTGTGTGTATGTTTGTTTGTAGGTGTGCAGGTGTGTGCACATGTGTGTCTGTGACAAGGAGGACTATGCATGTATGTGTGTGTATGTTTGTAGGTGTGCAGGTGTGTGCAGGTGTGTACACATGTGCGTGTGTAACAAGGAGGACTATGCGTGTGCGTGTATGTGTGCATGTTTGTGTGGATGTATGTGTGTATGTGTGTAGGTGTGTGCAGGTGTGTGTGGGTGTGTGCAGGTGTGTACTCATGTGCGTTTGTGCCAAGGAGGACTGCGTAGAGAGAGGCGCCTTTATCCATGTGTCTATGTCTCCACGGGGAGTGCCTACGACGTAACACAACGTCAAGCCTTGTCACTTGTCTTCTGGATCTGGGTATCGGCTTCTGAACAAATAACCGAGAAAAACCACCAAATTTACATCTTTGTACCACACACATGACGGCGTGTGACTTGCCATTGGCGTGAGGGAGAAATAATTTACACATTCAAAATAGAGGGATAGGGCGGTATATATATTTATGTGTGTGTGCTATGACTGTATATACACATATATACAGATACACAACTGCATACATACATACATACATGCATGCATGCATGCATACATACATACATACATACATACATACCTACATACATACATACATATATAATATATACATATATATACATATATACATATATACATATATACATATATACATATATACATATATACATATATACATATATACATATATAAATATATACATATATACATATATACATATATACATATATACGCAATCATAACGTAGGCATGTCAGTATTTCATTAGAATGTCTGTAATATGTTGAATGGACAAGTCACCATTATGCAGGTTGTACGAACAAGTCGACCTCTATTTTGCAGCACTATAATTATGGGAACGCGCTATAGTAATCCAATTAGAGGGACCTGATGTGCATACGTCACGTTTAATGTAACCACAATGCAGTGCGCCCTTGATCCAGAGGATGATCATGGAGTGTGAGTGAGTGAGTGAGTGAAGGAGTGAAGGAGGTGGGGGCCAGTGTGGATGTACCTGGTGGCCTTGGATTGTGACGAAGTATGTTCCATTTAGCCTCGTTCTGGTGCCAACCAGGGTTATGTCACCATCAATCTTAATTGTGAGCATTACTCTTATTTTCCCTCCAGTGAACCCGGCTAAAATCGTGGATCGACTGACCCCCCCCCCCCCCACCCCCCCGAAAAAAGAAATGGGCTACTCCCATCGCACCTCATTTTACAGTTTTGATCATTTAGTCAAATTATTTAAATTAGCCTGGGATCGGGACGTAGCTCAGGCGGTAGAGTGTCCACCTGGAAGGTGTGGGTCATCGGGTAGATTCTGCTCAGTGGACCCATCTGCAGTTTGGGTTATTTTCCATTCCAACCAGTGGTCCACAACTGGTATGCAGTGTATGTGGGGAAGTGCATGTAAAACTAAAAGACCCATTGCTGCTTATCGGAAAGAGAAGCCTATATGATGGCAGCATCTTTCCTCCAAAGATATATGTCAGAATGACCATATGTATGTTCGACATCCAATAGCCATGATAAAAATCCATGTGCTTTCAGTCCCAGTCAGAGCTCACCGGATTGAGGAAATGGACAGAAACCAGACACTATCCGGTGAAACACGGCAATGTACAGTTTATATACGGTACCCATTTGGCGTGTCCGTTATATCTCCGGTGGTGTCCGACAGTGTTTGGTACAAGTTTTGAACATGCACAAAACTTGTACCGGACACCACCGAACTGATGTGTACGGTTGGTGCCCGGTTTAAGTCCGTTTAGTCAGTTTTGTCTGTTTCATGTCTGGTACCCATCCATTACGTCGCCGGTTTGCTTCCTGCCAAGTCTGTTGTTTTTTTATTGCGGGAATTCGGTCAGTATATGTTTTCTGCGCATCCGTGAACAATCCGTTACATCCGTTTGACATTCGGTTTTCGTCCGGTTATCGTCCGGTGGCTATTCGTTAATGTACGTTCCTTGTCCGTTTAGCATTCGTTTCATCCGGTACATTTCGGTACATTTCGGTACATTTCGGTACATTTTGACACAGAACACCACAGGACTAAACAATTCTTTGTCCGGTGGTGTCCGGTACTCAGTCCGGTAAGGTCTGACTGGGCCTTCAGAGACATCATTAAATAAAACAACCTTTACTTTGAAATTAGTCTGCATGGTAAGATTAGCAAAACCTCGCCTGCCATATCCGCTTGATCGTTGCCTCCTGTGGCGTTGAACCCTCAGAATCTCCTCCACTTAAAACCTCATCCCGTTCACACTTTATTTAGCGTGGGGCGCTGGGCGAGCGTTCACAATAATTCATCGAGCGCGTCTACCGAGATAGCGATCAAAGCAATGATGTGAGATGACAATGTAAAATGTCACTCCTATAATACATTTGGTGAGTTGCATACCAATTTTCTTTCTTCGCTAGAACAACATCTTGGTTGCCCAACAAAGAAAACTCATAAACAAATAGAGTGGTGGGAAGAAGTGATAATTTAAACAAACATACCAGAGTTCTAGATCATTGACGTTAAAGTTGCATAGTCCGATGGTTTTGAATTTCTGTATTTTTTCTGAGATAAATATATTAGATCGATCACTAGTATCTACTTTACATTAGGTCAAAGTTACTTTTATTTTAAATGGTAAACTTTTGAGATATTTTGAGTGCAAACATGGACAATTAGTTTTGGCAAGCTTGCCAAAGGTCTGACACCATAGACTTCTGCAGTAATAGGTTCTGTTAAATTCACTCAGTATTGCCTTCTATGCAGAAACAAATGCTTAATAAGTGCATCAGTATCTAAGTTAAATATGTAAAATCAAATCTAGATAATTTGTTTGGTTTTGAAAATTTGATATTTCATCAGACTATGCAGCTTTAGTTTAAAGGGTATCGATATATAACATGTACACAATAGTTCTGGCCGTCCTGATATGACATTAGATGTTGCCAGGGTGTAAAACTCCAGCAACCAACCATAGTTCTGGGCCCGTATGCATGAGGTGGTGTTAGCGAGCCAAAACTGGTTTTCGACGGGATTTCTAGTTTAGCGGCGAAAAGTCGCTATATATGGAGCAGTGTTACGGAAACACCGCAAGTTTAACGTCGGCTACGCTAACACCACTCCGTACCAGGTTTACCGGCGGTGTTAGGTATCGGTTAGGCCCAAATCTGTTCAATGCTATCATATTTAAGAGAATAACATAATCAAAAAGTGAAATTTGCTCAAATTAACCCCAAAATCGAAGCGATATTAATGCCGCCGCTACATTGGCGGCGTCATTCATATTGTCGAATGCAAACAAAACAAATCGCTCCCGCCGCCGCCGCCGCCGCCGCATCGCCGGCGATATATTATTATTAGGCCCAAATCTATTCAATGCTATCATATTTAACACAATAAGATACTAAAAAGTGAAATTTGGTCAAATAAACCCCAAAATCGAAGTGATACTAACACCGCCCCTACATAGGCGGCAATATTCATACTATAGAATCTAAACAAAACAAATCGCCGCCACCGCCGCCGGCGATTCATACTGTCGAATCTAAATGAAACAAATTGCCGCCACTGCCAAATAGGTGGCGATATTGGCAAATAGCGGTGCTCGCCGGGAACAGGCTCAGAGCGATTTCCCAAATCTATAAATAACTTATATGCTAGCTAACACCTCTGCGCTTTGGCTCCATACATACCCCATGACCCATTTCCTAACCCGAACCCTTAACACCGGAGCCGATAAATAATTCTTCATGTATACGGCCCCTGGATACTTGTAATTAAGGGGCGTGTATGAATGTTATTTGCTACTATTGCATTGGGATGCTGAAAGGAGCTGGACATAGCTCAGGCGGTAGAGTTTGTTTGTATGTTGTTGTTTTACATCCTAGCAACATCTAAGGTCATATGAGGACGGGGACTGACTTGTGTCAGTGCGCACTCATGGCGACTTTATAGTGCTGCCCCACTGGGAGACCAGGCCACCAGCACCATGACCCAATATCCCACTCAGCCACATTATTCTGACCAGTCCTTGCCCTGTCCTAATACTGCCGAGTGCCTGGGTAGGAATCGACAAGTATAAATTTTGAAGTCATTGGTTTGACTCGACCAGGTTGCAGACGGTTTCTTGGTGGAGTTTTACATCCTGGCAACATGTAAGGTAATATTAGGATGGTTACCGACTTGAGACAGTGCACACTCATGGTGACCTTATAATTATAGTGTTGCCCCACTGGAAAATCAGGCCACCGACACTATGCATATGACCCAATATCCCACTCATTCACATTATCCTAACACTCAGCTAACCAGTCCTTGCCTTATCCTATTAATGTTGAACGCCTGGCTAGGAAGCGACAAGTATCAATTTGATAAGTCAGGTTGTTTGACTCGACCGAGAACCGAACTCCCAACCTTCCGCACGCGTTGCCCGCGCTCTTCCGATTCGGCTACCGCGCCCGCTCTTTGCAGACGGTGGAGAGAAGGTGAAGAAGCCTGGGTAGTTGTTGTTGATTGGTCCACTCCCAGTGACGTGTCAGCGAGGCGTGGTCACGTGTCTCGAATCATGTCAACACGTCACTATTGTCGCTTACATGTCGCTTTGCGCCATTCCCCATTCGTCTTGTTTTGTCGTCTGCTCCAGCTAAATGTCGTCAGGTGAAAGGGAAGGGATACAAAGGAAAGAAAACAATCATTTGTTTCAAGGAAAATTAAGCTATATTCACTTTAAAAAATATTTATAAAAGAAGAAGAAGAAAATTAACATCAACTGCACTGCAAAGGTGGAACTTGGCAAGTGTTTGAGGAGCAAGCCTACTTTGCACATTACAGGACCACGAAAACATAGTTGCACAACCGCCCACCCCTACCTCCACGCCCCACCACCTCACCTAACAAGTCCACTACCCACAACCCCTCATGTTTACCTACTTTGGATAATGCGTGTAAGATTTTAAAGTTGTGAATAAATATTTAATTAGTTACCTTATATATTAATAGACTAGATATATATTTATTCATTTATGTATGTTCATATTAATTCATATCTATCTATACATATGTGATGTATAACTTAAGTATTATCTGAGTATAAAGGCGAGGGAGGGAATATACATACTCATATGTACTTAAATATACTTTGCTTACCTATATGTACATATATATACATATAATAATTAGCTCAGTATCACTATCAGGATAATGTGATTGCACATGTAATATACAATGTATGTGGACACTGATTATTGTTTTTTTAACAAATGTATATACAGTATAACCCCGTTAAATCAAGCTCAGTTAAGCCAAACGATCGGTTAATCCAAACTTTTTTTGGCGGCATGGCAAAATACTCCCATTTATCATATAAACAAGTCTCAGATGACCTTATAAGCACATGAAAGTTTGGTTTAACCATGCCAGAGTGGCCTGGTTTAACGGGGTTGTACTATAATTGGACAGGTCCCCTAGCCCAGCCTGACTGCTGTACCATTGGAAACAAGGGGACAGATTCACTAGCCCACCCTGACTGCTGTACCACCAAAGGCAATTGACAATAGTTAAAGTGTATTATCTCCTAATATTAATCATGAAAACAATATTATAGTAGAGTTCAAATATGCTTAAGCACTTTAATCTATGCCATACAGAAATAAAATGTGTGACTATGTCTGAGTAAAAAAACTACTCCTACTACCTGATCAAAGACAATGCTCCTTGTTTGCCATGTGATGGCGCCACTGCATGAGTATATTCCTCTATGAAAGCACCGATTGGCACCTCTTGTCGTACATTGTCTTTGGTAATGCTAATACTGATAATATTAATAATACTAATATAGTAATAATAAGATATAAAAAAGTGTGGACTTCGCAGAGAAAACTTACTAGCTGGAGCCATTCTGAGGGGCTGTGCAATAAAGGTAATGTCCACCAGATAAGTCTCTTTTTAGTGCTGCAAGCCTGGAACTATGTAAATATAGGCATTGGAAGTATCCGACTTTTTTTGTTTAAATTAGATTTAATTGTATTGATAAAGTATCGCCTACCCCGGAGGATTACGGCCACAGCACTGCCGATAAACGCTACTGTCGGAAGGTGTATGGCGGGCATTATTATGCCCGTCAAACATCTGCATAAACCAGGTCACGAGCTTCGTAAATAAATTGTAGGGAGCCCCCTCCCTTTATCAACGACAAAGAAACAAAACTGAACCAACAACTTCACACAACAATACAGCAATCAGTAGTGCGTGACCTCTTTAGAAAGTGTAAATGGTCTACTCACAATATATCCCAAATCCCACAAGTGTATGTTAGAAAGAGTGTAGAGGACATTCAAATTCAGACTTTCATGTTTTATTTTTTTATGTTATTTTCCCTCCCCTTTTCTTAAAAGGACCACCTATTTTAAAAATTCGAACAAGAAATTTGATTGAAGGTAACGTTATTTTTATTGATTAATTTGTTAGTGATTGTTTGTTTATTCTGCACATAACGGTTAAGTGCATGCACTTGTTTTCGCCGCTGTGCAGTAGTGGTCATAATCCATATTTCCTCTATCAAGAATTTCTGTAAACTTGTTTATGGTGTAACATCGGGGCGTTATTATTATTATTATTATTACTACTAAATCACTGAGACCGAAGGACACCATGACTTAATACTCCACTCAGTCACATTATCCTGACACGGAGCTGAGAGTAACAAGTATCAATATTGTAAATATTTGACTTGACTTGATCAGAGTTTGGTTCCAAAATCTCCCGCACAGGACGAGGGCGCTCTGCACCGATTGGTGATGTCTTGTATTCTCTCTATTCTGTCCTAGTCCCGTATAAACTAGAATACAGTAAAACCATCTCTAAATCGACCGACCATTGGACCGACTTTAAATGGTCCATTTAGAGAGGTGGTCGATTTAGGGAGTTTTTTTGTATTGTTACAATGGTATTATTGTAGGGGCGCTCGTTTGGGAATCAAACAAAGCGATCAATATAGGGGAGTGGTCGATATATGGAGGTGGTCGCTTAGAGAGGTTTTACTGTATATGTAACTGCTAATTGTGCTACTAGTACTACCATTTGACCAGTATGCCCGGATGGCTGAATATATTGTAAGAACACTGGAGAGCTTTCCGTCTGGGAGGTCGACTGTTCAAACCCTGACTGAGTCAATCGATGACTTACCAAATTTATACTTGACGCTATCTAGCCTGGTGGTTGGGATTAACACTAGAATATGCCAAGGACTGGTTTGCTCAATCTCGGGATGATGTGATGAAGCGGGATATCGAGTCATGGTGCCACAACAAGGATTTCCAGTGGAGCAGCACTATAAAGTTGTCATGAGTGTGCGCTGTGACATGTCAGTGCTCATCCCGGTATGAATTTAGATGTTACTTATACATAAAGTCGAACAAACACCTCTCTGGCTATTTGGAACCCAGTCACAAGTTGGGAGTATATTTCATGAACTGGATAGAGAATGACAACAGTAAAAAGTAGAATGACATCCATTCAACCTTGTCTTCTGCTCTGAGGTAAAAAGTTTTAAACAAGACAAAGTCAATGGTTGCCTCATAATTTAAACGTACGTTTTGTCTTTTGACTTTTATTAGCATATCAATCAGCGATAGTATATTTTTCTGAGTCACAGCTACTTCAACTGACTTTTCTATGTCGATTCATTTAAGAAATGCAGTACCCCTCTAAATCGACCGACCAAGGGACCCACTTTAAATGGTCGATTAAGGAAGGTGGTTGATTTAAGGAGTTAAAAACAAAATCATTACATCAGTTATTGTATGGACGATCGTTTGGGACCCAAATAAAGCGATCGATATAGGGGAGTGGTTGATCTGTCGAGGTGGTTGGTTAGAGAGGTTTTACTATATACAAATATAGCCCTGTTCCGAAATGTGTTTGAAGTAAGATGGCAACTAACGATGCTAGGTTCATCCAACATAAATTAATCCAAACTTCTAAACAGTATGTAACTAATGAAAAAGTTAGGCCTTTTTACTTGTTCAGTAGAACTGTGTGTGTTAGGACTTGACTATCGCGGATTGATCATGTTGATATCAAACTAGACTCAACCGCTCCCTGGTTTTGTCCAGTTGGTTGCTTCCTGTTATCCGAGCCTTGCGCGTGTCGGGTGGGGTGGTGGTGGTGGTGGTGGTGGGGGGGGGGGGGGGCTTGTTGAATATATTAAATGGATGGAATATATAGGCCTCATTGAGTAGGCCTATATACAATATATTGAATGTATTGAATGTATTGAATGCATTGAATGCACTGAATGCATTACATGTATTCAATGTATTCAACATATTTCATGTATTCAATATATTGAATATATATGCATATAAACCACACTATGAATAGAGCGTTGTCGTGTGCTGCCATGACACAGCGACGTAATGGAATATGCCCAGAGTCTCTCGAGAGTTGGTCCAAATCTCACAGAGCGCGTGTTTCCGGGACTGAGAAGGGTCCACAGCGAGGAAAGGAGGAAAAACTGGTCACCACTGTCCCATATTGAGCATACCCTTGCAGGATGAGTTTCCCATTCTTTAAATCCTGATATTGTGTGATTTAAACAGAAGTTGGTGTAGATAAATTTCAAATATACTTCAAGCACTTTAATCTGTGCAAAAGATACATAAATGTGGAACTATGTCTGAACAAGAAACTACTAAAACAATAATGGACGTATTCCACGGGACCTTTCCATAATTTGAGCCGATCAAAGCTGTTCTTTTCGATTGCAAATGGCTGCCCCCTATGGGGGCCGCCATTTGCAATCAGGGCAGCCATTTGCAATAAAAAAGAACAGCTCTGATTGGCTGACACTGAGAGCTGTTCTCAGCCAATCAAAGCTGTTCTTTTCAATTCCAAATGGCGGCCCCCATGGGAGGCAGCCATTTGCCAGGCTCAGACGAGTTCAAACATGGCTGGTTGTCCCTCTCCTTTCAGCGCTGGATATGCTTATGGGAATATGCCCAGAGTCTCGCGAGAGTTGGTCCAAATCTCGCAGAGCGCGTGTTTCTGGGACTGTACCGTTGAAGCCTCATGGTCATTCTGATCAATATATCCACGTTGGTGTCGTCTGATGGTTTCTATTTTGGCCTGAGATTACTGTGATTGTGAGCAGAGCGTTCGCCTGGTTAATAGATTAACGTGGTATCATTGTGCGGCCTAGATGACGACTGATAGAGATATGATTGCTTCTTTGTCGCAAAAGTAGACGTTTACAAAAATCAGCATTTTTAAAGGCTTAGTTAGTCTAATTAATATATGTTGGAACATGGAACATTGTCATTGTGCTGAAATTAGATCAACGGATGTGCAATCATTTTAAGTGCCTGTTACACCTTACCGGATTGAGCAACGGACATGAACCGGATAAAGAATTGTCTAGTCCGGTGGTGTCAGGTGATAAAATGTATCGAAATATACCGAAATGGAGCGTAATTGGGTCAATTGCCGCCGGGCGACCAGACAAGTACCATACATGTACCGTACATGTACCGGATGAGAACCGGACGAGAACCAGACATGTAACGGATGGGTACCGGACATGTACCGGACAAAACGGACAAACTGGACACCAATGGATGGGTACCGGGCATGTACGGATGGGTACCGGACATGTACCGGACAAACCGGACACCAACCGGACACGTCAGTCCGGCGGTGTCCGGTAGAAGTTTTGTGTATGTTCAAAACTTGTACCGGACACCGCTGGACACCACTGGATGGGTACCGGACATGTACCGGACATCGCCGTACAGTACCGGACAGTGTCCAGTTCTCGTCTGGACACTTTGATTATTATTTTTTATGTATATACAGTATAAACGCGTTAAAGTTCCATAGTCCGATGAAAACATCAAATTTTCAAAATCAAAACACTAATATAGACATAATTCTACCTATTCAACTTTGATACGGGTGCACTTATTAAGCATGTTTTGCTGTGTAAAAGCTCGTAATAAGTCACTTTAATAGAACCTGTTACTACTGAAGTCTATAGTGGCAGAGTTTTGGCATGCTTGGCAAAATTAATTTGGCATGTTTGGCAAAATTAATTTGGCATGTTTTGACATCAAATATCTCCAAAGTTAGCCATTTAAAATATAAATCACTGCAAACTAAACTAAAGTAGACTATAATGATTAGCATAATGTATTTATCTCAGAAAATGTAGAAAATGCAAAAGCATCCGACTATGCAACTTTAAACCAAGCTCGGTTAAGCCAACTGATCGGTTAATCCAAACTTTTTTCAGTGGCCTGGCAAAATACTACCATTTATCATATAAAACAGTTGGTGGGTTTATATGACCTTATAACCACATGAAAGTTTGGTTTAACCATACCGGATATGGCCTGGGGTCCGACAGTTTTATTTGGATTAACCAATAATTTGGATTAACCAACTTTGGTTTAACAAACTTTCTTATATGATAATTGGTAGTATTTTGGCGGGCCGCCGAAAAAGTTTGGACTA
This sequence comes from Branchipolynoe longqiensis, assembly GCA_030323885.1. Classification (NCBI taxonomy): domain Eukaryota; kingdom Metazoa; phylum Annelida; class Polychaeta; order Phyllodocida; family Polynoidae; genus Branchipolynoe; species Branchipolynoe longqiensis. The sequence continues at coordinate 34,772,445 of CM059191.1, forward strand.
ACCTATCGTTTGGTTTAACCGAGCTTGGTTTAACGGGGTTATATACATATAGACATATAGATATACTCATATATACTCTCTATATATGCATATATATCACATAGTTGATTCAACTTTGTATATATATATATAATAAATAAATATATATAAATAAATAATTAAATATATATATAGTTGCTTCCGCTCTGCTCAATAGCAGTTTAAACGTTCATTGCGTTGCTTTGGTGATGATACACATGTGCTATCTCTGTGAAATGCGAGCCCTAAGTTAGTGTGTCGTTTTGTATGCATAGTTAATGTTATTGATGTTGGGTGAATGGAGTACTCCATTGAGGTGGCTGTGGGTGTGTGTGAAGAGAGGTTGTGTACATGGCAATGTTAGGTGGGTGGGTTAAACACTGTCTGAGAGAGTGAGGGTGAGAGAGAAAAAGAGGGAGAGAGAAAGGATGGCCGACTTTAGATGGAGATGGGTCTGGGTCAAGCATCAGAGGAGGAACTCAACGCAGCGCCATCTCATCCTCTAAGAATTGGGTATACATTTTATCTTATGTATAAGCTAATAATAGTAATATATATTCATCCTGGCTGAGTGGCGGAGGGGGGGGGGGGGGGGGGGCCCCAGTACAAAACGCTCCCGAGAGATAGGGCGGGGGGGGGGGGGTGCTCCACCAATGCAGCAGCGCAGGAGGAAGGGATGTGATTTATCTAGTATTTATACTCCTATAATAATTTATACATCACATATATATGTATATATATATACATTCGATCCTATCTTATTGTATCCTCCACCACACATACGTATATAGGGAAAATATATTCCCACCAGAGGACTAGGACTAATATTCTTTTACTATCTCAAGGTTACAGAGTCTAGGAGTGCAAGGTCATTGTCCCTCCTTGACTCTGAGATTGGACTGGTTACGTAATACTAATAATCGTTTATGATGCGACATCGTATAGTGATATATAATATAACCCCCATGCGCCCTTATTTAATTTGCTTTTTAGGCGCAGTTTCATAATAGATATAAGGGGCGCCGCTGTGTATTCCTTCTCTGGGGCAGGATGGCCGTGACGTGAATATATAGGCGGGGGGGGGGGGGGGGTTTGGACGAGTGGCTGTGAAGGTGAGTGAGGGGCTGGGCGGCCGTAGTCGAAGTGTAATGTCAAGGGGTGACATGAGAATAATTTAAAAAAACACTACCGGGGCAAGGATTTGGGGGATCTATCAGGGACCCCGCGGTCTGGTAGAGAGGCAGACGCAGATCACAAAGAGGCCGTGATTTACGAGCAGGTGGGGCGGTAGATAAAGGATTCACGCGCTACTCGCAGTACACAGGTGAAGACCAGCCTTATATAAAAACGGTCGACAAACCGGGTTAATGAAATGAGTCTTTATCTAAGAAGCAACATTTATTCTTTGTATATGTCTTCATATTTCCCCGCTACCTTTGAGTTGAAAAATATAATAAAACATCTGGTTTAATAAGATTTAAAAGTGAAATTGATGGCGTTCTATGGCCGCCATCTTGTCTTTTTGCATTCTCTTCCATTTCACCAACTCTGTGCCAATATAAGTAACCATTTGACACTGGAGCCAGGCATTGTACTTCCTGTTCGATACTAAAGCTATTTTCGCCCGTATTTACACTACGTTGTCGTTCACCCGTCTACTACAAGTACCGGGTGAATCTTTTATCTAGTGGGGCGGGTGTGTAAAGAGAGATAGATAGATATATACAGATGCGGGAGAGAGAGAAAGGGAGAGCGAGAGGGAGAGAGGGGTAGAGAGAGTGTGAGAGCTGGAGCCAGAGGGAAGAGACAGCTTGGCGAGGAAGGCAGTAGGAATAGGCCGGTATATATATGAGCATATATATATGTACATATATACAGTAAAACCTCTCTAAATCGACCGACCATGGGACTGACTTTAAATGGTCGATTTAGGGAGGTGGTCGATTTAGGGAGGGTTTTTTGTATCATTACAATGGTATTGTATGGGTGATCGTTTGGCACCCAAATAAAGCGATCGATATAGGGGAGTGGTCGATCTGTGGAGGTGGTCGATTAGAGAGGTTTTACAGTATATATGTCCAAATATATATATATATATATATTTATTTTGATGTATATATAGATACATATATACATCATATATATGATCCATAATAATAATAGGGAGTTACGTAGTTTTCTACTTCTATCGTCCAAAACACTGACACCACACTCATTCCAAGAGATACATTAGATGTATTATCTTAGATATATATATAATATATGATATACTGACAATATATTGAGAAGTAACTGTTGTTTATATTACATATTACATATTGCATATAGTGATAAACTACCTAATACTTAATAGAGCATCGCATGGAATCATCGAATCAGGTGGTTATCGGTTCGGATATGAACCGAGCTAAACCAATAACTTGTTGCTACCTAGCCTGACACTAGGGCATAAAACTCTAACAAGCAAACGGAGTAGGGCATATTGTAGGGTGTACGAATATCACATATCCATATGACTCTTGGAAAAATACCTTCGGCGTTTCTTGCAGACGCCACCAGTAAATGACTCTGATAATTAGGTGGTGGCTACATCTTTTATTGTTTTCACAATTTAGTTTAGGTGTTTTTTCTTTTCTTTTGCTTCGTTGTATACTTAGTCAGTGTCCAGGGTAATGGATAGCATTGTTAAATTTGGACAACTTTGACTTAATAATTCCTTTGACCTAATCACTCCTTTGACCTAATACCTCCTTTGACCTAATAACTCCTTTGATCTAATAACATATTTGGTCTAATACCACCTTTGACCTAATAATACCTTTGACCTAATAATACATTTGACCTAATAACACATTTGACCTACTAACTCATTCCACCTAATAATTCCTTTGATCTAATAACATATTTGGTCTAATACCACATTTGACCTAATAATACCTTTGACCTAATAACACCTTTGACCTAATAACTCATTCGACCTAATAACTCCTTTGATCTAATATAGTAATAACACATTTGGTCGAATACCACATTTTCCCCAATAACGTCTTTGACCTAATAACGGCATTGACCTAATACCGTATTTGACCTAATACCGCATTCGACCTAATAATGCTTTTGACCTCATAATGCATTGGACGTAGTAACACTATTTACCTGATACTGATAGCGCCTTTGACCTAATAACACAATTGATCTAATAACACCATTAACTTAGTAGCACCTTTGACCTAATAACGCCACAATAGACCTATTTCATATGACGTCAGCATAGGTATTTAGGTCAGTGCATGCGCTGCTTGGCTGCAGGACGACACACTGTCATGCTGCAAACTCAATGGCTCTGAGCAATCTTCATAGAGAAAAGGTGAAACATCTCTAAAACCACACGACTTAGAAACACACTGCTCAGAACACATATAGAAAACATATTCAACCAACAGATTATATTAAATTTATACGGTTAGGGTTCTGCATTTCTATTAATTTTGAATAAAATAAACATTTTGCACTGCGCGTATATCGGCAAACTCAATGGCAGTGTGCATTCTTTCTGCAGCCAAGCTGCGCACGCATACACAATGTTTATGAACATTGAAAGGGGTCTATATACAGGTGGGTTTAGAGCAGGGGTTTGTGAGTGTGTCTACACATGTGCTTTACCGGTAGTTTAGGGAAAGGAGGTTGTATCGATTTCCAACTACATGTTTGTTTGTTGTTTGTTTGTTGTTGTTTTACGTCCTAGCAACTACATGTACATGTATTAGCATATTCGTCTCACGGACAAAATATAACCACGAGCAGCTAATTCTTGTCTAGTTGGTCAATAATGCTTTGCATTATACCATTATGCTTGCATCTATGTGTATATAAGCTCATGGAGTTCGGCTAATGGATTGTTTGTTTGATTGTTTGGGTTTTACGTCCTAGCAACATACATAATCATATGACGAGAATGCTGATGGATGAGATTGTTTGTTGGTGTTATTTTGACTCCTCGCACTTTCTCCTTGTTCTACGGCACATTCTTGTCTGAAGTATAGTAAAAGAAATAAATTAACAGGAACAATAAATCCTCAAGACTATTTTGTCTGCCTCATTAGGTGGTGTTCTAATGTGTGGTTGTTTCTTTGTTTACTTTCAGTAAAGGATTGTTAGTGAACGGCACCCAGCTCGGTGGGGTGGACTCTGAAAACAATAACACGCAGGTGACCAACCAGGTAGGTAACCAGCACCTCAAACCAATGACTTACAACATTGATACTTGTCGCTTCCTAGCTTGGCGCTCGGCATTATTAGGATTGGGCAAAGCACTGGTTGGCTCAGTGTCAGGATAATGTGACTGAGTATGATATCGGTTCATGGTGCTGGCGGTTTGATTTCCTTAGTGGGGCAGTACTATAAAGTTGCCATGAGTGCGTACTGTCACAAGTCAGTGCCCGTAATGATATGTATGACCTTAGATGTTGCCAGGACGTAGAACTCCAATAACCAACCACATACATATAGACATACATACATATACACACTCACGTACATACAAACATACAAACATACAAACATACAAACATACATACATACATACATACATGCATGCATGCATGCATTCATGCATACAAACATTCACACATGCACATACATACACACACATATAGAGCTAGATCCCTCATGATTGAACACACAAACAAACAACAAAAATCAGCCCGCAATACCAGCACACAAAAAGTCTGATGCGCATAGCTTGAGTAGATGAGTGAGTGATACCCGCAGGGTAAGGGATTCTTCACATAACTGTTTAAGCGCCAAGTGCTGTGCACTCGTCTAGCTCTTACATCACGTGGTCTGTGCTGGTGCGCCTGTTCCAGCATGCACTATACTTATATGTTCGCCAAGTCTACACCTGTGTACTCGTCTGGAACGACGACGTTCCAAAGTGATGAAAGTCTCAACCGGACGCGGTGGCCGAATTGGTAAAAGTGCAGACATTTCCCATTAATTAATACCTAATAATAAAAGTAATATATAAGTACACCTGTATATAAGTTAGATATGTAGGATCAAGTCTAGACGAGTGTTTTGGTTTAGAAAATGTACTGCTTCATCGGACTGCATCTTTAATTGAATGAATTAGCATGAGGCATATCACATACACTCCCTTGCCTTAGATGTTGCCAGGACGTAAAACTCCAACAACCAAGAATCCATGCTGATTTTCTAGCTGAATTGAAAAAAACATGGGGGGAAATGAGGAACTGAGAGATGTAATATATGAGATAGATGGTGTAATTAATTGCTATGGTGAATGATAGGTGAATGATAAATGCTAGGGTGAATGATAGGTGAATGATAATTGCTATGGTGAATGATAGGTGAATGATAATTGCTATGGTGAATGATAGGTGAATGATAAATGCTATGGTGAATGATAATTGATATGGTGCATGATAGGTGAATGATAATTGCTATGGTGAATTATTGGTGAATGATAATTGATATGGTGAATGATAGATGAATGATAATTGCTATGATGAATGATAATTGCTATGGTGAATGATAATTGCTATGGTGAATGATAGGTGAATGATAATTACTATGGTGAATGATAGGTGAATGATAATTGCTATGGTGAATGATAATTGCTATGGTGAATGATAGGTGAACAATAATTGCTATGGTGATTGATAGGTGAATGGTAATTGTTATGGTGAATGATAGGTGAATGATAATTGGTATGGTGAATGATAGGTGAATGATAACTGCTATGGTGAATGATAGGTGAATGATAACTGCTATGGTGAATGATAGGTGAAAGATAATTGCTATGGTGAATGATAGGTGAATGATAAATGCTATGGTGAATGATAGGTGAATGATAATTGCTATGGTGAATGATAGGTGAATGGTAATTGCTATGGTGAATGATAAATGCTTGGTGAATGATAGGTAATGATAATTGCTATGGTGAATGATAGGTGAATGATAATTGCTATGGTGAATGTTAGGTGAATGATAATTGCCATGGTGAACGATAGGTGAATGATAATTGCTATGGTGAATGATAGGTGAATGATAATTGCTATGGTGAATGATAGGTGAATGATAATTGCTATGGTGAATGATAGGTGAATGATAATTGTGATGGTGAATGATAAATGCTATGGTGAATGATAGGTGAATGATAATTGCTATGGTGAATGATAGGTGTATGGTAAATGCTATGGTGAACGATAGGTGAATGATAATTGCTATGGTGAATGATAAATGCTTGGTAAATTATAGGTAATGATAATTGCTATGGTGAATGATAGGTGAATGGTAATTGCTATGGTGAATGGTATGTGAATGATAATTGCTATGGTGAATGATATGTGAATGATAATTGCTATGGTGAATGATAGGTGAATGATAAATGCAATGGTGAATGATAGGTGAATGAGAATTGCTATGGTGAATGATAGGTGAATGAGAATTGCTATGGTGAATGATAGGTGAATGAGAATTGCTATGGTGAATGATAATTGCTATGGTGAATTATAGGTGAATGATAATTGCTATGGTGAATGATAGGTGAATGATAATTGTTATGGTGAATGATAGGTGAATGATAATTGCTATGGTGAATAATAGCTGAATGATAATTGTTATGGCGAATGATAGGTGAATGATAGGTGAATGATAATTGCTATGGCGAATGATAGGTGAATGATAATTGCAATGGTGAATGATAGGTGCCGGCAAGCATTAAGCAAGCATTCCTTACATGCGGTATGCGGCATGCGGTATGCGAATTGCATGATTCCTTCCACGCGGCATTCGGCATGCGGCACACAACCGGCTATATTTAACAAATAAAAATAAACAAGTATACTCAATACTGCACTGTATATTCGTATTTTTGTGGCTATGGTAGCATTTTTACCAACCCGAACCCCACCACCACCACTACCCTATGTTTCCCCTCTGCACCCTTGTGTGTGACCGTTCCGTAATGCTCCGTTGCCTCTCCTCGTTTAAAACTAATGGACAAGTGCGACTGACTGAACCCCACCACCACCACTACCATATGTTTCCCCTCTGCACCCTTGTGTGTGACCGTTCCATAATGCTCAGTCGCCTCTCCTCATCTAAAACTAATGGACAAGTGCGACTGACGTTTCTATTCGCACACTGCATGCCGCATACCGCATGCCACACCGATCGCTACAGGGACCGATCGAGTTGACGCATTCGCATTCGCATTCGCATACCGCGTGTAGGGAATGTAGTCCATTGACTTCAAGGTGTTTCGATTTTTTGTGGCATTCGCATTCGCATACCGCATGCCACATGCCGCGTGTAAGGAATGCTAGCTTAAGGCATGTAATCTATCAGGGTGTGGTGGACAGATTGTTATCGTTGCCCAAGTCACTGGATGAGAGTCTGGGAAGATAGATATCGCCGCGTGTTCATTAAGTGGGACAGTAATAGGGAGGGGGGACCTCAGGTAAAATGTAGAAGGTTTCACTATGAGGGGGGCTGGGTTTGGAGGGGTGGTGAGGGATGGCATTGTGCTACAATATAACAAGGTGGAGTGAATGTAATCAGTCAAGGTCATTAGGGTCAAACTGGCAAACATTTTCATCGTAATATTTAGTCTAATACGTGCCGTTCTGATATGACGTTAAAGGTTGTCAGGACTTAAAACTCCAACAACCAAACCAATCTAATACGTGTGTTCCTAGTTCAGCTGGTTCCTCATGAGGACTGAAGTTGACGGTCAGCATACCGGGTCACAGCTACAGCTTACACTACGGAAGTGGGGGAAGGAGGTGAATACTACAGCCATCATGCAGGATGTTGTATTTTATCTCATGTACAATATTTTAAAGGAGAATTTCATTGCAATTTACATTAGCCATCAGGAGGAATGTTGTTATACTGATATAATACAAAGTGAGTTTAAAGTGATGGGCCCTTTCAATTTTTATAAACATTGTTTATGCGCGCGCAGCTTGGCTGCAGAACGAAGGCACACTGCCATTGAGTTTGGTGACATGCGCAGTGAAAAACTTCAGTTTTATTCAAAATTAATAGAAATGCAGAACCCTAACATTATAAATTTAGTATAATCTCGTTGGTAAACATGTTTTCTATATGTGTTCCAAGCGGTTTGTGTCTAGGTGGTGTGGTTTTAGAGATATTTAACTTTAACTATGAAGATTGCTCACGGCCATTGACAATGCATTGAGTTTGCCGGTATGCGGAGTGCAAAACGTCAGTTTTATTCAAAACTAATAGAAATCCAGAACCATACCCTTATCAATTTAATATAATCTTTTGTTAAACATGGTTTCTATAGGTGTTCCAAGCGGTTGTACCTATGCTGATGTCAGGGAACCGGTATAGAATAGTTCCCTTGCACCCCGTTGCAGATCGTAAAAGGCGACAAATGGGGCGACTCATTTGCCGTGAGTCGCGGCTCGTGTCAGTGGAGGAAGGGATCCTGGTGCATGAGGTCTTCAGGGAGCTGCAGCTTCCTGTCGACCAATACTGCACTTTGGCCCCGACTTCACCTAGATGAGGGGTTGGACTGGCCCGGTCCAAACATTCGGCTGGTCACGCCAAGCCCTAGGAGTAGTACTATGAAGAATGTAATTATCTAGAAACTCGTATTTATACATATATATAATTTATTTTCATTTTTCATTACTCCTAGAAGGCGGTGGCTAGGGTCAATCTGGTAATGATCTTCCATTTTGGTAGATCATTGCTTGAGTATATCACCCTTGTATCCTTGGTGTGTAACTGCCGGGTATCCGCAGCTCTGCACACCCCCATGTGGGGCTCCGTGGTGGGTGGGGAGCAAGGGTAACAAATTTCTTTCATATAATATGGCTTCAAACCAACAACAACAAAAACGACCATTGACGGATTCGAACCAGGAACCTGCTAATAATGAGTGGGCTAGATTTGTTGTCCTTGAGGCAACTGATCCATCCCATCCTCTAGGCAAGCTGTCCCCATTTGCCATTGACAAAGGCATTCTGGGGATAGCAGGCGTGGTGACTGCGGTAAAGAAATTACGTTCTGGACAGATTCTTGTGGAATCCATGCTGATAACCTGCTGCGTTGCAAAACACTGGCAGGTGTCGGCATGAAGGCTTCACCTCACCAATCCCTGAACTCTAGTAAAGGAGTAATCCGTACCAGAGAACTCCAGGGCATCGATGAGGTTGAAATCGCCTCTGAATTAAAACCTCAAGGCGTGTTAAATGTCAGAAGAATAACGATCAAAAAAGAAGGAAATATCATTCCTACAAATACTTATATTCTGACATTTAATAAACCCACCCCAGCTAAGAAGTTGAAAATTGGCTACTTAATCATTGATGTGGATTTGTTTATTCCAAATCCACTCCGATGTTTCCAATGCCAGAAGTATGGTCAGGGCAGAGACAACTGCTCCAGTGAGCAGAGCTGTCTCCGATGTGGTCAGAAAGGGCACAAAAATACAGACTGCAAAATCACAGTTAAATGTGTTAACTGTCAAGGTGCCCACATGGCCATATCGAAAGATTGTCCTGTGTGGAAAAAAGAAAAAGCTGTTCAAAGGGTGAAAACTGAAAACAACATCAGCTACCCAGAGGCTAGGAAATTGGTTGCGGGGTCCATCCCCTCCCGCTCCTCTGCCTCTGCAGTCAAACCCTCCACCAGGACGATCGAATGTCAGACCGACTGCACATGGTTGAACTTGGATCAACCAAAGTGCAGTCCTTCTGGTTTCCAGAGCGTGGGTTCTTTGATGAAGACAACCACTGTCCAAACTGATCCGAATCCGAGTGTGTCTAAGCAAGACTCTAACAAAATTACAAAAAAAACAAAGCCGGCGACTGAAAAGGCTCCGGCACAAAAACAATGGAAAGTTGCTCCCTATCGGGAGCAGAATGGATCTATCTCCCTTAAAAATAAATTTGATGTATTAGATGAAGAAGAGATGGCTGAGGCTGCGCCAAGTCGTGGTCGCAGCGTCTCCCCCAAAGTGAACATGAGGGGGAGATCACCCGTCAATCCACCACCTTGATGGCGGGTGAATGTCTTCTTCAATGGAACTGCCAAGGTTTTAGAGCAAACTTCAATGAAGTGCGATTGCTTTGTGAGAGGCTTGACCCTCTTGCCCTTTGCTTACAAGAAACATATATATAGGCTACTGATCAGATTTCTCTAAAACACTACAATATCTATCACTCTTATGCACCGGATGGGGAACGAGCCACTGGTGGCTCATCCATTCTGGTGCGTGAAGATGTGATACACACCCCCATCACCTTAAATACAACTTTTCAAGCAATAGCCATTCGAATTAGTCTGGATAAAACCATTACAATATGCTCCATATATATCCCTCCTAACTCCATATTTTCAACACAAGATTTAGAAACTTTAGCTGATCAGTTGCCTCCCCCCTACATTTTAATGGGGAACTTCAATGCACACGACCCCATGTGGGGTAGTGCAAACACAAACAGCAAGGGCAGGGGAGTTGAGAATTTTCTAAGCAATCGCGCTTTAAGCTTTCTGAATGATGGGTCCCATACTTATGTTCATCCTGTGTATGGGACCTGCTCTGAAATTGACTTCACTATTTTGCAACCGGGTCTCCTGCTGGACTTCTCATGGAGATTCTGGAACAACCTTTGTGGAAGTGACCATTTCCCTATCGTGATTACGACTAAGGGACCAGCTCGGAACCGGAAGGAACCGAGCTGGCACCTGAGTAAAGCCGACTGGTCACTGTTCCAGTCACTCACCTGTGAGAGGTTCACAGGAGTAGCCCGCAATGATCCTGTTGCTATGAAAACATTCACAGAGATCTTGGAGTCGATTGCAGAGGAAACCATTCCTAAGACCTCGGCATTTCCAAAACATATAACCACGTATGCTTTTAAATTCTAAGGGCTCGGGCTCGCCGAATTATTAGGGAGGCAAGGAGGCTGTGTTGGAGACAATATGTCTCCAGCATAACCACTCGCACCCCACCTTCTAATGTATGGACCATGATCCGGAAAATAAAACAAAAATATGCTGGATCATCGGTCCAACTCCTAAAACACAATAATATTCTTTTAACTTCCGTGACCGACATAGCCAACCTTCTTGCCAGAACTTTCTCCCAGAACTCATCTGTGCAAAACTGCCTTCCGGCCTTTGCGCAGATGAAGTTGCGCCTGGAACGACATTCTATCAATTTCAAATCTAATAACACTAAGCACTACAATAGTTTCTTCACAATAGATGAATTAAAGCACGCTTTAAATAGATCGCGCGACACTGCAATAGGTCCAGACAAAATACACTACCAATTTTTAAAACATCCCCCACCAGCACCAGTAGAACTGCTTCTGCACCTTTTTAATAATATCTAGCGCATGGGAGACATCCCAACCTCCTGGCAAGAGGCCATAATTTTTCCCATCCCCAAACCGGGGAAAGACCATAGCGAGCCCGGGAACTACATCCCGATAGCGCTGACAAGTTGCATTTGTAAAACTTTCGAATGAATGATTAACGATCACCTCGTCTGGATCCTGGAGTCGGAGCACCATCTGACCGACTTCCAGTGTGGTTTCAGGCGGGGGAGGAGTACCCTCGACCACTTGGTCCAATTGGAGTCATTCGTTCGAAATGCCTTCATAAACAAAGAACATGTCGTGTCCGTATTTTTCGACCTTGAAAAGGCATACGACACGACATGGAAGTACGGCGTCCTGAAGGATTTGTTCAATATTGGGTTTAGAAGGCGCTGGCCCATTTTCATTTCTAAATTTCTATCAAACCGAAACTTTAGAGTTTGGGTCAATGCTACCCTCTCTGATCCTTTTGATCAGGAGATGGGGGTACCTCAGGGTAGCATTCTATCTGTTACCTTTTTGGCATTAAAATTAAGAATATTGTAAAATCCATAAAGAGTACTGTATCCTGCAGTCTCTATGTAGATGACTTTTTAATATGTTATAAAGGTAAAAATATGAACAGTATAGAACGGCAGCTCCAATTAAACATAAATAGCCTTTCCTCATGGGCAATGGAAAATAGTCTTAGATTCTCCAAATCGAAAACCGTTTGCATGCACTTTTGTCTTTTACTGATCCCATAAAAGTTGTCAAAGAGACCAAGTTTTTAGGAGTCATCTTTGACAACAAATGATCTTTTATCCTTCATATTAATTAGGTACGCATATTCCAGATCACAGTTCTATCTTTACTGCTGAGGCACAAGCACTCCTACCCAGGTTAGAGTGCATCGAAACCTCAGCCAGTCATAAATTCATCATTTTCACTGACTCTTTTTTCTGCCTTCAGGCTTTAAACAATAGGAAACTGGACCATCCAATACTACTTAAAGTACTCATTAAACTAAACTCTCTTTCAATAGCAAAATTTGACATTCACCTATGTTGGGTGCCCAGTCATGGGGGTATCCCAGGAAATGAGAGAGCAGATCAAGCGGCCACTCGAGCCCTGACTGCTCCTTTGGAACACTGTCATATTCCACACTCTGATCTGAAACCTAGCATTCAAAAATACATCTGGAACCTATGGCAGATGGAATGGGATGAACACCCAAACAACAAACTCCATAGAATTACCCCCTCTGTGAACGGACTGCCGCAGAGTCGCCGTGAAGGGCGACACGACCAGGTTGTTTTAACAAGATGCCATATTGGCCACTCATGGCTAACACATGTTTTTCTGCTCAAGGGGGACCCTCCCCCTGAATGTATTGGATGTCAGTCCCCACTGATGTTAAAACACACATTATTAAACTGTGTGGATTTCATGGTCCTGCGCCAACAATCTTACACTGCAAACAACATGCATGACCTTTTTACTAAAGTAAAACAAGAAAACATTTGAGCCTTTTTGAGGGCAGCTGGTTTATACCATCTCATATAGGTTTTTAAACAAATTTTATCACTTAGAATTTTATTTAGCTTGGCCAGAAACTATTATGATTGTGAGTTTACAAAATTCATGAGTGTCCATTGACACAAAATTGATTGTATGCTTTTACATGTAAAAGCGATGGTTTGAACAAAAACAAACATTTCTCGCCGTGAGTATGGCCTATGCTGCCGACACGGCATAAAGCAACCACCAATCAATCAATCAATCAATCGACATCATATGAAATAGGTCTATAGTGGAGGATAGCGGTGGGGGGATAATAGGGGTGGGGGTTTAACCCCCACCCCGGCTTCCACAATGTAAGCTGTAGCTGTGACTCGGCGTGCAGGGGCCGCAGGTTCAGTACTGCCTGGGGGATCAGTCCTAGGCTGGTGCTAGAAATACACTGTCTGAACAGTACTTAGACACGCACTATGAATATGTTTAATGGCATGTGTTTAAACTCTGAATGCTTCAAAACTATAAACATAGCAAACTGAAGTATACAATTGTTCAAAAGGCAGCATGACAAGGTGTTAACAGCAATACCGTATGAACCTCAAATTCCAGGAAACGCCCAGCTAACACCAGCAAATTCCAATTAATTGAATATGACATTGAACTTGTTATATTGAATCAAATAAGGCATTCAGTAAACATGAATATTGCTACGTACAATTAAATCCTCCTGGCAATGCCTCTGACTTGGCTGCTAATCACGGTCGTTTCATCATCTCTTTTTTTCTCAATTACAAATAAATGTATCTATGTGGTTTAGTTCTTTTAAATCTCTTTAAAGGAATAATAAAAGCAGTTTCGAGGATGTTGAGAAATGTTGATACCTTACAAATAACTATTCAAACTACAGTGAAAAGAACAGGGCGTTGGCGAATTCACCCCCCCCCCCCCATCATCTCACACCCCACTCCCCCGACGCCCACCGGAGCGGGACGTAGCTCAGGTGGTAAAGTGTCCACCTCTGAAGGTGTGGGTCATCCGATCAATCCTTCTGAGTGGACACATTTGCAGCGTGGGCTATTTTCTGTTCCAACCAGTGGTCCACAACTTGTTCAGCAAAGGCTGTGGTATGTGCTGTCCTGTCTGTGGGAAAGTGCATATAAAAGACCCCTTGCTGCATATCGGAAAGAGTAGCCTATGGCGGCAGTGGGTTTCCTTCCTCCAAAGAAATATGTCAGAATGAACATATGTTTGACGTCCAAGAGCCGATGATATGAAAATCAATGTGCTCTAGAGGTGTCGTTAAATAGCTTTAAGGCTCTGTCACACCTCACCGGATTGGGAAAATGGAAAGAAACCAAACAAAGTCCATTGATATCCAGCAAAGTCCGGTTTGTGTCCCTTGCATATCTGTTGATATCCGTTGATATCCGGCCCTATCCGTTACAAGTTTTGAGCATGCACAAAACTTGTAACGGATTGCGTTATCCGTTACCCGTCCGTTACCGTCCGTTCCTGACCATTAAATATCCATTATACGTCCGTTGCCGTTCATTATAGTTCTTTTTGTATTCTGAATTGTCCGTTGATCGTTAGATACGTTATCAAACGTTACCGTCGTTATCATCTGTTACCCATCTGTTACCATCCGTAAAGCCCCAGTCACACCTCACCGGATTGGGGGAAACAGACAGAAACCGAACAAAGTCCGTTTTGTGTCCGTACAAGTTTTGAACATGCACAAAACTAAGAACGGATGCCGCCGGACTGACGTCTACAGTTCTTGTCCGGTTTCAGTTCATTTCGTCTGTTGGCTATCCGTTCATGTCTGTTTCATTTCCGTTTCATGTCTGTTCGTCCGCCGGCCTTCGCAACACTTTGACACATTTTAATACATTTTTATACTTATCACCACCAGACTAAACAATTCTGTCCGTTGCTCAATGATACATTGCAAGTCCGAATAACACCGAACTAGAATATTCTTTGTCCGGTTCTGTCCATTGCTCAATCCGCCATAGTGTGACAGGCACTTTTTAGCTACATCCCCACTCCCACATCAACACACATCCTCACCCAGACACACCCAAACACAGCCAAACCCGCACTCACACTCGTCCTCCCACCCTACCGTCTCTCAACTCACTTGACATGTTCTCTTCTGCAGCCACACCTTGCAGCAAAGAAGAAAGAAAGAAAGAAAGAAAGAAGAATAACCTCCCAAAGATCTAATACTAACAGACGCTCGCCAAGGGTGTCATTGAGTTGTTTGCTTGTTGTTGTTTTAGGTCCTAGCAACATCTAAGGTTATATCAGGACGGATACCGACTTGTGACAGTGCACACTCATAGCGATTTTATAGTGCTGCCCCACTGGGACACCAGACTGCCAGCACCATTACCTGATATCCCACTCAGTCACATTATCCTGACACTGAGCCAACCAGTCCTTGCCCTATCCTAATAATGCCGAGTGCCAGGCTAAGAAGCGACAAGTATCAATTTCAAAGTCATTGGTTTGAATCGACCAGGGTTCGAACCCTCGATTCCATGGGGTTGGATCCCCCAATCTCCGAACACAGGAGACGGACACTCAACTCATTTGGCCATCCTGTATGGTCCTTACGGGAAAGCAGTTTGTGCACACTTTTCCCAAGGAGAGGGCGGGTGTCTATTAAGACCTATCCTATTAATCCCAAATGCCAGGTTATATGGCGACAATTATTAATTTTGCATGTCATAGGTTTCACATCTTTCTACTCAGACTCAGAGGTCTCAACACATCTTCTAATTCTATTCACTCTCTTTCTGCTTGCATCGATATGTGTGTAAATGCATTAATTTACAAAATAGTGTCATTGGGGTGATGAAAATGGGAAACACAGCGCCTAGAGCGGGACTCGAACCCACATCGCCCCGCATTCCGGGCCAGTGTGCTAATCATTACACCACCCAGGCTCCCTGATATCACCACACTACCCACACCTGCCTGTCTATGTGGTTACTTGCCTGACAGGTCAGTGCAGACCACTACAATAGTATTAGTAAGGATTAATATTATATTATATATGAAAAGAAATTCCAGTGCACGAGTGACAGTATCTCACGCCATTGGTAGGGTTGGGTGGTGGTGGCGCCACCTGTCCCCAAATGTGAAGGGGTCACCCATGAAGTAGTACACGACATATGGATGATAGTATTAGGGAACATTCCCTTATGCGCCTTTATACTCGCATAATTCTTATTTTACCTCGGTACTAAGCCTCAGCTACTCGAGGCCGAGGGAGAAGGAAGCAACATCCGGGTTCAGCAATTAGCATATTCCGCTTATAACGAGAAGACGTTATAGGCAGTTCACCAGTTTTACCGAGGATTTAACCTATTTCTACTGTAAGTACCGCTACAGGATCTTTGTAATATATTTATAAAGCCTCATAGCACACTCTTGCTCACGCTTACATTAGTAATTCGCATTAATTACTTAGTTGTTTAGGAGCATGTGCTTATCCGGTGCTGTAGATATTTAAGCATCCATTTTGTTTTTGCCGCCCGTTGCCCAACGGAGACATGTTGGTTGGAGCCATTTCGTCGCTTAGGATAGCTTATTTGCCGCCCGTTGCCGAACGGAGAGACATGTTGGCAGGAGCCATTTCGTCGCTAGATAGTTTTTTCTGAGGCGTACCTCCGAGTTTCATAGCATTTTCTCCAGTTCGTTGGTGTTGTAGCCACGGGAAGGAGAAGTGTGTGTTACAGAGAGTGTGGGCGGGAACTACACTGGTCCCGACCCTGCAACTGGCGTCGGTTCGGGTTACCCGACCGTTGCTCTTTCGTTTGGCTTCTAGTTTCACACGCCTGGTTTAAACCGCTGTAAATACGGATTTAATACCCTGTTTAGTGCCGTTAGCGCTTGTTGCACTGTTCTGTATGTTCAGTTGCGCTTTGAGTACGTCCTAATTCCGGTTTTGGATTGGGTTTCAGACGACTCGAGATGGCAGCGAAGCGGAGTACCAAGGGTGCTCCACACGCCTCGAGTGATGGTGACGCGACCCCTGCACGGGTGTCAGCGTGTTCACGGGACGGCTCGCCTGAGGCAGGGCGGTCCAAAGCCGATGCCACGGAACAGATGGTGCGGCTCATTCGTGAGCAGCTACAACAACTGCTTCCGACGCCGCCCTCTAAAACTCCCACGAAGGACGCCTCTCTGTCGGAAGAATCCGATTGGGAGGACTTGTCTGACCAGCAGACCACCGATTCGGAGATTGCTTTCGGGAAGAAGCGAAAACATTCCAAACGGTATTCGTCAGGAGGCGAAGAGTATTACAAGGCAAGGAATAAAATTAGGAAAGTCAAGAGGACGAAAAAGAAGTCTAAATCCAAGAAGAAGAAAGCCATTTCCTCTTCGTCGGACTCCTCTAATGACTCAACTACAACCGACTCTGAGTCGGATGACCCTCATGCGGGTACGTTTGCCGACATCACTGAGACAGTCGCGAAGAAAATCAGGGCAGTCAAGAAAAAGAGGATCAACACCTGCACTTTGATGCGTAAGAACTTGAGGGGCCATTTTGACACCTTCAAGCCGGCGGAAACGCTCACCAAGCTCGCCGAACAGTACACCGGGATCAAAGGGATCCCGCAGGCAACCATCAAAGAGATGAATGAAGACGTGACCATGAGCGAGGACCGGAGGAAGTTCGAGACGTGTCTGCATACCGTCCATAAAGGAGTGCTGGTAGCGCTCGCTGCCATCATGCCGGTTGCTAACCGTATGATGGTCGGGAATAAGTTCACCACCGTCACTCTGGACATGAACTCAGCCATTGCTGCACTTACGGCAACCAGCAATTTCCTCTCGTACCGAAGGTTCGAGAATGTTTTCAAGTCAGTCACGACCGACGCAGGAAAACAGGTGGCGCGATCGAAGAAGGTAGTCGACAACGACGGCAAGGAATACACCCTCTTCTTGCCCCCAAAACCAGTCAAAGGGAAGCCCCTAGACAATACGAAAATATTTGGAGGACAACTTCAATACCTGTTTAAACAGGTCGAAACCGCTGCCAAACAGTCGAAGCACCTGGACGGGAAGAAGGATTCCAACCCGGCCAAGTTCAAGAAATCCAGATCGGATTTTCGGGGCCGGCGAACCGGCCTACCCAACAGCCGATTCGCGAACCGGAACCAAGGCTACCAGCAGAGGGGACGCGGCCAGAGGAACCAGTACGGCTGGAACGACGGGAACCGCCCCTTCAAGAGAGACTCCTCCTCACAGAGGCAGTTCCCCAAGCCGGGGAACAAGTAGAGTCGGACTTACAGGCTAGTGTAAGCACATTTACCGCGGGTAATATTACCTACTATCTGGATGAGTGGGAACAGCTTACAACTGACCAGACGGTGCTCGATATAGTTAGAGGGGTAGCTATTCCATTTATAGAAACCCCCATACAGACAAGAGTACCTTTCCCTTACCGCCTAGCGTCAGAAGAAGAGCTGGCGTTAGACATAGAAGTTACAAAATTTGCAACTAAAGGTATTATTGCATTAGTGCAGCATATTGATGGGGAATATATTTCAAATATATGTTCCAGGCCTAAACCCAATGGGGACATCAGGATGATCCTAGATTTAACTATCCTTATTAACTCAGTAGTATATAAACATTTCAAAATGTTTTCTTTAGAGACGGCCAGGGACCTAGTAATGCCGGGAGCTTGGCTGGCAAGTGTAGACTTAAAAGATGCTTATTACACAGTCCCAATTTATGAGGCCCACCGAAAATATCTTCGGTTTATTTGGCGTGATCAATTGTATCAATTTACTTGTTTACCTAATGGTCTAGCTTGTGCACCACGTTTTTTCACAAAACTTTTGAAGCCTGTGTTTGCTGATATGGCCAAGAAAGGCCATGTTATGTTCCCTTACATTGATGATTCGTTTATCGTAGCGCGCACTGAAAATGAATGCCACTTAGCAGTTAATGATTTATGTGACACTTTGACCCGTTTGGGGTTTTATGTTCACGATAAAAAGTCGGTTCTAACACCTACGACAAATTAAAAATTTTTGGGATTTTTTATAAACACCGACAACATGACTATCACCTTGACTGTTGACAAGGTTGATAAATTTAAAAATACAGCGTCTAATTTATTGCAAATAAAAAGACCTAAGATATGACAAGTAGCAGTCCTAATCGGACTCATGGTCGCTTACGCACCAGCTGTGCTGTATGGCAAGGCTCATATTAAATCTCTTGAAATAGATAAAAATAGGGCTCTAGCTAAAGCTACAGGCAATTTTGAAAGGCTTATGACCATTTCTAAGGAAGGCCACGAAAATATTAAATGGTGGTTGCGACACGTCGAGCATTGCAACAATCCCATCCGTATGAATGAACCTAACACAATAGTCACTACAGATGCCTCCTTAGAAGGTTGGGGTGCCCATAGGGAAAATGAAGCTACAGGGGGGCCGTTGGTTAGATGATGAGATAGAGGACCACATAAACGTTTTAGAGCTACGGGCAGTTTATTTAGGTTTAACAAGTTTAGTGAAAATCCCTAGACTCAATGTCCAGGTGTTAACCGATAACACTACCGCAATGGCCTATATTAGGATCATGGGGGGTACAAGATCCCCAGCTTGTAACACCATTGCGAAACTCATTTGGGACTGGGCTGAGAAACAAAAGGTTTGGATCACAGTTGCTCACATTCAGGCTCTTAAATACTGTCGTTAGGGGGGGTGATGAAAATGGGAAATATTGCGCCTAGAGCGGGACTCGAACCCACATCTCTTTGCATTCCGGGCCAGTGTGATAACCATTACACCACCTAGGCTCCCTGATATCAACACACTCCCCACGCCTACCTGTCTATGTGGTTACTTGCCTGAGAGGTCAGTGCAGACCACTACACTCGTCCCCTTGGAATTGTAAGTCTTGTAATGCTTACAATTACATACATACAGGCAATGCACTAACACATACATACACAGGGTAGGTTCAACAACCATACAGCGCAAAGCTTGTACAGGATCATGATCACGGCAACCAGTGTCGTGGGGGTGATGACAATGGGAAATACTGTGCCTAGAGCGGGACTCGAACCCACATCTCTTTGCATTCCGGGCCAGTGTGATAACCATTACACCACCTAGGCTCCCTGATATCAACACACTCCCCACGCCTACCTGTCTATGTGGTTACTTGCCTGAGAGGTCAGTGCAGACCACTACACTACATTAGCAGACAAAAAGAGCCGCCATTTCCACGATCATTTGGAATGGTCCTTAAGTACACACATTTTTACAACAATTTGTCAAAAATGGGGAAAACCAGATATAGATCTTTTTGCCTCTCGTAGGAACACAAAACTTGATAAATATGTATCTTGGCATCCGGAGCCACTAGCTTGGCGAGTGGATGCTTTCTCTTTAATCTGGAGTAACGCTTTTTATTATATTTTCCCCCCATTCAGCTTAATCAGCAGAGTAGCCAGAAAGATCAGGCTCGACCAAACACATGCAGTGTTGGTAGTGCCGGACTGGAACACTCAGCCTTGGAGAGCGGCAGTGCAGTGGGAGGCGAAAGACTTTTTAGAATTCCCAAGAGGCCCATTAAATTTACAACATCAGGGGCAAGTGACAAGCCAAGGGGATGTGTCAACAACACCAATATTGGCATTCCTTTTTTAAGTACTTATTTAAAACAGTATGGTTTGGACAAAATCACCCAAGCCAGGTTGATTTCACATGCTTGGAGGCCAAGTACCGTAAAGCTATATTCCAGTTACTTAAAGAAATGGGGAATCTATTGTTTATTGCATAAAGTAAAGCCAATGCTACCCTCCATCGCCCAAGTAGGCCGTTTCTTACGCATGATGGAAGACGATGCGCTTGGTTACGGGGCCATAAATGCAGCTCGTTGCACACTTTCTGTCGTTCTGCCTAGAATTAACGGACAGACTATAGGCAAGCATGAAGTCATTCATTGGATTATGAGATCTATATATATAAGGAACCCCCCAAAACCGAAATATAGTCGGTTCTGGGATGTCTCGATTGTGTTCAAGCTTTTCCGGGAATGGCCGGAAAACAAATTACTTTCTATCAAACAGTTAGGCTACAAGTTAGCAGTGTTATTACTTTTAGTAACCGGACATAGAGGACAGACAATTGTGGCCCTCTCGTTACAGGGCCTCGATATCGATAACAACGAGGCTACGTTCGATTTGGACAAATTGCTCAAATCAAACAGGACAGGAGATCCCCTCTCCTCCATTCATTTAACTAGTTTCCCGCGTAATAGGAAATTATGTGTAGTTTCAGCCATTAAGGAGTATATATCCAAGACTAAGGGAATACGTAATTCCAGACAGCTTTTGGTGAGCTTTATCAAGCCACATAAAGCAATCTCAAGAGACACGCTCGCCAGATGGACGGTTAAAGTGCTCAAGTTGGCGAGCATAGACACGGGACGCTATGCTTCACACTCCACAAGGGGTGCTATGGTCTCGAAAGCAAGAAAGTTGGGAATCTCAGTGAGGAGAATCCTAGCACACGCCGGCTGGAAGACGGCCAAGTCGTTTGCAAAACATTACAACAAACGACTGGAAAAGAAAAGCGGGATTGCAACTCGCCTACTCACCAGCTAACAAGATTGGGTGAGATGTACAAAGTTTGATATTACTATTGACACATTAAATTGTTTATCAGATATTGGGGATAAAAATGAGGCTACGTAAAGGTCTCCCTCGGCCTCGAGTAGCCGAGGCTTAGTACCGAGGTAAAATAGTATAGTTATACGAATCTTACCTGGGTACAGATGATGGATAACTCTTGTTTTTCCGAGGTACAAGCCTCGGGTAGTCGTGGACTAGGGCCCACCCGCCACGCCCTGCCACGACTATTACGTTCGCTTGTGCCAAACGAAAACATCAGATTTCCATCATTAAGCTCATTTTTATCCTGAATAATTAGGTGAAGATTGCTGAACCCGGATGTTGCTTCCTTCTCCCTAGTCCACGACTACCCGAGGCTTGTACCTCGGGAAAACAAGAGTTATCCATCATCTGTACCCAGGTAAGATTTGTATAACTATACTATATATCACACATATATATAGAGAGAGAGAGAGAATTTGGTATGCTTTTTAAAATTATAATCTATATGTTATTTAATAAAGCCGCACATTTCTCCTATGGTTCACTAACATTTCCGGATGAAAGTTAACGAGTGTAGAAGTAAAGAAGGGGATGACGTATTGAGATAAAAACTACTACTAGTACTAGATTAACAAAGGCTGTTTATGGCCTGTGCTTCTGATATCTGGATTTCAAAGGAAAGCATATTTAAATTACTTCATTAGAAATTTTCAAATAATTTGATATAAATCCGCCTTGCTATGTGTATTTATATATACATATATGCATATATATGTATATATTATATGCGCATATCTCTCTCTCTCTCTCTATATATATATATATATATATTTTACCTCGGTATACAGCCTCAGGCTAGCCTCAGGCTAGGGAGAAGGAAGCACATCCGGGTCCAGCAATTAGCATAAACAACTCACGATTGGATTGCGTTTCGTTGAGTTGCTCCCGCAAATTTAGTCTACACACAAGCAAATACGCAGTAAGTATAGTAAAAACTGTGGTTAGCTTAATTATGATGCATTATAGCATCATTATGGAAAGTTCAGAACTTTCTTTGGTCCTTTTTGGACTAGTTTCTTCGGTTATAAAAAACCAAGGATAGAACGCTCTAGATTCCTTCTCGAAGGAACGAAACCGATTCTTAGCGGTTCTATCAACACCCGTGTGACCATGGGTAGAGATGTGGGCTCTGCCTCATCTCCTGTGGAAATTCTCTCGGACTCTAATAGAGAGTGATGTTGGAGATGCTCCTGGGTTTCTTTTATAGACTCCCCACAATATTTTCAGGCGTTTCTCCGAGTTTTGTAGCATTTTCTCCAACCTGCTGGCGTAGTAGTCGCAGGGGGGAGAAGTGTGCGGAACAGAGAGATGGGCGAGCCGATACACTGGTCCCGACCCCGCGTAAGATTTGGGCTTGACCCAAAATCCACGCACAAATTTAGCTTATTACGCCTGTGTTATAACGGTCTAAACACGTTCTCTAACACCACTAGATGTCCAATTACATTTTAGACAACAAAATTGTGACATTTATAAATACCGAGACTGACCAACATGTTTGGTTTCAGATCCCGATGGCCACGAAGCGGAGTAAGCGCGTTGCAGCAGCAGCAGCAGCCGAGGGACGCGCTCCCAGAGCCTCGGACGAGGAGTACGACTCCTCGCCGGTGTTGTCGGCAATGCCGTCACCACAGCCCGGGGCGCATATACTCTCCGAGGCGGAGGAAGAGACAGTGCCTGACGGCCCCACAGTTCCGGACTGGGAGGCTCGGTGGACTGCTATGGAGAGTCATATCCTGTCTCTCAAACCACCGCCGTCTCTTAAACGGCAAAGGCCGGGGTTCCAAGACGAGTCGGACTGGGAAGACTTCTCAGAGACAGACTCGGCGATCGAGCCGAGGGCTCCTCCTCCTCCTCCTCCTAAACGGAGTAAGAAGAAGAAACACGTCACTTCTTCTGGTGACGAGTTCACCAAGGAACGTAACAAGACCGGACTTCGCAAGAAGCGAAAGACCAAGTCCAAGAAGAAGAAGAAGAAGAAGAGGAAAGATTCTTCTTCTTCCGATTCCTCCACGGATTCCACTTCCACGGAATCAGACTCAGACACACAATATGAAGGTGTCTATGCTGCCATTGGTGGCAAAGTGTCTAAGAAAGTGGAGAAGCCGAAAGCTAAGCGGGTTAAAACTACCACGCTTATGCGCGAGACCATAAATGGTCATTTCCGTACGTTCAAACCGGCGGAAATCATCTCCAAGCTAGGAGATGAATTGACGGGCAATAAAGGTGTTCCCAACTCCATCATTAAAGAGATGGATCGAGATGTCAACATGACGGAAGACCGTAAGAAATTTGAGAGCGTGTTGCACATAGCGCATAAGGTGGTGCTCGGTACTCTAACGGCCATCACCCCGGTGGCAAATCGAATGCAAAGAGAAAACAAGTTCTCATCCTTGGCAAAAACCATGGACAAAGGCATTGCACTGTTAACGGCGGCAGGTAATTACTTGTCGTACCGAAGATATGAGAATGTCTTTAAGTCGGTTTGCACAGACGCCGGCAAAGAGTTGGCTCGCTCAAAGAAGGTCACGGACAATGATGGGAAAGAGTATACGCTCTTTCTGGCCCCAGAGCCGATCAAAGGGAAGCCTTTGGACAAAACGAAAATGTTTGGCGGTCAACTACAATACCTCTATAAAGAGGTAGAAACCGCAGCGAAAAGTGGCAAAAATATGGATGGCAAGAAGAAGCAGGAAGCCCCACGCTTCAAAAGGTCACGAGGGGATTTTCGCCCACGACGGCTCGGCAGGGGAACCAGACCGGGCTCAAACTTCAGCCAGTCTTTCCG
This sequence comes from Branchipolynoe longqiensis, assembly GCA_030323885.1. Classification (NCBI taxonomy): domain Eukaryota; kingdom Metazoa; phylum Annelida; class Polychaeta; order Phyllodocida; family Polynoidae; genus Branchipolynoe; species Branchipolynoe longqiensis. The sequence continues at coordinate 34,796,851 of CM059191.1, forward strand.
GGGCCGGGGCGCCCGCCCAGGCTGGACCGACAACACCGCACGGCCACTGGGCCGAGGCTTCAACTCCCCGAGACCCTTCCCCAGGGGCGGGTCCAAGTAGAGGCCCAAACACAGACTTTACAAGTCCCCGCCGCCTCTAAAACCACACAAACTGTAAGCAACTTTGTGGCTGGGAATATTCATAATCATATTTCTGAATGGGACAAAATTACCAGTGAACAGGATATTTTACAAATAGTTAAAGGTGTTCAAATTCCCTTCATACAAATACCCGTACAAGGGAGAGTTCCGTTTCCCTATCAAATTGAACCAATTGAACGAGAGGCACTAACTGAACAGGTAAAAAAAATTGTTGACAATGGCATTATACAAAAGGTTACACACTGCCCTGGACAGTTTATTTCAAACATCTTCTCGAGACCGAAACCTAATGGGGACGTTCGAATGATCCTGGATTTAACAACCCTTAATAAAATGATAGAATATCGACATTTTAAAATGTTTTCACTAGATACGGCACGATACCTCATTACACCAAATGCGTGGATGGCTAGTGTTGACTTACAAGATGCATATTACACAGTTCCCATAGCGGAACAACATCTCACTTATGGCACGGAATGGTCACATAATGTTTCCTTACATAGATGATTCCTTTATCATGGCGTCAACACACATTGGTTGTGTAAACGCCGTTTTGGATTTATGTGCATTACTCACTAAATTGGGGTTTTATGTACATCCGCATAAGTCAGTGCTTCAACCAACAAAACAACTCAAATGTTTAGGGTTTATTCTTGATACACAGTCCATCACAGTGTCGATAACAGAACAGAAATTAACTAAGTTTATGACCACAGCGACCCAGCTTCTTAAGTTACCGAAACCTAAGATTAGACAGGTCGCAGTTCTTATCGGGATAATGATATCGTATGCACCCGCTATTCTATATGGGAAAGCCCTTATTAAATCTCTAGAAATAGATAAAAATTTGGGATTAGCACGAACTAAAGGTAATTTTGAACGAAAGATGTTTATTTCTGAAGAAGGGTTACAGGACGTTCAATGGTGGATGCAACATATCGCAAATTCACCCAATCCAATCCGCATGGCGGAACCAAATACAGTAATTACCACTGATGCTTCGTTAGAAGGGTGGGGAGCCCATCGCGATGGGGTGGCAACAGGAGGTAGATGGCTACATGATGAAGAGTCAGATCACATTAATGCGCTAGAGTTGCGTGCTATTTATTTGGGTCTACGTAGCTTAGTAAAGATACCTAAATCACAAGTTAGAATACTAACTGATAACACTACTGCTATGGCATATATCCGTTATCTAAACTGATTTGGAACTGGGCACAGGCTCAACAAGTCTGGCTGACTGTAGCGCATATTCCAGGGTCACAAAATACACTTGCAGACCATAAGAGTAGAAAATTCCACGACCATTTAGAATGGTCCCTATCAACACCTTTGTTTAAGTTCATTTGTGCGAAATGGGGGACACCTAAAGTTGACTTGTTTGCATCACGAAATAATAATAAGTTACCCTGTTATGTTTCTTGGCATCCCAAACCGGATGCTTGGAAAGTTGATGCATTTACTATTACCTGGGAAAATAATTTTTTCTATATTTTCCCACCGTTTAGCATTATCAGCCGAGTAGTGAGAAAAATCAGCATGGAGGGGACACACGCCATACTGATTGTGCCCGATTGGGACACGCAACCTTGGCTGCCAGCAGTTACACAACTGGCAAAAGAACATATACGATTCCCAAGAAAACCCGGGAACCTAACGCACCACGGCTCGATAGTGGCTCACGGCGACACCCCTATTGGCATTCCTTTTCTAAGAAAACAGCTGCAGCAATTTGGGTTAGACAAAATTACGGAAGACAGGATAGTAGCTGATGCATGGAGGCCAGGAACTGTTAAAATGTACACCACTTATTTAAAGAAATGGGGTGTACATTGTTTGCTAATGAAAGTTAAGCCAACAAATCCAACAATTGCACAAGTAGCCCGTTTTCTTCGTTCTCTAGAGGATGAGGGACTAGGGTTTGGGGCGGTCAATGCGGCAAGATGCGCGTTATCAATTATATTACCTAGAATTGACGGCGAAACAGTTGGTAAACATTATGTCCTTCATTATCTACTTCGGTCAATTTATCAAAGGAATCCTCCAAAACCAAAGTATAGTCGCTTTTGGGATGTTTCTATAGTATTTAAGTTGTTCCAGGCTTGGCCTCACAACTCTTGGTTAGATATAAAACAATTATGTTTTAAGGTCGCGGTCTTGTTACTATTAGTAACGGGACACAGAGGACAGACGATTGTTGCTTTATCCTTAACTGGATTAGAAATAGACAAGAAACAAGCTACGTTTGATATAGCACAATTGCTCAAATCGAACACGCTGGGTGACCCTTTATCTACGGTTCACTTAGACTACTTCCCAAATGATCGTAAATTATGTGTTGTGTCAGCCATACGGGCTTATATATCCAAGACAAAGGACTTACGTGCATCACAACAACTATTAGTGAGCTTCATAAAGCCACATAACACAATTTCACGAGACACCCTTGCCAGATGGACAATCACGGTGTTGAAATTGGCTGGAGTGGATACGGGCAAATACTCTTCCCACTCAACCAGAGGTGCCATGGTTTCCAAGGCACGGTTGCTCGGTATTTCTGTAAAAAGAATACTAGCGCACGCAGGCTGGAAGACAGCTAAGTCGTTTGCAAAACATTACAACAAACGACTAGAAAAGCCTACCGGCATTGCAAAGTGCCTGCTCACCAACTAACAAGAATAGGTGAGAACAAAGACTTTGGATGATACAATTACTAATACAATGACACATAAACATGTTATAATAAGAATGAATGATATTAAGGATAAAAATGAATTATGTAAAAGTCTCCCTTGCCTGAGGCTAGCCTGAGGCTGTATACCGAGGTAAAATAGTATAGTTATACGAGTCTTACCTGGGTATAGATGATGGATAACTGTTGTTTTCCCGAGGTATAAGCCTTGGGTAGACATGGGCTAGGGCCCGCCCACCACACCCTACCACGTCTATTCCGTTGGTGTACCATTACGGGAAAATCATAGTATCCATTGTATTGAAAGATCATTTTTATCCTGAATAAGTAGGTAAAGATTGCTGGACCCGGATGTGCTTCCTTCTCCCTAGCCCACGTCTACCCGAGGCTTATACCTCGGGAAAACAACAGTTATCCATCATCTATACCCAGGTAAGACTCGTATAACTATACTATATATATATATATACATATATATATATTTTACCTCGGTATACAGCCTCAGGCTAGCCTCAGGCTAGGGAGAAGGAAGCACATCCAGGTCCATCAATTAGTATAAACAACTCACGACTGGATTACGTTCGTTGAGTTGCTCCGGCAAATTTAGTCTACAAACAAGCTAATACGCAGTTAGTATGTTATTAACTGTGGTTAGCTCAGTTATGATGCACTATAGCATCTATTTGGAAAGTTCAGAACTTTTGTACGTCCTTTTATGGACTAGATTAAGGTTTATAAAAAACCAGGATAGAACGCTCTAGAATCCTTTGTCTAACGAACGAAACTGATACTTACCGGTTCTATCAACACCGGTGTTACATGGGTAGAGATGTGGGCTCTGCCTCATCTCCTGTGGAGATTCTCTCGGACTCTAATAGAGGGTGTTGTTGGAGATGATCCTGGGTTTCTTCTACAGACTCCCCACAACTTTTTTCAGGCGTTTCTCCGAGTTTCGTAGCATTTTCTCCACCTTGCTGGTGCAGTAGTCGCAGGAGGGAGAAGTGTGCGGAACAGAGGGATGGGCGGGCCAATACACTGGTCCCGACCCCGCGTTTCGTTTCGGTCTTTGACCCACAACCTACGCCAACAATTTAGCTTATTATGCCTGTGTTAGAGCGGTATGAACACGTTCTCTAACACCACTAGATGTCCAATTAAGTTTTAAACGACAAAATTGTGACATTTAGAAATATACCGGGACTGACCAATACTATTGTTCCAGATCCCGATGGCCACGAAGCAGAGTAAGAGAGTTGCAGTGGCAGCTGAAGGCCACGCACCGAGAGGCTCGGACGAGGAGTATGACTCCTCCCCAGTGTTGTCGGCTATGCCCTCACCACAGCCCGGGGCGCTGATCCACTCCGACCCGGAAGAGGAAGCAGCCCTTCGGCCCACGGTACCGGCAGCTCCTGACTGGGAGGCCCGTTGGGCTGCGATGGAGAGCCATATACTCTCACTCCAACCGCCTGCTACGTCTAGGAAACGGCCTTTGCCAGCCTTCCAAGACGAGTCCGACTGGGAGGATTTCTCTGAAACAGACTCGGCGATTGAGCCTAAGGCTCCTCCTCCACCTCCTCCCAAACAGAGGAAGAAAAAGAAACAAGTTAGTTCCTCGGGTGATGACTACACCAAGGAACGTAACAAGGCAGGGCTACGCAAAAAGCATAAGCCAAACTCCAAGAAGAAGAAAAAGAAGAAGGATTCTTCTTCGGACTCTTCGCCAGATTCTACATCAACTGAATCTGACTCAGACACCCAATATGCCATTGGTGGCAAAGTGGCAAAGAAGGTTGAAAAACCAAGAGCCAAGCGGGTGAAAACCACCACGCTTATGCACGAGACCACTTCCGCACTTCCGCACTTCCGCACATTCAAACCTGCGAAAGTTATTTCAAAGCTGGGAGATGAACTAACCAGCATCAAAGGCGTCCCCAACTCCATCATCAAAGAGATGGATAGGGACGTGAACATGACCTAGGACCGTAAGCGGTTCGAAGGGGTCATGCATTTAGTGCACAAAGCGGTCCTCGTTACACTTACTGCCATCGCACCAGTGGCGAATAGGATGCAGCGTGAGAACAAGTTTTCATCTCTTGCCAAAACCATGGACAAAGGCATCGCCATGCTTACGGCGGCAGGCAATTACCTGTCGTATAGACAGTTCGAAAATGTATTCAAATCCATGTGCACGGACGCAGGTAAGGAGGTGGCCTGTTCTAAAAAGGTCACGGACAACGATGGAAAAGAGTATACACTCTTCTTGGCCCCAGAACCCATCAAAGGGAAACCTTTAGATAAGACCAAAATGTTTGGGGGCCAGCTCCAGTACCTCTTTAAAGAGGTGGAAACGGCGGCCAAAAGTGGCAAAAACATGGATGGAAAGAAGAAGCCAGAAGCCCCGCGCTTCAAAAGATCCTGTGGGGATTTTCGCCCGCGACGCCTGGCCAGAGGTACCAGACCAGGCACAAGCTACAGCCAGTCCTTCCGCGGCCGGGGTTCCCGGCCAGGGTGGACCGACAACACCTCCCGGCCCATCGGCCAGGGCTTCAACTCGCCGAGACCCTTCTACAGGGGCGGGACCAGGTAGCGGCTCAAACGCAGACACTACAAGTCCCCGCGGCCTCTAAAACCACACAAACTGTAAGCAACTTTGTGGCAGGCAATATTAATAACCATTTTTATGAATGGAACCAAATTACAAATGATCGAGATATTTTAGATATAGTTAATGGTGTTCAAATTCCCTTCACAGTCACTCCAGTACAAGGAAGAATTCCTTTTCCATACAAAATTGAACCACTTGAACGAGAGGCACTAACTAAACAGGTACATATATTTTTTTAGAAAAGAATTATACAAAAAGTGACGCACTGCCCAGGAGAGTTTATCTCAAACATCTTCTCTCGACCGAAACCCAATGGTGAGGTTCGAATGATTCTGGATTTAACAACCCTAAATAAAATGATCGATTATCGACATTTTAAGGTGTTCTCTTTAGAGACAGCACGTGATCTGATAACACCAGATGCGTGGATGGCTAGTGTCGATTTACAAGACGCATACTACACAGTTCCCATAGCGGAACAACACCGAAAATTTCTCCGATTTCTTTGGGATGGCCAACTTTATGAGTTTACCTGCATGCCAAATGGCTTAGTTTGTGCCCCTCGTTTGTTCACTAAACTTTTGGAACCTGTTTTCTCAGTCATGGTTCGAAATGGTCATATAATGTTTCCTTACAGAGATGATTCCTTTATAATGGCGTCAACGGAAATTACGTGTGCAAAGGGAGTTTTGGATTTATGTGCATTACTCACTAAATTGGGGTTTTATGTCCATCCACATAAGTCAGTCCTTAAACCAACAAAACAACTAAAGTGTTTAGGATTTATCCTCAATACACAGTCCCTAACAGTGTCGATAACAGAACCGAAACTAAACAAGTTTATGACCACAGCGACCCAGATTCTTAATCTAACGAAACCTAAGATTAGACAGGTCACGGTTCTTATCGGCATAATGATATCTTATGCACCCGCTATTCTATACGGGGGCACTATGCAGCTTAGTTAAGGTACCTAAAGCACAAGTTAGACTCCTAACTGATAACACTACAGCTATGGCATATATCCGTAACATGGGTGGAACAAAATCGAAGCCTTGCAATCAGTTAGCAAAACTGATTTGGAACTGGGCGCAGACCCAACAAGTCTGGCTGACTGTAGTGCATATCCCAGGTTCACAAAACACACTTGCAGACCACAAGAGTAGAAAATTCCACGACCATTTAGAATGGTCTCTATCTACGCCCCTATTTAACTTAATTTGTGCCAAATGGGGGACACCCGACATTGACTTGTTTGCATCATGAAACAACAACAAATTACCCCAGTATGTTTCTTGGCATCCCGAACCGGATGCTTGGAAAGTTGATGCTTTTGCTATTACCTGGGAAGATAATTATTTCTATATTTTCCCACCGTTTATCATTATCAGCCAAGTGGTGAGAAAGATCAGCATGGAGGGGACACACGCCATACTGATCGTGTCCGATTGGGACACGCAACCTTGGCTACCAGCAGTTTCACAACTGACAAAAGAACAAATACGATTCCCAAGAAAATCCGGGAACCTAGCGCACCACGGACCGCTATCGGTCCACGGAGACATGTCAGCGACACCCCTATTGGCATTCCTTTTTTGAGGAAACACTTACAGCAATTTGGACTAGATAAGATCACTGAAGACAGAATAATATCCGATGCATGGATGCCAGGAACTGTAAAAATGTACACAACATATGTAAGAAAATGGGGTGTACATTGTTTGCTAATGAAAGTCAAACCAACAAATCCAACAATTGCACAAGTGGCCCGTTTTCTCCGTTCTCTAGAGGATGAAGGACTAGGGTTTGGGGCTGTCAATGCAGCCAGATGCGCCTTATCGGTTATTCTACCTAGAATCGGGGGAGACACAGTCAGTAAATATTATGTGCTTCACTTGTTGCTTCACTCAATTTATCAAAGGAATCCCCCTAAACCAAAATATAGTCGCTTTTGGGATGTTTCCATCGTATTTAAGTTGTTTAAGGCTTGGCCTCACAACTCTCATTTAGATGTAAAACAATTAGGTTTTAAGGTAGCCGTCTTGTTACTACTAGTAACAGGACACAGAGGACAAACCATTGTCGCATTATCCTTAGACGGATTAGAAATAGATAGGAAACAAGCTACATTTGATTCAGCACAATTATTAAAATCAAACAGGCTAGGTGACCCTTTCATGGACAAAGAAGATCACCAACAAAGAAGTTCTCAGAAAAATTAAAAATAAGAAAAGCTTGTTTGCCACTATACAGACAAAGAAACTTATTTATTTTGGCCACATCATTCGTCAGAGTTCAATATACCATACATTGTTGGAAGGGAAGGTGAATGGCAGCAGAGGGAGAGGGAGACCAAGAACATCATGGTTTACAAATATTTCACAGTGGACAGGTTTGAATTATTCACAGTCTATCAGAACAGCACACCATCGGGACAAGTGGAGAACCATTGCATCCAACCCTCGACTAGAGGACGGAACTATTGATTGATTGAGGTGACCCTTTATCTACAGTTCACTTAGACTACTTCCCAGAGGATCGTAAATTATGTGTTGTGTCAGCCATAAGGGCTTATATATCCAAGACTAAGGACATACGTACCTTACAACAACTGTTAGTGAGCTTCATGAAGCCACATAATGCAATTTCAAGAGACACCCTCACCAGATGGACGATCACGGTGTTGAAATTGGCTGGGGTGGATACGGGAAAATGCGCTTCCCACTCAACCAGAGGTGCCATGGTTTCCAAGGCACGATTGCTCGGGATTTCTGTCAAAAGAATCCTAGCACACGCAGGCTGGAAGACGGCTAAGTCGTTTGCAAAACATTACAACAAGCAACTAGAAAAGCCTACCGGCATTGCCAAGCGCCTGCTCACCAACTAACAAGAATAGGTGAGAAAAAACTTAGAATTTCTGAATAACTAATACAATGACACATACACACGTTAATAATAAGAATAAAATGATATTAAGGATAAAAATGAATTATGTAAAAGTCTCCCTAGCCTGAGGCTAGCCTGAGGCTAGCCTGAGGCTAGCCTGAGGCTAGCCTGAGGCTAGCCTGAGGCTGTATACCGAGGTAAAATAGTATAGTTATACGAGTCTTACCTGGGTATAGATGATGGATAACTGTTGTTTTCCCGAGGTATAAGCCTCGGATAGACGTGGGCTAGGGCCCGCCCACCACACCCTACCATGTCTATTCCGTTATTGTACCATTACGGGAAAATCATAATATCCATTGTATTGAAGATCATTTTTATCCTGAATACGTAGGTAAAGATTGCTGGACCCGGATGTGCTTCCTTCTCCCTAGCCCACGTCTATCCGAGGCTTATACCTCGGGAAAACAACAGTTATCCATCATCTATACCCAGGTAAGACTCGTATAACTATACTATATATATATATGATGTATAGCTAATTATGCGAGTATAAAGATTTGCATGGTAATATTACTTATTATTATTATTATTATTATTATTGTTTTCCTCCGTAAGATACAACACTGTACCAATGGCGCCATCTCACCCACCTCACCTCCTGCGGACCTTATTTGCTCTCTTGTCAATTGTACTGTAGATAGATTTATATATAAATATGTAAATATACATCTGTATATATGTATACGGTCGTTGATTCGCAAGAGAACAAAACTATTATGGATGCGATAACGACCAGACACAAAGAAACAAATAGCTGGTCTATAGGGGGGGGGGGGGCAGAGCCACTGAGAGGTGGCGCCGATGTGGCCAAACCTGGAACCAATTCTCTGGCATACACTACCCGTGGTTCACATATAATAATATAGGTATAACTGAAGATTGTTTGTTTGTTGTCGTTTTACGTCCTAGCAAATCTGAGGTCATATTAGGATGGGTACCGACTTGTGACAGTGCACACTCATGGTGACTTTATAGTGCTGCCCCACTGGGAGACCAGGCTGCTGGCAACATGACCCAATATCCCACTCAGTCACATTATCCTGACACTGAGCTAACCAGTCCTTGCCCTATCCTATTAATGCTGGGCGTCAGGCTAGGAAGTGACAAGTATCAATTTTAGAGAGGGAGAGAAATAATGCACAGAAAATATTCGATATAAGCATGTTTGATAGTTGTGGATAATTATTTGTTGTAAGCGGCCCGAGTTGTGGTATGTGGAGTAGGGAAGGGGAAGGGGGGGGGGGGGCTGCGGCATACGTCACAAGATGAATGCTGCACTGCTGGCTCCCGGTGTCGTGGTATAAAACCCCGGCCCGATCGCAGCCCCTGCCGTGGCTTCTGCGCATGCGCGGAGTTTGTAAACAGGCGCAGCTCGGCTGCAGAACGAATACACACTGCCAGTGTCTATTAAAGATTAATAGAAATGCACAACCCTAACCGTATAAATTTAATATATATCTATCCGTCGAATATGTTTTCTATATGTGTACCAAGCAGCTTGTTTCTAAGTGGTGTAGTTTTAGAGATATTTCACTTTTTCTGTATGAAGATTGCACTGACACTCAGAATATTTCACTATTATCTCTGTTTTTAATACTTTCAGCATAAATTGCTCTTAGGTTAAATAAAATACTTCAGATCTTCCTCTTCAATCGCGCATTAAGATATTTTTAATCGATCCAATTACATTTATTTTACAAAAATAAATGCTTAGTCAACTGTCTTCACGGCAGGGGCTGCGATCGGGCCGGGGTTTTATACCACGACACCGGCGTGCACCTCCCGGTCATTCCGCGACCATAGTGGCCGCTCACAACAACAACAATAATACTTTGTTTGTTGTTGTTTTACGTCCTAGCAACATCAAAGGTCATATCAGGACGGGACAACAATAATAAGCACGGTTATAATTACACCCACCTTTACTACTGGCGCCACCGGGCGCCATGGCCGAGTCGGTAGAGCGCGGACCTCGCCTACTGGAGATCAGGTGTTCGGTTCCCGTTCGAGTCAAGCCAATGACTTATAAAATTGATACTTGTTGCTCCCTAGCCTGTCGCTTGGCATTAATAGGATAGGGCCAGGACTGGGTGGCTCAGTGTCAGGATAATGTGATTGAGTGGGATTTCAGGTCATGGTGCTGGTGGCTTGCTTTCATGTGGGGCAGCACTATGAAGTTAATGTGAGTGTGCACTGTCACAAGTCAGGACACATCCTGATATGACCTTAGATGCTACCAGAACATAAAAGTCCAGAAGCAACAAACCAACTACTGGCGGCACAGACGGGGTGGCCGAATGAGTAGAGCGTCCATCTCCTGTTTTGGGAGATCGGGAGAACCGAACCCATGAGTTCATGGGTTTGAATCCTTGGCGAGTCAAACCAATGACTTAAAGATTGATACTTGTCGCTTCCTAGCCAGCCACTCGGCATTATTAGGATAGGGCAAGGACTGGTTGGCTCAGTGTCAGGATAATGTGACTGAGTGGGATATCACGTCATGGTGCTGGTGGCCTGGTGTTCCAGTGGGGCAGCACTATGAAGTTGTCCTGAGTGCGCACTGTCACAAGTCGGTACCCGTCCTGATACGACCTTAGATGTTGATAGAACGTAAAACAACAACAAACAAACTACTGGCGGCTCTGGGAGAGTGTGGGCGGGGACGGGGGTGGGGGACGTGTGTGTGCGTGTGTGTGTGTTGCGGTGGGGGTTATGGAGTGAATCCGAGCGAATAAGGTACATGGTGGCTTAATAACTTAATGAGGGGGGAGGGGGTCTGACATTGAATTACATAGGTCAATATGCGGGACAGCCGAATGAGAAGAGCCGCCCCTTTCCATGCTGATGAACATGAACATTAGATAAGATACTTGTGGTGGGATTTCACATCCTTTTAATTGTACCTCACCTTTTCTTTTTTCCTTTTAAACTTTTTTTCTCCCAATAGAATTTTAGAATTGCTTAATGGAATCTCATTTTCTTGGCAGCTGTTTAACTTTAAGCCAAATCGGACAGTTCCCAACTCAGTGTCTTCACAGAGCACCCCCCCCCCCCACCCCCCCCCCTAGATAAAGGATTTACCCGGTACTCGCAGTACACGTGTGAAGACCATCCTTATATAAAAACGGTTGAAAAATCGGGCTAATGAAATGAGTCTTTACAAGAGCCTAATTTCACAATCTAAGAAGCAACATTTATTCTTTGTATATGTCTTCATATTTCCCCGCTACATTTGAGTTGAAAAATATAATAAAACATTGGGTTTAATAAGATTTAAAAGTGAAATCGACGGCGTTATGTGGCCGCCATCTTGTCTTTTTGCATTCTCTCCCATTTCAACAACTCTGTGCCTATACAACTTACAAGTAGCCATTTGATCCTTGAACCACAGTTTCTAGTTCATGTCCCATACTAAAGCTATTTTCGCCCGTATTTACACTACGTTGTCGTTCACCCGTGTACCACAAGTACCAGGTGAATCTTTTATCTAAGGACCCCCCCCTCACCATGCATGTGGCTTAGATAACTAGTGTTGTAGGATAGTTGTAGGATAGTTGTAGGATAGTAAACTCTGATATACCTTTTGTGTATTGGATTGAGGATCACAATATGCGGCAGCTGATAGCATCGGACCATTATTGACACAGTCTGTCTGGGCAAAGTCCGGCATTAATATAAATCAGGGTAAAGATGTGCTCGGTGACGGTTTGGTACTGAAATAGATATATGTATATTTATAATATTTATTATATCTCTATATATCTTTTCCATATATATGCAGTATAAGCCATTACACGAGTATAATAGATTAGATTAGATTGAGCTATATGCTCAGGCCAAGTCGGAGACTCCACGATCAGGGCCCACCACATGTGGTGAGGATGCTCTGTTCAGTTTTGTCACATTCCGTAATGAGTTTGAATCTGCTGCTGTTCGCTGGGTGTATCCTGGAATCTGTGGTTCATCTGGAATTTGTGGTTAACACCTTGTCAACCTGCCTTTTGAATGATTGTTCACTGCAGTTTGCTGGCCGGCATTTCATTTTCTACCTTTTACTCCGTCCGTGTCTCCGGCTCGCCGACTGGTCACCACAAAGCAAGGAGACACGGCCCTTTGACTCAGCTTTCCTCATTTCTCTTTCCTCTATACTAGTACTACCCCTTTCTTGTTTTTTCTCCTGGGCTTACTCCTCCCCTTGATCAAGGGCATTGTTTGGTTTGTTGGGGCCCTTTTCTTTTTTCGCTGTCTTGCTTTCTTCTTGCTGCAGATCTCACCTTTTCCCGTCCCTTCCTCCTGAACCATTGGCTACTGGACATGAATGCACTGCTACCGCCGGTACGCAGTGATCCGGATCCACCCAACGACTCTTTGTTAAATTGTTGTAAATAATCCCCACTTCTACAACCTTCCCACCTGAAGTTTAATCTTCAATCCAAAGATCGGACCGATTTATAGGTGCCTTTCTATATTGCTGCAGTTCTGCAGCTGGTAACCATTGTAAGGTTATGAACCACCCAAGAGCTGAGCTGAGAGAAGGAGAAAGAGAGAAAGAGAGAGTGAGATGGGTTGGTTGGTTGTTTGTTTGTTGCAGTGTTACGCCCTTCTTTTTTTTTGATGGGGTGTTTATGCTGTCCATAGCATATAAGCTCGGATGATCGAGGTTGTTTTCAATGCTGGGCAGTTATTGGTTTGTGTTTCTTAAGATTATGGTTTGTGGTTAGTGATTTTCTAATTTATGACGGAGTTAACAAGATGGTCATGGCAGCTAAGGGAAATGAACTGAAAATGTATGAATTGACTCTTGTATGTCATGTGTAGGAAATATCTGAAAATAAATAACAATAATCACCTTCAGTGAACTCAGAACAGTGCTGCTTGCAGAATAACAACTAGTCTAACCTATCACCGTGTCACACCAGTCCTTCGGACATTACATTGGCAAAGCAATAAAACATCACAATATCCTGGCAATCTCCTCTGCATCGGACCATTATCCTAAACTGTCAGCTCAGATATTATTACAAATCCCTGGGTATTGACTCAATTTGTGGTTGTGGGAAATGATTGTGTTTGCAGAATATTTAAATAATGTTTTTCTTCTTAGCAGGATAACTGTCTGGAGGTGGCTCACGTGATAAATAGTTTACAGGTAAACACATTACGACCTAAATACTTTACAGGTACACACATGGTAAGGTCTATATACTTTACAGGTACACACACGACGGCCTACACACCGTACAGGTAAACACATGACAGTGCCTACAGACTTGACAGGTACTGACATGATGACCTACCTACTTTACAGGTACTGACATGATGACCTACCTACTTTACAGGTACTGACATGGTGACCTATCTACTTTACATTTACTGACATGATGACTTACCTACCCTACAAGTACTGACATGATGACCTACCTACTTTACAGGTACTGACATGATGACCTACCTACTTTACAGGTACTGACATGGTGACCTACCTACCTTACATTTACTGACATGATGGACCTACCTACCTTACAAGTACTGACATGATGACCTACCTACTTTACAGGTACTGACATGGTGACCTACCTACCTTACATTTACTGACATGATGGACCTATCTACCTTACAAGTACTGACATGATGACCTACCTACTTTACAGGTACTGACATGATGACCTACCTACTTTACAGGTACTGACATGATGACCTACCTACCTTACAAGTACTGACATGATGACCTACCTACTTTACAGGTACTGACATGATGACCTACCTACTTTACAGGTACTGACATGGTGACCTACCTACCTTACATTTACTGACATGATGGACCTACCTACCTTACAAGTACTGACATGATGACCTACCTACTTTACAGGTACTGACATGATAACCTAGATATGTTATAAGTACACAGGTAAACACGTGACAGGGCCTTTAGAACCAATATACACACACTGAGGCCCACATTCTTTACAGATATACACATGATGACCTACATACTTTACAGGTACATACATGATGACCTACATGCATTATATGTCCTTACGTGACAAGACCTACACGTTTTTCAGGTGCACATGTTGCATACATTACAGGTACAGGTATAACAGGGCCTACATACATAGGTGTGCACATTTAATATACTTTACAGACATACCTGTCACTAGGCATTCATAGTTTACAGCCGCAGACATGACACACAGCTTACATTACATAAAAGATTCAGCCCGTACTTCCAGTACAGGGGTGAAAACCAGCCTTATATAAAAACTGTCGAAAAATCGGGCTAATGAAATGAGTCTTTATGAGAGCCTAATTTCCAATCTAAGAAGCAACATTTATTCTTTGTATATGTCTTCATGTTTACCCGCTACTTTTGAGTTGGAAAATATAATAAAACATATACTTTAATGCAATTTAAAAGTGAAATCGACGGCGTTCTCTGGCCGCCATCCTGTCTTTTTGCATTTTCTCCCATTTCACCAACTCTGTTCTGATATAGGTAACCATTTGATACTGGTGCCAGGCATTCTACTTCTTGTTCCATACTAACGCTATTTTCGCCCATATTTATATAAGGCTGGCCTTCACACGTGTACTACAAGTACCGGGTGAATCTTTTATCTAACCTTACATGTGCAGACATGACACACAGCTTACAGGTACAGACATTACACACAGTTTACAGGTGTAGACATGACACACACATTACACGTGTATACATGACACACAACTTACAGGTGTAGACATGACACACCTGGCAACATCTAAGGTCATATCAGGACGCGGGGGGGGGGGCAGAAAGTGGACAGAGAACAAGGTGTAAATCTTTGGATTTTGACTTTCACAAAGTATTTGATTTATTTATATATATGCCCTGTGATTATCATGTTCCACATGACTTCAGCGTTTATTGTCACTGTCTGCAACACTGTATGTATTGATATAGCCATAAACGCCAGTTAATTATTGTCTAACAGCTTAATTGGTACGGCAAATTATGCATGTGGTTCCCCCCGTTTTACCAACATGCACCAGCGGAAACCTGCCACTTCAAATATATATTTAGATATATATACACATATATACATATATATATGTATATATATATTTTACCTCGGTATACAGCCTCAGGCTAGCCTCAGGCTAGGGAGAAGGAAGCACATCCGGGTCCAGCAATTAGCATAAGAATCTCGTGGCACATGTATGTACGCGAGTTGTTCAGCGATATTTTTCTACGAATTTCTCCACAAATACCTGGATTTCGCAGATTATTTTGCACACGTTGCTTTATTAAGGACATTACCGTCCTTTGTGCGAGTTTTAGCTAGGTGGCGACTGTATTTTCGCAATTATTAGCGTTTAACCGTAACGAAAGTCCGGTTCGCTAGTTTTCGAGTCGGCTTTTTGCGTTGGGTGCGTTGTTCGCTTAAATCCCCCATTTTCGCTCGATTATTTCGTTTAGTTTATTCGTCGTTCGCTAAGGAACGACTTATATTACGGGTTAACCGTTCCACACATTTCTTTATTAAGGACAATAACGTCCTTTGTGTGAGTTTTAGTTAGGTGGCGA
The DNA here is from genome assembly GCA_030323885.1 of Branchipolynoe longqiensis. Lineage (NCBI taxonomy): Eukaryota > Metazoa > Annelida > Polychaeta > Phyllodocida > Polynoidae > Branchipolynoe > Branchipolynoe longqiensis. The sequence goes on from CM059191.1 coordinate 34,812,808, forward strand.
CTTTATTTTCGGAATTATTAGCGTTTTACCGTTCCGATTTCCGGTACGTTTTTCGAGTCGGCGTGGCCCGTGTGTTCTTGTTTTGGGGAGTTTTCAGCCCCATTGATGCACTGATGGCTGCACTTCTGCCACACTGAATATTCCGTGTGCTTTGCCGACCCGGAGTTCGCTACTTACGATATTATTTATATTTATTTATATTTCGGTTAAACCCAAGAACACTGGAGGAAACGAATAATTGAAAAGCTTACTAAGTTACTCAGGAGGAAAGCAGTCACTGACAGTTGACATAAGTTCACTGTAAGTATTAATACAAACTGTATGAAGATAGTTTGTTATGCATTATGGCATCTTTTTGGAAGTTTAGAACTTCGTAAGTCTGTCTGAGATAGGTATGTTTACAAACGGATAAAATGATGGTGACTGGCCAAAGAGCCTTGGTATACAATACAAAACCGATACTGATTGGTTGTTGCACCCGTGGAATGCGGGTAGAGATGAAAGCGAAAGCTGCAGGGTGAAACCGCATCTCCAAGTGGATTTTCTCTCGGACTCTCATAAAGAGTCACGTTGGGGATGATCCTGGGTTTCTTTTATAGACTCCCCACAATACATTGTTTAGGCGTTCCTCCGAGTTTTGTAGCATTTTCTCCAACTTGCTGGCGCAGAAGCCGCAGGAGGGAGAAGTGTATGAAACAGAGAGGTGGGCGGGTCGATACACTGGTCCCGACCCCGCGTTTGGTTTCGGTGTTAACACTGACAACCTTCGCCAATACATTAGCTTATCACGCCTGTGTTGAGACGGTATAAATACGTTCTTTAACACCACTAAACACACAGATGTTGGTTTAATCACCTCCTGTGACGTTTAGTCAAATTCCGGTACTGTTCACATTTGATTGTGACAAATGCCGATGGCCACGAAGCGGAGTATGGCAGGGGCATTAGCTCCTGCGGCTCGCCCGGAGAAGGATTTTTACTCCTCTCCAGGATGGACGGCTTTGCCGTCGTCTCAGCCCGAGACTATAATCCCTTCCGACCCAGACGGGGAGACCGACCATGAGGTACGGTTGATTCGGGACTCGGAAGACATGGAAGTGCATGATGTTGGCTGAGCCTCATCACGGTAGCCCGCCCGTCACCGGCGGGTAGGGCCGATGGTTACAACCACGTAACGTGGTAGCCTGTTATAACGGGGAGAGGTGTTGGCTGAAGCCACATCCAGTTTAGGCCGAGAAGGCTGAAAACCGTTTCTACACGGAGGGCGATGTTGGCTGAAGCCACATTACATTTGCGAATGAAAGGAGATGATGGCTGAAGCCACATAACGTTAAGCCGCTCGTTGCCGAGCGCAGAGACATGTTGGCTGAAGCCACATTACGTTGTGACACTCGTTGGCAAATGGAGAGCGTTGTGGTTAAATCCACTTTACGTTTAACCCGCCCGTATTCGAGCGGAGACCGAGGTTGGCTGAAGCCACATTGCGTTCTACACCTCATGGAGTTCTACACCTCATGGAGGTTGGTTTCCATACGGTTACCATATGACATTACACTTAGGCTACACACCTGTGTTGGAACGGTGTGAATATGTTCTCCAACACCAGTATTGCCGCCCGTGACCAAATGGAGAGCGAGCTTGCCAGAGCCCACATAATGTTAAGCCGCTGTTGCCTAACGGCGAGCAGTGATGGCTGGGGCCGTATTAGTTTTTTAAAGCTAGTGGCAAAATGGAGAGCGATGTTGCCTGAAGCCTCATCACAATACCTCGCCCAGGATACCGCCCGGGCCAAACTGAAGAGAGAGTTAGGCTGAAGCCTCATTGCAGTAACCCGCCCGTGAACGAGCGAACACCGATTATGGTTATAACCACATCACGTTTGGTACCCCGTTAGAAACGGAAAGCGAGGTTGGCTCAAGCCACATCTCGCTGTTTGGGTACACTCAAACTTTCAATTGAGAGTTACAGGTTTTTCGGACCTGAGAGGTACTTTGGCCTTTATTAGCCATGGGTTTGTACCAAACGGTATCCGTCTGGATATGTTTATACATTTTTTCCAGGACGAAAAACAACAACGAAACACTCTGAGTTTCATTGATCGGTATGGACCGGAGAGGTACTTTGGCTTTATTAGCCATGGGTATATACGTTATAAACGCTACTCGTCTGGATAGGATTAGATTTTCCTGAACGAAAAACAACAACAAACAAACAGTTGGTTGAAAACTATAAAATTCATTGATCCTTATACATTTGTGAGTTAAGGGTTTGTGGGATACGAAGGGCTGTAAGCCCGAAGATCCCATTGACGATGATAAATAGTCCTCACCAGAGGTGATGGTTTAAGCTTCTCTGCCACACTCTAGGTTACAGGAGGGAAGCAGGCCAGATGCCCACTATCCATGAATGGAGAAGCGGCTCAAGAAGCTGGAGCAATGCTCTCAGCTAAATCTCAAAGAGAACAAGTAGAGGTTGCACCACAAACTCACATGGCCACGGAAACAGGTTTTTCCAAAAGGTAAAAATAAATGAAATTTGTTCCATACATACATGGGTCATTTCTTATGGGCCAGTTACAGTTGACCTGCTCACAGGTAGTTACAAACAAATTCAGGATACAGACAAAAATTTGGTACGGTTTATTTGAAATGAACAACTATATGAATTTACTTGTTTACCAATGGGTTTAGCTCGTAATTCTCGCTTATTTACTAAGCTCCAAAAACAACAATTTGTTCGCTCATACAGCGGGAAGGACCTTTCAGTTCCCGTATCTTGATGATTAATTGGATGCGCAGTTGAAAGTAATGATTAATGTACAACATTTACAAAGTTAAGTTTGCAGCAAATAGCTAAGAATTTAGCATAAGATGGAACTAAAGGGTTTTTTGAAGGCCAATACCTTCATGAAGAAGGGTAGATCATATTAATGGTCTAGACTGGAGAATAGTCTATTTAGGGTAATGTAGTTTAGTCTGCATACCCAGATGCTATGTCAGAATGTTGACAGATAGTACTACAGCAATGGCTTCCATTCGCAACATGGGAGGGACAATGTCCAACCCATATAATTAAAGAACATAATTAATTTGGAATGGGGAAAGCCAAATATAAATTCTTTGGCATCCGGAAATAATAACATATTATAGAATTGGTCTCATGGTATCCAGAGCATACCTTTTGGGAAATTCGAAAAATGTTTTCTCTTTAATTTGGGAAAATACAATTTATTACATTCAGCCTAATCGGCAGAGTAGCAAACAGGGCTTTAATAGTCCCCAATTGTGACACGCAGCAAGGCTTGGAAGTTTTAGCCTTACCAGACACAAACTCTATACTTTTCCTACACGCAAGGGGAAAAATTTTAAGCATTGATGGTTCGCAGAGATGCGTTAACAACACCCCTTCTGGCATTCCTTTTCGGAACACAGGTTTATGACATTTTTAATTACATAAGGTTACTCAGCAGGAACTGTAAAAATGTACACAATATATTTAAGAAAATGGGGTGTACATTGTTTGCTAATGAAAGTAAAAAAAACAAATCCAACAATTGCACAAGTAGCCCGTTTTCTTCGTTCTCTAGAGGATGAGGGACTAGGGTTTGGGGCGGTCAATGCGGCAAGATGCGCGTTATCAATTATATTACCTAGAATTGACGGCGAAACAGTTGGTAAACATTATGTCCTTCATTATCTACTTCGGTCAATTTATCAAAGGAATCCTCCAAAACCAAAGTATAGTCGCTTTTGGGATGTTTCTATAGTATTTAAGTTGTTTCAGGCTTGGCCTCACAACTCTTGGTTAGATATAAAACAATTAGGTTTTAAGGTTGCGGTCTTGTTACTATTAGTAACGGGACACAGAGGACAGACGATTGTTGCTTTATCCTTAACGGGATTAGAAATAGACAAGAAACAAGCTACGTTTGATTTAGCACAATTGCTCAAATCAAACACACTGGGTGACCCTTTATCTACGGTTCACTTAGACTACTTCCCAAATGATCGTAAATTATGTGTTGTGTCAGCCATACGGGCTTATATATCCAAGACAAAGGACTTACGTGCATCACAACAACTATTAGTGAGCTTCATAAAGCCACATAACGCAATTTCAAGAGACACCCTTGCCAGATGGACAATCAGGGTGTTGAAATTGGCTGGAGTGGATACGGGCAACTACTCTTCCCACTCAACCAGAGGTGCCATGGTTTCCAAGGCACGGTTGCTTGGTATTTCTGTAAAAAGAATACTAGCGCACGCAGGCTGGAAGGCAGCTAAGTCGTTTGCAAAACATTACAACAAACGACTAGAAAAGCCTACCGGCATTGCAAAGCACCTGCTCACCAACTAACAAGAATAGGTGAGAACAAAAACTTTGAATGATACAATTACTAATACAATGACACATAAACATGTTATAATAAGAATGAATGATATTAAGGATAAAAATTAATTATGTAAAAGTCTCCCTAGCCTGAGGCTAGCCTGAGGCTGTATACCGAGGTAAAATAGTATAGTTATACGAGTCTTACCTGGGTATAGATGATGGATAACTGTTGTTTTCCCGAGGTATAAGCCTCGGGTAGACGTGGGCTAGGGCTCTCCCACCACACCCTACCACATCTATTCCGTTGTTGTACCATTACGGGGAAAATCATAGTATCCATTGTATTGAAAGATCATTTTTATCCTGAATAAGTAGGTAAAGATTGCTGGACCCGGATGTGCTTCCTTCTCCCTAGCCCACGTCTACCCGAGGCTTATACCTCGGGAAAACAACAGTTATCCATCATCTATACCCAGGTAAGACTCGTAAAACTACACTATATATATATATATATGAGCCTGTCCCAAAAGGTGCTAACTCTTCGTTTTTTTGTCCATTGTAACGATTGACACAAAAGAGCACAGAAACACAAGGACACCCTTCTAATCAATATGCATTCTATTGGGATTATGAAACACCATGTAAAAAACAAATCAGTTTATCCTGAGCAAATGCATAAGTAGATAGTATTTTGATCATTACAATGGAAAAGTTTTGTCCCATATTGCTTAGCACCTTTTGAGACAGTCTCATATACATATATAAATATATATATATGTATGTATATATAATGTCCCTTTATCGCATTAATAATCAGGGAATGACTAGTACTACTAGTAGCTCCTACCATAACCCCCGCCCCCCCCCCCCTCCATCCGGGCTGGTGTGGGCGGACCGCTCTTCCATCCAGGGGTTAACCCCCACCCACCGACCTCCATCTTCACTGGAGCCTGCTCACTGTGCGTGGACACATTGCTTCACTAATTAATGCGCGCAGTGGTCACGGTCCAATAACACACCCCTTCAATCTTACTGACTAGACCCGTCCTGATATGACCTTACATATATGACAACAAACAAACTACTTAGTAGACAGCGCAATGTATTTAAAGCAAGTCCCAGAGGCGCTCTCTCAGTCTCAGCGTTAAACACACACTCACAAGTATTGAATTCATGCAGTTATGTTTTACTCAGGGACTGAGTTAGACCAAAAACTTAAAATTAAGGAGACATGTGCATGATGCTCGATGTTACTAGGATAGGGCAAAGCTTGCATGACAGGAACATACTTCGGCACCGTCCTGATATGACCTTCGATGTTGCCGAGACGCAATTTAAATATTGTCATTGAACATGGTATTTGCTGTCCCATATAATATCTTATCTTTATACGATGTATTATTTAGTATTTTATCTATTATCTTATCTATTATATTTTACATTATATATATTATATATATTATATATGTTATATATAATATATTATATATTATATATATTATATATAATATATTATATATGATATATAATATATTATATATATGTTATATATGATTTTCTATATTATATATATTATATATATTATATATATATAATATAATATATATAATATATTTTATATAATATATAATATATATAATATATATTAATATATATATAATATATATATAATATATTTATATTATTTATATTATATATTACATATATTACATATATTACATATATTACATATATTACATATATTACATATATTATATATCACATATATAATATATAAGGCTGACTACAATACAAAATGAGAAGAAAAGACAAAGTAGTGGGTTGAGATAAATATATTCTCTGGCACAGGGAATATGATGCCCTAGCCTAAAGAAAAATTCCCGGGCGTGAGTCAATGGTGTAACGTCCCGGTTAGGATCATGCCGGTGGCAGCTCCACTGGTCACGTGGTTGGAGAGGGGGGGGGGCATACATCAAGTAAGGTAAATAAACGATATAAATCCCTTCCATGCCTTTATACACGCATAATGCTTATACATCACATATCATATATTATATATATTGTGCATGTTACGAAAACATGGTTAATTGAATGCGTGTGACCGACGTCTCATTACGAATGGATACAAAGCATCTGAACTCCGCCGCCGTGGCGCCTTTACGCTTCCACCCAGCGTAGAAATTAACGTTAACTAACTAGCCGCCTTTTTGGTTTCACTCTGGCCTCGACTGCGGTCTATTCAACATCTACTACGCCATTTGATTTAAAGTTTTGGTTTAAAGTTTGGTCTAAAGTCACAACACGCACAATGCCGGCAACAAAGAAGGCCCGCTCCAAACGTACCCGAGATTCCACTCCACCTCGGACTGCAACCACAACACCAAAGAAACAGAAAAAAGGGCGAGGAAGACCGAGGTCAGTTGTCATTTCTTCCCTTACCGCACCTGTCAAACTTCGTTCAAGCCGTACCGTGGAACGGCGCGAAGAGAGCAATGGTAGTACTGATTCTGTCCCAGGGACACCGACAAGGGAAGATAAGGGGAATTCACAGGCTTCTCTTGCATTTGTTCTTGCGGGGATACAGAGGCAAATCTCCGACTTTTCAGAGGGGTTCGACGCGCGAATCGACGAGATAACAAAGAGGGTCGACAGCCGCCGGAGATCTAGATCTCCCACTCCACCACGCAGCGACAGAACAAAGAGAGTCAACAGGCGACAGAGGTCCAGATCGCCCACCCCAACACGCAGTCACAGACACCTATCGCCTCGCGCTGCCGTGTCACCTCAAGGCACCCCGGACGGTACAGGCAGACACAGGCCCCGCAACCGTACGTGTACAAGTTCACCATCACCTCGTCACACAGGCAGACATCACGACGGCCAAGAGGCCGACGACAGACGGAGAAGATCGGGAAGTGAGGTCGCATCCCATAGACCCGACCGGCATCATGATCGTGAACATAACGACAGGCGATACCAGTCCAACCCCGGCCTTTCAGTTAATATGGACAACAGTGATGTGGCACGAAGCGACGCGGTCAATGAATTACTCGTCGCGGCAGGCTCGGCACTGGGAAAACGCAGAGGTACCAATATTTTAGCGCCTCACAGATATGTCATAAGGGGAAGTCGAAATGAGAGGATTGGGTTGGAGGAGGCATCGTGGCACGAGTATTTTGCGGCTTTGTACAGAATGTCAAAGGACAAGAAACTACCTTACGGCTGGTCGGACCAGATTGGTGAACATATGTACCAGCTCTCGGTCATGGCCGCCAACTGGGATTGGCATACGTGCCGACAATGGTCGGAGACTGTGTTTACAATGATTGCAGATGGACGCCTTCCAAAGGGCTGGAAAGATGCATACGCGATCAAGGATGTCCAGCGGGACGTCTGTGCCATCGGGAACAGGGTGGAAAAATCAAAGCAAAATTCACGCAGTGCCCGACGAAATGATGGGGCGACAACTGCGGCATCAGCCGCAGGTTCTGAGGGGAAAGCCAGCACCGACCACACACGCCCGTCATACGACAGAGAAGTCGACGGAAAGCCGTGCAACCAGTGGAACTGGGGTGAAGATTGCGGGTTTCCGACATCGCATGGCTTGCAGCCGGACAGGAAAGCCCACTTGTGTGCCTGGTGTGCCAACAAATATAAGCGCGCTAACGCACATCAAGAAAAGGTATGCTTCAATAAGAAAAGGTATTTAGATAGAGTAAATGGTCCAGCAAAAGAAAAGAAGGATTTTTAGGTAGCGGTTGTACTGATCCCGCGCAGTTCAACTTGCAAGCACCAAGAAATAATGCAGGAATCGAAGTTACAGAAGCCTCCATCAACGTACAAGAAAAATGTGACCGGGGTAAATGTAACAGTACTAGCACCGTGCAAGGGAAGTGTGAATGGGGTAAAGTTGACAGTACTATCGCTGAAGGCAGTAACAGCATACAACAGTTAAGAAAGCGTAAAAGTGACATGGATACTCAAACAACACATAAGCATCATGCATCTGCACCAACACTCGCAGAGCAAGAGACGAACATCGACTCATCCACATTCATCCGCTGCGAGGCAGCCAAAATCAACGACAACTTCATACAACCACAGGCGGCGGCACATGACGTCACCGCTACACGCGAGGAGCGGGCAGAGGGTATGAAGGTCACGTCAATCACAGCGCACGCGGGGAGCCGAGATGACCCCGTTACCAAGGGCGACGGCGGCGAGGCCGGTGACCTAGATGGCCGCATCGTGCGTCATTGTAGCAACACAGTAGACGGGCCAGACAGCGCGGCAGGCGCTGCCGGGGTCGTTGTAGGCGGTGCACACGTTCATACGGTGACCCAATGTGAATTATATATCAAGGCGAAACAGCTATTTCACGGAAGCCCACCGCGTTGTGATGATAGGCCTTTGGACAGACTCCTAGTAGAGGATCACGTCGATACGGATGGGATCGATCACATACTCGACATGATATCGGTCGACCAAACTCCTCACTATGACCCACCTCATACCCCGGCCACATACAGGCATACCCTAAATACCATCTGGCCGTTCACTGATGAAAAACTTTGGGTAAATCACCGTGAGTACATGGCAACTTACACCCAGGTTCGTTTGTCAGCCATTCCAAACTACATTGGCCAGCGCATAGCAATACCCTCGGGGCTTAAAATCAGGGCTTGGAGGAAGTTGCTCAGGGATTACCATGATAAACAGCTCCCTGATTTCTTGGAATGTGGGTGGCCTGTGGACTATACCGCTGACAAGCCTCCAGTATCATCAAAGGCGAACCACCACACGGACACTGAAAGCGTAGCCCACATGCAGAGTTACATTGACACGGAGCTCGGGCATGGCGCAATGCTGGGTCCTTTCAAGGAGCTTCCCTTCACTCCCTGGACCCAGGTCAGCCCCCTCATGACTCGGGCAAAGCAGAGGTCCAATAAAAGGAGGATCATAGTTGACTTGAGTTTCCCCGGTGGAGCGAGTGTAAACGCAGGCATCAGGAAGGCTCAATACCAGGGACAGTCAGCAACATACACCCTCCCGGGCATCCTCGATTTGGCGGGTGAGGTGACCAGACTGGGACAGGGAGCTTTCATATGGTGTGCAGACCTCGCCAGGGCGTATAGGCAACTCCGGGCCTGCCCACTTTCTGCCCCATTGCTGGGCATAACTTTAAACGGGAAAATCTACATTGACATTTCCCCTCCATTTGGCTGTCGCACGTCCTCCATCGCATGTGCCCGCACAACAAATGCGGTCGTCTACTTAATGAGAAAGTGCGCCCATCATGCTTTATGTTACTTAGATGACTTCGTGGGGGCGGCGGCGACGAAGGGAGAGGCTGAGAAGGCTTACTTGGATCTGTTCCGCTTGGCCAAGTACTTGGGTCTCGATCTCGCTCTGGACAAGTGCCACCCTCCCTCCACCGAGGTCGAGTGGCTGGGTTTCACAATTTCCACGAAGAATATGACCGTAAAAATCCAAGAAGAAAAACTACAACAAGTAATAAATGAATGTCAGGCATGGAAAGACAAAAAGTTTGCTTCCCGCCGAGACTTACAACGACTGGTGGGGAAACTACAGCACGTTGCAAAATGTATCCGACCGGCAAGAAGATTCATGTCCCGTATCCTGACAGCACTCAGAGCGGCACCTTACAGGGGCAAACACGCGGTACCAGAGGACTTGAAGCTCGATGTCTCATGGTTCACGGAATACGCAGCACATTCCAATGGTATTGTCCTCCTACCCACGGAGGAGCGCGCAGTGTGGACCATTGAGTGCGACTCGTCACTAAAAGCCGGAGGGGCACACTCCCCCACATCTTTCTACGCGGAAGAATACTCACGGGCTCTCATCGCCGAGCAGCACTGCATCGCCAGGTTGGAAGCGATCAACCTGGTAGTCGCACTAAAAAATCTGGCGCCACCAGATCCGCACCGCTATACTATATACATAAACACTGACAACGCCACCTCACAGCAGGTTCTCAGCACAGGATCTGGGCGAGACCCCATAATATGTGCTTGCGCCCGGCAAATCTGGCTGTTTGCCGCAAGATTTAGTACAGACGTGGTCATACGACACAAACCGGGTAGGGACCTGGTCCTGGCGGACGCACTCAGTCGTATGAGTTTCGATACTGCAGCTGCAGAACTCGCCACAAAAATTACGTCTGAGCTCAACCTAACACCGATCACTGTCAGCCACGATGATGCCCTCACCCCAATCCTCTGAGTAACCTATGATTTGCACCTAATATCTTGCCTCTTTCATAGGTTACTCCCAACATCACCACAACCGACTGCTCACCATCATGGCGGCTGGATTGGCCCCGGGAACCTGGAAAAACAAGACGATCCAAGTGAACGAGTACCTTGGTTATATGAACAGGAGAAGGCATGACCCTATGAGGCCGTCACAATACGAAATCATGTCCTACTTACTCCATCTCCATGACACCAAGACGCCCGGCACGGTCCTAAACTACATCAGCGGGGCCCGCACGTGGGTACGGGTGATGGGCTATCCCACTCTGGCCTTTGACACATACATGGTGGGTCTGGTCAAACGGGGGATACATCGTGACTCATCACATGTCCCGGCACAGGCTCCTCCCCTGAGTCCGTCAGATGTGAAGAAGGTGGTTGCGTTTTATGGCACAGCGGGGGACAATGGTCCGGTACTAACGGCAGCGCTCCTGTTGGGGTACTTCACCCTCTTGCGTCAAAGCAACCTTCTCGCCTCCCCAGCTGCTACTGACACGGGGCACGCGCTGCGTGCACGGGACATAACACCAACGCCCGCCGGCCTCAACATCCACGTTAGATCATCAAAGACACTCCTTAGGTCCGCCCCGCCGCGAAACATCACGGTGCCAGCCATTCCGGGCTCCACTTATTGCCCGGTCCGGGCTTGGAACAAATACGTGTCCAGGACACAGCCTTACCTCGGAGGCCCTGCGTTCATCACGACCGATGGCCTTCCCTTACGACCACGAGCCCTACTCGACACACTTAGGCTGGCATTGGCCACGCAGGGGCACCCGGCACCAGGTGCCATAACCTTGCATAGTCTTAGTCGAGGTGGGGCTCAGGCTTGTGCCTCCCTGGGCTCATCACTACAGGATATCAAGGACTTGGGTCATTGGACCTCTGGGGCAGTACACGCCTATGTACCGAGACATTCGATTTCTTCGGCTCCCAGAATTCTAGCTGAAAACTTTGGTCAAGTTCTGTAAGCCTCGTAATCATGACATCAAAAATCAGACATGTAACAGTTAAAGAAAAATATGTAATAAATCCCAATATTAAAGTCTGTCGGTCTCGCGTTACTTCAATTGTGCATGTTACGAAAACATGGTTAATTGAATGCGTGTGACCGACGTCTCATTACGAATGGATACAAAGCATCTGAACTCCGCCGCCGTGGCGCCTTTACGCTTCCACCCAGCGTAGAAATTAACGTTAACTAACTAGCCGCCTTTTTTGGTTTCACTCTGGCCTCGACTGCGGTCTATTCAACATCTACTACGCCATTTGGTTTAAAGCCATCCCACCCACCCATACTTATCACTCTCAGTGGGGTCAAGTTCTGTAAGCCTCGTAATCATGACATCAAAAATCAGACATGTAACAGTTAAAGAAAAATATGTAATAAATCCCAATATTAAAGTCTGTCGGTCTCGCGTTACTTCAATTATATATATCATGAAGACTGGAGCAGCAGATGAGTTAGAAGATCAATAGCTTTGAAGGTGTAACAGCAAGATGATGTGGCTCATCAGGGCACACTCTGAAAAAGATGAGTAAGTGGCCAGTCACCTTGGAAAGGAAGGGGAACCTACCAAGTATTTACCCATAGTAAGTAATGGTAATTATGATGAAGAAGTCCATTGCCGCCACAATGATTGGATTCTGGCCAGTATCTGACAGAATTATTATGAACTGAGTACAGAACACTAAGCCTGATGAGTCATATGTTGAAGATGATCCTGAAAATAATTTTACTGAGAAACAGACAGAAAATTGAAGAACAAATCAGTAACATACAAAGTGGGTTTATATCTGGAAGAGGTACACGTGAAGGGATTTTCAATATGAGAATGATTTGTGAACGTTATTGTGAAATGAACCAGGATGTTTATGCCTGCTTTATTGACTATGAGAAGGCCTTCGACCGAGTCAATCATGAAATGTTAATCAAATGTTTACAAGATATTGGTGTCAATGGCAAAGACATTAAACTAATTGTGAACTTATACTGGACACAACGTGCATTTATAAAAATGGAGCAGGGCCTATCGGATGAAGTTATGATTAAACGAGGAGTTCGACAGGGGTGTGTATTGTCACCATGTCTATTTAACCTGTACACAGAGATGATTTTCAGACACATTGAAGATTGCAAGGGAGTGACAATAGGTGGCATGAACGTCAACAATCTTAGATATGCCGATGACAGTGTAATACTAGCAGACAGTGAGAAAAACCTACAAGATATAGTGAATAGAATCAATAAAGCTGGAATACTATTCAACATGAAGATGAATGCCAGGAAGACCAAAACAATGGTTATAAGTAAAAAGACAGATAAACCAAATGTCAATATAACCATAGATGGCACAAACATAGAACAAGTATCCGAATTCATATATCTCGGACAAAAGATTACAAATGATGGGAGATGTGAGGAAGAAATTAAAAGAAGGATAACAATAGCCCGAACAACATTCTCCAAAATGTATAGAGTGTTAACATCAAGTAAGATATTAATACAAACAAGGAAGCGTATTCTTCAGTGTTATGTGTGGTCTACTCTAATGTATGGGGCAGAGACATGGACAATCTCTAAGAAAATGTACAAACGTTTAGCAGCATTTGAGATGTGGACTTATCGAAGGATGATGAAAATATCATGGACAAAGAAGATCACCAACAAAGAAGTTCTCAGAAAAATTAAAAATAAGAAAAGCTTGTTTGCCACTATACAGACAAAGAAACTTATTTATTTTGGCCACATCATTCGTCAGAGTTCAATATACCGTACATTGTTGGAAGGGAAGGTGAATGGCAGCAGAGGGAGAGGGAGACCAAGAACATCATGGTTTACAAATATTTCACAGTGGACAGGCTTGAATTATTCACCGTCTATCTGAACAGCACACCATGGGGACAAGTGGAGAACCATTGCATCCAAACCTCGACTAGAGGATGGAACTATTGATTGATTGATTGATTATATATATATCTATCTATTATATATATTACATATGTGCTCTATAATCTATTATGGGAATATAAACAAGGACACTACCATCTTCAGTTATATCTGTATTGTTAAATTGCGAACCACAGCTAGTGTATGACATCGTTTAGTTCCAGGTTTAGCCACGCGGAGCCATATATATGTATTATATATATTATATATGTTATATATAATATATATTATATAAGGTATATTATGTATACTATATATACTATGTATACTATATATACTATATATATAATATATATAATATATATAATATATGATATACATACGATATATACATGATATATATCATATATAATTAATAGGTACAGAGACAGTGTAGTTGTGGGCGATGCAGTAAATCTAGAGCTCTTGCCCCATGTCGACCTGTTACATAGGCCTACCCTCTGGCGCCACTATTATATACCGTGATATATAATCGCTATATTACTCGTTTTAACTTGTAGCGCATGCAGCCTAAAATAGACCGAGGGCCTCTTTGGTCAAACAAAAACTGCCATTGGGTTGTCGGGAACTGTCAAAGGGGTAGTTGGTCATCACTACTCCACTGTCAGTCTTTGGACATATTTTGTCGGACTCACTTCTAACTCCCTAACAGATGGAGGGGACTTCCCTTTTCAGTCTAAATGAGACATCGCCTTTCGGCGAATAAGTCACTAGTTATTGAATATAATTATTTTGGCTGGAAAACTACGTTGGCAAATGTCGTGAATTGCTGATTGCTATTATTATTTGTCCTTTGATTAATTTGTATTTAAGGCACTTTAACCCTAGACAATCATTCGAGGAGTTCAGGCGCAAAACCAAGTAAGTCCATTTTCATGAAAAGTGAGATAACCAATGGAGACACCACTTCTTAGTCCCTATTACCCAATGAGCAAATCAGTTTTGTTTCAAAACCTGGTAAGTCCTATGTTAAATTGGCCTTAAAATAGGGTTTGGTTGCTAAACCTTGTAAGCGCCATTCGAGTTTGTCTGCAAAACCACGTAAGATGTAGCTGGCCAATCAGCTACGCGTGTCAGGTCACATTTTTTATTTTTTATTTTTTTATTATTATTTTTTGCCTCGGGTGATTTGTCGACGTTTATGATGGAAACCTATGTTGCAATTGATGAGGATAGTGGTGATGATGAGTAAGCTTATGGTGGAAATTGTGTGTTCTTTGATTCTGCAAGATTTCCATAAGATTAGTCTTTGACAATGGACTTACATGGTTTTGCAAACAAACCGAAAGTGGACTTACTTGGTTTTGCAGAAAAATCAATAAAAGTTGATTAATTAATGAGTTTTGGAATAAAGGTTCATTTATCACTTTCATAGTATTTTGTTCATTGCCCATAACCCTATAATACAAAGAAAAGTGGAATTACTGAGAATTATATTGATGGGCATATACAAATCTTGATTTTAAAACAAAAGAGGTCGGGTGGACTTACTTGGTTTTGCGCCTGAACTATTATTTCTATGATACTCCACATTTAACTTGTATGATTTGTATGAACAGTAGGCACTAGGTAAAATCATTCACTGGAGAGATAATCTTAGGAGATTCCTATTGCTGTCCATACCAATTTCAATTGCACTCAGTGCACTCAGTTCAAACTGAATGTGTACGATTGTGACCGGACTAGGATTGGTTCGCTCAGCATTAGAATCATATGACTGAGTATGAAATCATCACATAATGCCACCGGACGCGATGGCCAAATTGGTGAGTGCTGGTTTGCCGGTTCAAACCCTGTGTACAAATATACGGATTTTCGGTTCGGATTTATTTATTGGCAGAGAGCATTACTATTTTCGGGCGACCGAGTGGGGACCAAGGTTATGTAACAAGAGAAGCAATGGGTGCCCCACTCGCTGTGTGACATAAGAGACTATGTGGAAAATGTGATAACGCATAGTGCCTGAGATTGTGACGTGATGTTCATATTTAAGAGACAGTTAATGTTTGGTGAAATGTTCCCTCTATGCACCAGTAAGAGTGCAAGTGGAGGGGAAGGACATTTATAATATATGTTTATTGTAACTGTCTGCAACTACCTGTAACCATGGGGCCGATGGACAAGCACACCCAGCCATCCTGCATACATTATGGACACCACCTGCAATTGAGGTTGAGTGACAGTTGCCCCCTATTAGGGCATCGCCCCCAGGCTGTAGAGGGTGTCTGATTGGCTGACTGTGGGAAGCCCAGTCACCTTCATTCCTTATACCTGACACACAGACCCCACTCTACTTCACTTCTTAAGACTCACTCTTGAGAGAGACTCTGAGCTAGGCACTCTAGAAGGAGACACTCTTCTCTTGTCCAGGAACCCAGACACTCTGTCTGAGGCACCACTTTCTATACACAAACTAGCAGCAGCTATTCAAAAAGCACTGAGCTGTGTGCACCAACCATGGGACTCCAGTTCAATGGGCTGTCGGCACTGATTCTTATACACACTAACAAGAGTAATGAGGATCTATGTGTACAGTAGGTAAGGAGTGAGGGTGATAGGTTGCTGGTAGGTGAACAGGAGTTGATGCCAATAAAGCACAATTACTTCACTGTCAATCTTGCACGACTTGTCTTCCCTTTCTTCCTTATGAGTTTGTTGAGAGGGACATCAGATGACAGTTGTCAGAACACACCTGGGGACCGTAGTGGTATATGGGGCTCTGATGGCCGAGTTCTCAAAATGTTACATCTGGCCAAGTCAAATTAATGACAAAATTGATACGTGTCACACTACCTAGCCTGGTGCTTGGCATTAATAGGATAGCGCAATCACCCCTTGGCTCAATATTAGGACAATGTAACTGAGTGGGCTTTCGGTTTATGGTGCTGGTGGCCTGGTTTTGCAGTGGGGAAACACTATAAAGTCGCCATGAGTGCACAGTGTCACAAGTCAGTACCATCCTGTTATGACCTTAGATGTTGCTAGGATGTAAAACCCCAACACACATCTCAGGTTCAATATTGGAGGTAGCAGAACTACAAACCTGCCACTAGTGTAGACTATCAGTACCTCCACTTGATATGGACTTAACCGCTGCTAGGACGTAAAACACCAATCAGTCAACCGATCACTTAGATTTTAACTCTTCTATTCTAAGTACATAAATGAGATGTCCTTCTACCGCTTTGTGGTGTTGTATATTTTGTAGAGGAATATCTTCCACCCACATCCCTTCACTATGAGATGTTTGGTTAAGCGCCCCCTTCTGTGTTATAGCTGCATTAGCTTCAAATACGAATCTTCAGAAATACCGATACTGATACTGGGATCTAAGAGGCCATTAATCAGACTTCTAGCCAGGGAAGGGTGGTTATGAAGCACACTGCATCATTCCAGAAAACTGGTGCAGTGTGCATGCCAGCTACAGTGAGTACACAGACCTCACGTGTGGGAGATCGGGAGTTTGGTTTCCAGTCGAGTCAAACCAATGACTTATCAAATTGATACTTGTCGCTTCCTAGCCTGCCGCTCGGCATTAATAGGATAGGGCAAGGACTGGTTAGCTCAGTGTCAGGATAATGTGACTGAGTGGGATATCAGGTCATGATACCGGCAGCCTGATTTCCCAGTGGGGCAGTACTATAAAGTCACAATGAGTGCGCAGTCACACGTTGGTAGCTGTCCTGATATGACCTTAGCTGTTGCCAGGATGTAAAACTCCAACAACCAACCACAGGTGTCGCACACAGAGTGGTCAGCGTGTGGTGCACTGGTAGAACAGCAGTGGGTCCTACTGCCCGGACACAGGGATGGGTGGGGTTACTATGGTTACTGTGATTACTAATTATGACAGGATATGAGTGATTAGAGTCAGCACCTGTGTTCGTAGAGTCAGAGGGTGGGAAGTGGGGGCGGGACCCATGAACACACTTGGTACTTTATCTAATGTAAAATACATGCCAGTACAAGTTCACTACAATCTACATTATTAACAAATATTTGGTAAGAACCCTACAAAATGTGGTGACCATGAACCATGTAGTTAGAGGTGCCAGGTGAGTTCTTAAGCTGCATAGTTTGATGAAATATCAAATTTTCAAAACCAAACCAATTATCTAAATTTGATTTGACATATCTAACTTAGATACTGATGCACTTATTAGGCATTTGTTTCTGCGTAGAAGGCAATACGGAGTCAGTTTAACAGAACCTGTTACTGCAGAAGTCTATGGTGTCAGAGTTTTGGCAAGCTTGCCAGAGCTAATTTTCCATGTTTGCACTCAAAATATCTCAAAAGTTTACCATCTAAAATAAAAGTAACTTTGAACTAGTGTAAAGTAAATATTAATGATTGATCTAATATATTTATCTCAGAAAAAATACAGAAATTCAAAACCATCGGACTATGCAACTTTAAGTAAAGGGTTTATCTTTAAGGATACGGCAGGGCGAGGCACCGCCCCCTCCATGCACACCCACCCAAACACACACACACACCTGTAACTTAGTGTAAGCCGAAGCTGCGTGCAAAACACGCCGGGTCGCAGATTCAGTCGTTCCTGGGGAACCAGCGGACACGAGCTTGGAATGTCCGCATTCTCCGAGAGGAACGAGACTCTGGAACCAGCGACGTCTGCTGACAAGCGGCCAAGCTGGGCGAGCCGGGGGTTGACGCATGCACACAGTGCGCCTTGATGATTGTAGCGTAGTTCCCGCAGTTGTCTCGACACCACGGTCGTCAAGGCAACGCGGGCGCAACGGACCCCGTTCTACTAACAGTTCGACGGTTAGCGGAGTGGGTAGAGTGTCTTGACTTTTTTCTAGGTCGGACTCCTAATCTGAAGGTCGGTGGTTCGATTCCCCATGGCACCACCTCTGTCAATTTGGATTTCCACCGCTGTGTATAACTTACAGTGTCATCAAAGGCCATTTGCTCGCATACCACGTCTGTGTGTTGTTGGGGGAGGGGGGGACACTATGAATCCCTTGGGTCGGTATAAGTGTAGGCTTGGACGTTCTATCGACTAACTGTCTAATGGTAATAAAAGTCTGTTCAGACTTATCCATGATAGGCAGTATAAATCTTAGAGAAAAATTGGTGCGTGGTAAATATGGCTAATCCCAGCTAAGTTATAGGACCCTAGATGCAAAATATATTTAATGGGACTGGACACATTGTAGAATACTAAAAAAAAAGGATAGTACTCAAGTGGTGTGTTTTTGTTTGTTTAGTGAACATGATGAGTGTTTATTTTGACAATAAAAAACACATCGGAAATTTATATCCCACTGTTGATGACTGTTGCCAGAAGAGGATGACTTGGTGTCTGGACATTTCAAGCGACTTAGCTGATTCAATTTGCTCATGCCCCTCCAACCCCCCACCCAACCCCCACACCCAACCCCCACACGCGCACACTTCTGTGCGCCTGCCCGCCCATTTTCAGCTCTGCCCATCTGCAGCACCGCCCACGCCAACCTTCGCCTATGCCACCCTGGTCTCCGCCAACGCCATTCTCCATCCTCGCCCCACGCCCACCTTCGCCCCACGCCCACCTTAGCCCGCCCACCCACACCAGTTTTGACTCCGCCCATCTCATTCCACGCCATCTCCGCCTGCACGCCCATCTCCGCCTAGACGCCCATTGCCGCACGCCTACGCCCACGCCCACGCCCACCTCCCCTCATTTCCAGCCTCGCCCACCTCCATCTCCACCCATTCCATTTCATCTCACCCTCCCTTCCCATCTATATCCACTTCCGGCCACTCACCCCTCCCCTTCTCCTTCCCCTCTCCCTCAGCCTCCACTCCCCATCCCATACCTTCCGCTACACCCAACCCCTCCCCCTACACTACCCTATCTCCCCCCCTACCCCACCCTCCCACTCACCATCGGTCTCTATCCCTCTCTCCCTCTCTCTCCCTCTCTCCCTCTCTCCCTCTCTCCCTCTCCTCTCCTCTCCTTCCCGCTCACCTCCCTCCCCGCCCCTCCGTCCTCTCGCCCCTCGCCCCTCGCCCCTCGCCCCTCGCCCCTCGCCCAAGCTCCGTCCACATCGTCACCGACACCCATCCTGATATGACCTTAAATGTAGCTAGGGCGTAAAACAACAACACCACCACCACCAACAACAACAACAACAACAACACCAACAACAAGCATCGTCACCGACATTGTTTTGAATGACACCATTTCAGCTGATTAAGTCGTAACGTAAGCGCCAACGCTCACGCATGCGCACGTTCCTTATTATTTCAGACCTGCACGTGGCGATAATAGTCGTGACCTCCCCCCCCCCCCCCCATATCCTTATGCGTTAATTGTATCACGTGATCGCATTGTCATGAGTTGCTGACTACACTTGACGCTTGTCTGGCTGACCCTGTATGGCTTGTGGTTAGTGAGAGTGTAAGTTAATTGCCGCTGGCGGATGCCAAATTTGTTTGTTGTTGTTTTACGTCCTAGCAACATCTAAGGTTATATCAGGACGGGTTCCGACTTGTGACAGTGCGCACTCATGGCGACTTTATAGTGCTGCCCCACTGGAAGACCAGCCCACCAGCACCATGACCTGATATCCCACTGAGTCACATTATCCTGACACTGAGCCAACCAGTCCTTGCCCTATCCTAATAATGCCGAGTACCAGGCTAGGAAGCAACAGGTATCAATATTTAGGTCATTGGTTTGACTCAACCAGGGTTCGAACCCACGATCTACCAGCACGGGAGACGGACGCTCTCACTCATTCAGCCATCCCGTCTTGTCCGGATGCCAAGTAGCAACATGGCGATGGCAGCTGTTGCCTATGGGAAGAGATGGAGAGATTGGAAGGGCGGGTGACTTTTAGGTTGACTGGTTTTTATTTCTAAAAACAAATTTGCTGATATGGCGATAAAGTTTTGATATCATTAAATAAACCTATTTCAGCGCGCTAGAACTAGAAATGTCCTGTGGAAATTAAAAATTAAATATGATAGAAATACCTCTGCAACCATGGCCTGCCAACCTCAGCACCGACGTTGAACATTGGGCCACGGTGCCAGAAGCAAGGTATCCAGGTGTAGCAGCACTATAGAGTCGCTATCAGAGCGCGCTGTCATAAGTAAGTACCCACCCTGATATGTCATTGGATGTTGTTATTAGGCATAACCCCTGTCTAGCTCCCCCAACCTCCCTCCCCACACACAAAAATAAGGAAAAACGAGAATGAAAATAGCAAAAGAAAGAACGAATGAAAAAAAAGAAAGAAAAAAGTCCAACTAAAAGAGGTGGCAACTACGGGTGGACTTAGAGTGGTTGCGTTGAATCCTATCCACCAGCACAGATACAGTGAGTGTGTCTCCCTCATCCTACTCACCCCACCCCACCCCCACTTCTCACCCCGACCGCCGGCGGTGGACAGTAGGTGGAGGTGGTGGTTATCACATATGACTTAAAAGCTTAACATCTTTAAAAGGGTTAAAATCTTCAAAGCTCCCCATTGAAAATTTTTTATATCAGTGGTTGACTACATTTTGAGATTTACTGTCTTCGTGTAAATGATCGCCTTGAATTTAAAGGGAAAGTAGTCAGTCAGTAGGCATGAACTAGTTGTGTGGAAACACTTGCTATCCAGACCACACTTCGTCTACACCTCTCTCTATCTCCTCTCTGCTGGCCATGCTCCTCCTTGATAATGTCTGAAAAGAGTTTCAGTAGGGGGAGCCCACCAGCATTTCACTTTCTACTCTTAGACTGTCCATGTCTTTGGCTCGCTGGCTGGTCACCATAGAGCAAATAGACACGGTCCTTTGACTCAACTCTCCTCATTTCTCTTTCCTACACTCTACCCTTTTTTTTCTTCTCCCAGGCTTACTTCTCCGCCTGATCAAGGGAGTTGTTTGCTTGGGTGGGGCCCTTTACCTTATCGTTTCTCTCGCTTTGTTCTTGTTGCTGGAACCGCTGGACCCACCTTTACCCACCCCTTCCTCCTAAAGCCTTGCTGCTATTGACTGGATACGAGTGCTGTGCTACCACTGAACCGGAGTGATTTGGAGCCACCCCAACAATTCATCGTTTAATCATTGTAGATACATCCACAGTTTCTACAACCTTCCCACCAGAAGATTAATCTTCAACCAAAGATTGGACCAATTTATCGGTGCCTCTCTATATTGCTGCAGTTCTGCAGCCGGTAACCGTCGTAAGGTTACAAACACCCCAGAATTCAAGTGTGTGGAATGTAAGTGTCAATGGAGATGTATGCGTGGAGAAGCGTGGAGAAGCCTTCCACTGATCCGTCATTTAGAACGGCAATTACTGTGTAAATTGTTCAAGTTAAATGAATATGCGCTGCTTTAAAATACAGAACATGCAGAAAGTAGATTTGCAGGTATGTCCAGATTTAAGTGTCCAAGTATGTGAGTTGGACGTCTTGGGCTGCACTCCGTTGCTCTGTGTGGCCTTATCAATAACGTAGTCATTGAATAGTTTTTTTTTTTAAATGCAATCATTCAGTGGTATGTATTGTTTAGTATGCAATTGTGATTATTCCTGAAATATCTAAGACCATACTAATGGTATATGTGTCGGTGTCGATGCTTTTCCTGGAGGGCTGCACTGTGTCAGATATTGTGTTGCATCGGGTGCCAAGTGTTGCACCGAGCGCGGTGGTCGAATCGGTAGAGCGCAGGCCTCGCGTGCGGGGGATCAAAGGTTTGCTTCCCGATCGAGTCAAACCACTGACTTACAAAATTGATACTTGTTGATTCATAGCCTGGTGCTCGGCATTAATAGGATAGGGCAAAGGCTGGTTAGCTCGCTGTCAGGATAATGTGACTGAGTGGGATATCAGGTCATGGTGCTGGTGGCCTGCTCTCCCAGTGGGGCAGCACTACAAAGTTACCATGAGTGCGCACTTTCACAAGTCGGTACCCATCCTGATATGACCTTAAATATTGCCAGGATGTAAAACTTCAATAACCAACCAATCCAAGTGTCGATACAACACATTTCATTTGTAGCGGTGCATTGTGCATAGCTCTAACTGTGCCGATAACCCGAAGAGATGATTGGTTGGCAGCTGTTTAGTGTTCAAGTGTGGCTCGTCTCTGCAGATTGCTCAGCAGCACTGTCCTACTATTACTAATCATATGGTTTCAGTGGCTCAACAATTGTTTTGTTTCCCTGGCTCCGATTCTTTTTAATCCGGTTAAAGTTGCATAGTCTGATGGTTTTGAGTTCCTGTCATTTTCTGAAATAAATATATTAGGTTGATCTTTATAGTTACCTTACTTTAGTTTGAAATGGCTAACTTTTGAGATATTTGAAGTGCAAATGTACTACATTAATTTTGGCAAGCACGCAAAAACTCTGACACGACAGGCTTCTGCAGTAACAAGTTCTATTAAAGTTGCATAGTCCAATGGTTTTGAATTTCTGTATTTTTTCTGAGATAAATATATTAGATCGATCACTAGTATCTACTTTACATTAGTTGAAAGTAACTTTTATTTTAAATGGTAAACCTTTTAGATATTTTTAGTGCAAACATGGAAACATAGACTTCTGAAGTAACAGGTTCTGTTAAATTGACTCAGTATTGCCTTCTACGCAGAAACAACTGCTTAATAAGTGCATCACTATCTAAGTTAGATATGTAGAATCAAATTTAGATAATTGGTTTGGTTTTGAAAATTTGATATTTCATCGGACTATGCAGCTTTAAATCGGACCATGAAGCTTTAATGCAATACGTTCTGGCTGACACAAAGGGAACCTTGCGTGCTTACATTTGTAGGAACAATATAAAGGCCCTGTCACACTACGACGTTTCTCCCCAGCGCTCTTCGACGCGTGCCGACGGGTTGGGTTTTTGTTCAACACGTCGGTACACATCCGGTTCATTACCGCCGCGTTGCCGGCGCGTTACCGGCGCGTTACCGGCGCGTCGGTACATAGCAACGTGTGAATGGACACGTCGGCGCGCGTCGGGGCGCGTCGGGGCGCGTCGAGGTTTTGTGCATGCACAAAACTTTGGACGCGCGGCGACGCGCGCCAACGGGTTGGAGGGCGCGTTACGAACGCGTTAGCAACACGTCGACACGCGTTGGCGGCGCGCCGGCGGAACGCTGGCAGGACGTTGATCAATGTTGGTTAACGTTGGCTCTTTTTCCCCAAAATTGGGAGCGTTCCGTCGGCGCGTCGGGAACGTCCCATCGACGTGTTGTGGGCATGCCATTGGCGTTGCTCCAGCGTTTCTCGGCGCGTTGGACGTGTTGCCGGCGCGCCTGGATGCGTTGGCCGCGCGCTGTGGACGCGCTGCGGGCGCGTCCTAACGTGTTGCTGGCGGGTATGTACGGGTTGATGCAATACTAACACGATACCAACGCGCTCCCTCCACGCTGTAAACGCGCCGATAGCGCGCCACCAGGGCGCCGACAACGCGCCAATAACACGCTACTAACGCGCTGGCCAATAACGCGCCAATAACGCGACTCCAACACGCCACTAACACGCTGCGCCGCGTCAAACTTTCTCCCAAAGCGCCGAAAAGTTCGACGTTTCTCGACGGGTTGCAAATATTTTGTGCGTTGCCGGCGCGCCGGCAGAAGCGTCGTAATGTGACAGGGCCTTAAGGGGGATGGGCGAGGGGAGCTTTCTTTATTGGGGGGCGGGGGGGGGGGGGCTGTCGGTGCATTAGATAGGGTATCTGTACAAGATTGGTTGGTTGTTGGAGTTTTACATCCTGACAACTTCTAAGGTCATATCAGGACGGGTACTGACTGTGACAGTGCACACTCATGGTGACTTTATAGTGCTGCCCCACTGGGAGATGAGGCCATCAGCAGGATGACCTGATACCCCACTCAGTCACATTATCCTGACACTCACTCAACCAGTCCTTGCCATATCCTAATAATGCCGCGCACCTGGCTATGAAGCGACAAGTATCAATTTTAAAGTCATTGGTTTGACTCGATCGGGAACCGAACTCCCGACTTTCCACACGCGAGGCACGCGCTCTACCGATTAGGCCATCGCACCCGGTTCAGCCCTGTGTAACTTGTAAGCGCCCCGATTGCAAGGTTAGATAGTGTAGATAGTCAGCCACGATGAGACAGAGTCGGTGTAGTCGACTAGGTTAGCGATATAGGTTTAGTGTCTGCAAGGTGTTTGTATGCGATTTGTGTGAAAGAAATACAAAAAAAGGAAAGAAATGAGAAAAGAAAAAAATGGGCGGAATGTCTGGAATCTGTGGGGGTATTTGTGAGTGTTGTGCATGTGATTGATTGATTGATTGATTGGGAGGGAGTGTGTTTGTGAGTGCATGTTGCATTTGTCTTCCTGATCGTTTGAGGGAGCGGGACGTAGCTCAGGCGGTAGAGTGTCCACCTGTGAAGGTATGGGTCATCCTATTGATCCTTCTCAGTGGACACATTTGCAGTTTGGGTTATTTTCCGTTCCAACCATGCAGTGGTCCACAACTGGTTCATCAAAGGCTGTGATATGTGTTGTCCTGTCTGTAGGAAAGTGCATATATAAAAGACCCATTGCTGCTTATCGGAAAGAGTAGCGTATGTTGCAGCAGTGGGTTTCCTCCAAAGAAATATGTAAGATTTGTTTGTTTAACGACCCCCCAGTATATGTCAGAATGACCCTATGTTTGACATCCATTAGCTGATGATAAAAATCAATGTGCTCTAGAGGCATCGTTAATTAAAACAAACTTTCGTTTTTCCTGGTCATTTGTTGCTATGCTTGATTATATGAGCGTATTTGTTAGTACACCAGTTCTTTGGTGTGGGTGTGGGTGGTGGTGGTGGTAGTACTGGTGGCGCAGTGGGGGTGCGGTGGGGGTTACACACACTGACGCACGAGCTCCAGTGTTACTCTGCCGGCTACCTGCCGGGGCACAGCGGCATGCTGGGATCACCTTTCCGGTTCCTGTCACATGATCCAGCCTGGCGTTCTGTGGGGTGTCCTGCCTTGTCAATGACCTGGGAAACTCTGTTGCAGCATAGGTATTTCTGATGTACAGGTTGTTTCAAAATTGTCATATGGGGCAGGACGGTTCATATTGGTTGGTGGGTTGGTTGGATGTTGGAGCTTTACGTCCTGGAACCATCTAAGGTCATATCAGGACGGGTACAGTACAGTGCACACTTGTGGCGACTGCATAGTGCTTCCCCACTGTGAGACCAGGCCACCAGAATCATGACCCAATATCCCACTCAGTCACATTATCCTGACACTGAGCCAACCAATCCTTGCCGTATCCTAATTATGCCGAGTGTCTGGATAGGAAGTGACAAGTATAACGTTTTTAGTCATTGATTTGACTCGATCAAGGTTCAAACCTGTGGGTTCAAATCTCACGATCTACCAAGATGGGAGACGGACGCTCAACCCATTTGGTCATCCCTTCTGGCCAGTTATTTATCCTATGAGTAGGTATGGATAACGCCATATACATGTTGCACTTATGGCCACAGTGGGTGCACACACGTGTTCAAATAAATTCAGAGACCCTCTGTAATTACACAGGCATGAGCATTTCCTGCCAATTGGCTGATTTCCGCCAATTAGAACAAGCAGAAAAAATGAACCAACATTGTTATTAAAATGAACTTCAGATTAGTTTTATTATCGTATTCCTTGACATTTTATGCTTTATTATAGCAGTTATGCAAGTATTAAGAACTGATGGAGGGAGTATAAGACTATATATTGAGGAAGTATAAGACTATATATTGAGGGAGCATAAGACTATATATTGTTGTTAAAATGAAATTTACATTACTTTTATCATATTCCTTTACATTTATTATAACAATTAAACAAGTATTACCATATTACAAGGACTGCCAGCTGAAGGAGTATAAGACAATAAATTAAATAACTGAAACTATTAACTATGGTATAGGTGTATTATTTATATTATTGACTTATCATTTATGCAAGATTACAAGAAAAACACTTCTGTATTCTTAGAGTACTGGTCTATATGCCTACTCTTACCTTATGTCACAGGTGAAGAGTGAAATTTCTCCCTCCTAAGTGGCTACCAAATTGCACCAATTGTGTCCTACTTGTAAGCAAATCCCCCCCCCCCCCCTCTACTCGGCCTTCGGGCGAGTTTTGAGGCATACGCCCACAATCAGCTGATTTGTTTTACTTCTCTGCTCATGTCTGGTAATATTTACTGTAATGCCCGGCTGTCTGAGCCCCAGAAATACAACTTACTCTTCCCAGGTGCGTTCTGACAACTGTCTGTCAGTTTACACCTGATGCCCCTCTCCAACAAACTCATAAGCAAGTCGTGCAAGATTGACAGTGAAGAAGTTGTGCTTTATTGGCATCAACTCCTGTTCACCTACTGGTGACCTATCACCCTCACTCCTTACCAACTGCCCACACAGAGCCTCATTACTCTCTTTAGTATGTATTGGAATCAGTGCCTACAACCCATTGAACCGGAGTCCCATGGTTCTTGCACACAGCTCAGTTTGTATATGAAAGGTTGAGCCTCAGACAGAGTGTCTGGGTTCCTGTCCAAGAGAAGAGTGTGTTCACTTCAGGATTCCATCCAGAAGTCCTATCAGTAGTACCTGTATCATCATATAGATCAGAGTGTCTAGAATAATCAATATCAGAATGAGGCTTGTGAGGTCAGGTTGGGCAAAGGGGTGCAGGTGACTGGGCCTACCACAGCCAGCCAATCAGACACCCTCTACAGCCTGGGGGGAAATGCCCTAATATGAGCCCGATGAATATTTTCAGTGTTGTGAATTGTGCATGTAATGACTTGGTCGTAATGCGAAGCATTACGTTTGATGCGAGGGAAGGGAGAGACCCTCCCCCCCCCCCTAAGGTGCACATAATTCCAATTACTGACAACACGCTCCTCCTATTACCACTTCTATATCGGTGGGGGTCGCTGTGAAAACTACAAGACTACTAGTGCACCAAGCGAGTAAACGAGAAAGTTAGCTTTCCAACTCTCTTATAATCTCTATGGTCAAATGTAACTAGTATTCAGGATATTAACAAAAAAACAACTTGAATTATCAACTAAACCGTAGGTCATCTATAAATATTACAGCCTCAAGTCTACCTGGAGCAACTGTCACTCTCCACCCGATCCTTCAGTTCACATCTTCTACTGGAATAATCTCCTTTATAGAGAATAATCTCCTTTATGTGTAGAACAGTGACATCCTTGGATGAAAAATGCATATTTAAAAGCACACAAAATGCCACACGGGATGACCGAATGAGTAAGAGCGTCCGTCTCCCTTGTTGGTAGACCATGGGATCGTGGGTTCGAACCCTGGTCGAGTCAAACCAATGCCTTAAAAATTGACACTTCTCGCTTCCTAGCCAGGCGCTTGGCATTATTAGGATAGGGCAAGGACTGGTTGGCTCAGTTTCAGGATAATGTGACTGAGTGGGCTATCAGGTCATGGTGCTGGTGGCCTGGTCTCCCAGTGGGGCAGCACTATAAAGTTGCCATGAGTGTGTACTATCACAAGTCGGTACCCGTCCTGATATGACCTCAGATGTTGCTAGGACGTAAAATAACAACAAAGAAACAACCTTTGTTAAATGAGGCATAGGTATAGGGGGGAATCTTACACACAATGTTGCGTCATGTTACACAACTAGGGAAGTCCAACCGTGTAGTTGTTGGGGATTTATCAGGATATACAGTAAAACCTTTCTAAACCGACCGATCATGGTACCGACTTTAAATGGTCAAATTATGGAAGTGGTCGGTTTAGGGAGTTTTGTCGTTACACTGGTATTGCATGGGCAATCGTTTGGGACCCAAATAAAGCGATCAATCTGTGGAGGTGGTCGGTTAGAAAGGTTTTACTGTAGTACACAGACTACATGTAAACACATTTTTGTGGTGTCCTACATTGGTTTCAAACATCCTTCTTTTTCTTAGGAGAAGGAGAGATAACTTCATGAACTGTTGTTTGTTATCTCTCATTCGTTTTGGGAAGTTGCAACTTGTTACATTAAATGATGACGATTGGGATCAATAAAATACTGCGTTTTAAATGGGCGGAGGGACCGACATAGGGGCGGGGGACCACACCCCAAACAATATGCAGATGTTTGCTTTAGTTACATCTAATGCTATATAAGGAGGGGTACCGACGTGTGGCAGTGCACACTCATGTTGACTTCACAGTGCTGCCCCACTGGAAGACCGGGCCACCAGCACCATCACCATCACCTGATAACCCACTCAGCCTCAGTGTCCTAATACTACTGGCCAAACCAGTTCTTACTCTATCCTAGTAATGCCAAGCACTAAGCTAGATAGTGACAAGTATGAATAAGAAATGGCATCTGGCGTTGTGATGTCGGCGGTATTGGTATCCCTGCCGAGCAGCCCTATAAAGCAACCACAATTGCACATTCGCAGAAGTCTGCACCGATGCTGATATAATCTAGGATGTTACTCTGAGGGCACATGTCCTTGTGAGTGATTGTGGGAGTTGTGGGTGGGCTTGTTTACGTATGTGTGTGAGTGTGTGTGAGTGTGTGCGTGCACGCGTTGACATGGACAAAGGATACAACACAATGTACACACAGACTGTGTGTACTTGGACTCACGAGACACCATGCTCCATGTAGCTAGCCTACGTAATAGGCTAACACTCCAGTGTTTCTCCACTTTCTTCAGTTAAAGTTGCATAGTCCGATGGTTTAGAGTTTCTCTCATTTTTCTGAGATAAATATATTAAATTAATTGTTATAATCTACCTTACTTTAGTTTGAAGCAACTTTTATTTTAAACGGCTAACTCTTTTTTTTCCTTAAAAAAAAAAGAAGATGTTTGAAGTGCAAACATGTTAAATTAATTTTGGCATGCATGCCAATACTCTGAAACCATAGGCTTCAGCAGACCTAACAGGTTCTATTAAATTGACCCAGTGTTCCATTCTATGTCTCAACAAATGATTAATAAGTGGATCTGTACCTAAGTTGGATATATATAATCAAATCTAGATCATTGTTTTAATTGTGAAAATAGTATGCTTCATCGAACTTTGCAGTTTTAAAGCTTCATAAATCTTATGAAAGCATCGGATTTTCGAAATTAAAACACTTACCTAGATTTGGTCTTACATTTTCAACTTACATATTGGTGCACTTATTGAACATGTGTTACTACTGCATATAAGGTATGTATTCTAGGTCAATTTAATAGAATCTGTTACTGCTGAAGACTATGGTGTCTAATATTTTGGTATATACACCAACAATAATTAGACATTTTCACTTCTCCAAAATTAACCATCTGTTGCTCTTTCCAGAGTTAGCAATTTATTTATCTTTGTCTAAAATTAGACAATTATAATAAAAGTTACATCAAACTAAGGTAATGTAAATTATAAAGATCAACCTAAGACAATTCGTGCGCAGTGCCCAATCGGTAGAGGGTGGGCCTTGCATGAGGAAGGTCGGGAGTTCGGCTCCTGTTTGAGTCAAACCAAAGACTTACAAAATTGATACTTGTCGCTTCCTAGCCAGGCACTCGGCATTATTAGGATTGGGCAAGGACTGGTTGGCTCAGTGTCAGGATAATGGCACTGAGTGGGATATCAGGTCATGGTGCTGGCAGCCTGGTCTCCCAGTGGGGCAGCAATATTAAGTTGCCATGAATGTGCACTGTCACAAGTCGGTACCCGTCCTGATATGAGCTCAGATGTTGCTGGGATGTAAAATCCCCAACAACCAATCAACTAATGAATCGAACTGGTTCAAGCATATTGCTTACTGTATCTTAAATTACTGTCATTTGTAAAATGACTGTCATTTGTAAAATTGTACTTCCAGAACATAATGACGCCAGACCATACGATGACGACGATGACGTCGGCAACGGCAACGACCTCTCCGGATGTAAAGGTGACGTCACCGACCTTGGCAACCAAAATGACGAGAGCGAAAACGGCAGAGAAATCAACAGCGCGAACGCGAGCCCAAGGTCAGAGTTCAAGGTCAAAGCTGGACCGCGTCCTTTCGCGATTATACGTTGCCAGCAATACGCCAATGAGCAATGCGACTCTGCTCGGGGGTATCGGTAACCATAGTAACTATGCTAACTATAGCAACAGCGGGACGTCGACACTGGAGGAGAGGATGATATTCCCCACCTCCAGGACCAATGGAGTACTCAGTAGTGTGTCCGGGGATGGAGGGTCCCGGACTGAGGGGAGCCTGGAGGGTGGGAGGACAACGCCCAGCCCCGCCCCCATCGTGGTCAGCCCCCTCCGCGCCTGGAGGGATGCCTCGGGCCGTGCGCCGGGCGTAGCGCCCCCACATGAAGCACAGCAAGCACAGCAAGCACAGCAAGCACAGCAAGCACAGCAAGCACAGCAAGCACAGATACTGGAGAAGGATGAGGAGGCTGGACCCGACTCCTGCAACGAAGAGGTAGAAATGATCAGCAACAACCGGAACCAGAACCACCACGACACCATCGCCGCTGGCGGGCAGCTACTTCCGATTAGCCTCACCCCGACCAGTGGGGCCTCTAGCGGCGAGACCGGGAGCGAAGAAGAAGAAGAGGAGGAGGAGGAGGAAGACGATGAGGGGGGCATGGTGCACCAGGTCAACTTGCACAGCTCCATTCAGCGACTGCGCAGGCGCGGGCTCAGGCAGCTCCCCGCCACCCCGCCCCACGGCACCAGCCACCGGAGGAACAGTGGCGACAGCAGCGGTAGCCATGGCAACCGCCGCGCCGACCGCATCGACACCCCGACGCCGGCGCCAACAGGTGGCGGCGGCGGTTCTCCGAAGCTGCTACTGGGGGCTGCCGCGAGGGGGCGCGGCGCGTCTCAGTCGCCAACTTCGGGCGACCGCTTCGCGTCGGAAGTGACGTCATCGCTGATGCTCATCAACGGGTTGGATATCCCGGAATCCTTTTCTGGACTTGAGCTCCAGAAGGTAAAGGTACTGCATGCACATTTGCTGTTACTTGCCCCCGCCTCCTTACGGTTTAGAGTCTCACATATTAATTAATATGCAAGCCACACCCAGTTATTTATTCAGCCACGCCCACCTTACATTTAAGCCTGGCCACGCCCGCTGCCCCCATGTTCACCCTTTTTTCTTTATTTTTGTTGGTTGTAAATGTTTATTCTGCTGAATAAGTCTTTTGTCAGTGACTAAGCACTGGTCTTCCAGCCATTTTTCAATTCAGGATTATTTACACACAAAAAAGTATATAGAGTAAGTCTTTCTAGTCTTTCTCCAAGCTTCCTTCCACTTTCGCCATAAATGTGGCCTTTGCTGCCGACACGACGTATAAACCGTAATCAATTAATCGATGGACCAGATGGGATGGCCGAATGAGTTAAGCATCGGTCTCCTGTTTTGGGAGATCGGGGGAACCGAACACATAGGTTTGTGGGTTCGAACCTTGGTCGAGTCAAACCAATGAAATATAAATTCATACTTTGTCACTTCCTAGCCAGGCGTTCTGCATTATTAGGATAGGGCAAGGACTGGTTGGCTCAGTGTCAGAATAATGTGACTGAGTGGGATATCAGGTCATGGTGCTGGCAGTCTGGTCTCCCAGTGGGGAAACACTATAAAGTCCCTATGAGTGTGCACTGTCACAAGTCGCTACCCATCCTGATATGACCTTAGATGTTGCTAGGACTTAAAATAACAAACAAACCAACAAATCAATTAGTCAATCATCAATTAATCAATCAATATTTCATTCCTTTGGTCCTCTTCCTTAATCAATGCCGTTTCATCCTTATCATATAACCACGCCGACTTTTAACATAACCACGCCCTCTACCCCCAAATCGACCTCTCCTCTCAGACCTTTCCCACGTACCACATCTGTGCATGTTTCCATGACAACTTAGCACTATTCTTCTTCACCGTGTCCCATTGAAGTCACGCCCTAATTGAATTGACAAAACTAGGCCCCATTTACAAGATCATGGTCCTTTCATAAATTCCTTTTCAACAGATCTGCCTGGATTAGCAGTTGTTCAACATTTCCAATATATACACCCAATCTACACATTGTGCCCTTGGGGATTGGGTTTATCGGGGGGGGGGGGGGGGGGGGCGTTGGGACGTGCAGGGAGAAGGGATTATCACCTATAATGTGATTTCTTAAATTGTAGAAATACAATAGAAGAGTTCAGGTGCAAAACCCATAAACGCCAATCCAAAAATGTAGGTCAACATTGGAATGAAACCTTCAAAAAGGTATATTTTTTAATATTCCTACTTTTTAGTTCATTGCTCCATAAGCGCGTGATCATAAGAAAGGTGAAATTAGTCAAATCTTTTATTATTTTCAGGTAATAATCTTTTATTTAAGTTTCATTTTTGGATTGTCGTTTACGGGATTTGCGCCTCAACTCATTTTCATTTTTTCCTACTAGTGCAGCGAATATGTGCAATATTTCGACAGAATTGTGGGTTTGATGATAAAAGCATGGCATTTGGCACACAGTTAGGACATACTACTAGGAATATTTTTGGATATAGGGACATCCCATATTTGTCCCATGGTAGCTGTGGCTGCCATTTTACAAAATGACAGCCACAATTTACTATATTTGTCCATAAGTTGAACTATATCAACTATGGTTGGTGCAAAACACATTCTAGTGGATCTATGTATCATTTGATTTTTACATGTTATGCATAGGCCTCACATGGACTTGAACACAAATATGTATTGTGGCCTAACAGGGACGCAAATAACGTTTTTCTTCCTTGTCATTGACAGATCTGTCTTGCTACAAAACAATAACGGTTTAATATATTTAAACAAATCTGTACTCAAGGCACGATCAAAGTTTGGTGGCTACAGTGCCTTCTTGATAATGTTTTCACTATCAGGCGCTTGCTCGAGATCAGGATAAACGTCTGAATAATCGGCGCTGAATCAGTGGCTCGAAGTGGTTGAGCTGGGTGTGCAGTTGACCTTGTAGGCCCAAGAGAAACTAATAGAAAATAAAAGCCCTGGAACAGCTGACTCCTTCATCAAAGCCACCCATGTGATGCATACTCGATGGGCTCACCAAGTCACAGCTAGTGTTCTGTATCTCCTAGAACAGGAGGGTTACATCCAATACTGTGATGGGTTGGATGAGGAACAGGTTCCAATGTCAGTAGAAGACTGGTGTGCTATCCGAGCTGATACAAGTCCCCAGTTCAAATTCTGGTCGATCATCCTGCAGCTGGAACTGGAAATAATTATCTATGTGAGATCGCTACCCGAGGGTGACTTCATGCTCTACATTGATGCTTTGACCAAGATTTACCCTGGTTCTTTGCCATGGGGCACACAAATTACGCAAGGTGGATTCCAGTTCACTTGAGTGACATAGTGGCACTCGAAGACAAGCATCCAGATGTGTTCGCAGAGTTCATGGCTGGGAACTTCACAGTGAAGAAGACAGCACATGCATTCTCTGCTTTGGCCATCGACCAGGTATATGAACAGAATAACGCATCAGTGAAAGGCAATGGCGGAGAAGTTGGCCTGACTGAAAATCCTGCAACATTGCGGCACTGGATGGTGTCCGGTCCTAGTAAGAGTGATTGCAGAGTTCCAAGCCTGATTCTAGGCACCATGAGCAGACAAAGCATACACAGCTGGCATTTGCTCGAGATGTGAAGTCACTCTCCGGTGTCATGAGAGAGATGGGGAACCCCTTCTCTGATGACAACAATGATCTCCTGGTACTAGACAGCAGGGACCTAACAGATCCAGCAGTGATCAAGACTGTGCGCAGATCGAGAAGCTGGGACAAGAGCAGTACCACACATATGTCAATGAGCGGCTTGTGAACTATACGAAGCCCATCAATGACCCAATCAGGAGAAACAACCTTGCTCTCTTCAGGCGATCTCCGGTCAAAGAGAAATCAAGAACCCAACTTCAGCTGTTGGCGCTCAAGAATGACTGCTCCCTATTCTCCCAGTTGTTCATTGCATCCCAGATGCATGATGGGGATCTTGATGACTTCTTTGCTCATGAGAACCAGGCCTGTCCCCCTGCCCTGTCACAGATGGGCAAAATGAGACTGGGCAAAAATGTCTGACCTCATGGGATGCTTTGAAGATATGATCCCTCCACAAGAGAATGTT
The DNA here is from genome assembly GCA_030323885.1 of Branchipolynoe longqiensis. Classification (NCBI taxonomy): domain Eukaryota; kingdom Metazoa; phylum Annelida; class Polychaeta; order Phyllodocida; family Polynoidae; genus Branchipolynoe; species Branchipolynoe longqiensis. The sequence goes on from CM059191.1 coordinate 34,847,502, forward strand.
GCCAGGCCTCACGTTGAAGTCATCATCCTTGATGGAGCAGCTATCACCAACATGCTGGCACCTGGTGGTGCGAAGACCTTCTCTGACTATGCAACACAGGTTTTGATGCCATACATCACATCTCAGCTACAGGATGCAATCAGAGTGGATGTCGTCTATGATGAATACCTGCCAGACAGTTTGAAGGCTGACACTCGAACAAAGAGAGGTAGAGGCATCTGGAGATGAGTTGAGCCACCTAGTTCCATACCAGGAAACTGGCAGGCCTTCCTACGGATCGACCAGAACAAGGTGGAGCTGTTTTCCTTCCTAGCAACAAGACTAGCTGCTTAAGACACAGAGAAACAAGTCATCAAGACTCTCCACAAAGACATGGTCTGTATGCATGCCAGAGACATTACTGGTCTTGCTCCATGTACACATGAAGAAGCAGATACCAGGATGCTGCTCAACGTGGAAGATGCTGTGAAGCATCGCTACACCAAGGTGTCGATTCGCACAGTTGACACAGATGTCGTAGTCCTTGCTGTGGCAGCAGCCAAATGCCTCAACATCGCTGAGCTGTGGGTTGCTTTCGGTACCGGGAAGAGCTTTAGGTTCTTAGCAGCTTATGAGATGGCCCGGGCATTGGGGCCTGACAAGTGTCGAGGATTACCCTCATTTCATGCCTTCACTGGGTGTGATACCGTGTAAAGCTTTGGAGGAAGGAGCAAAAAGACTGCATGGGAGACATGGAAGGCCTGTGATGAGGTCACTGCAACCTTCTGTGCCTTGGGCGCTACACCAAACCCCTCAATCGTAAATGACAGCCTGGACACCTTGGAGTGTTTCCTCGTTCTCCTAGCAGCCACGAGCATGTCAACGATGCGCGTAAGCAGGTCTTCACCCAGAAGTGTCGAGCAATAGATGATCTCCTGCCAACTCGAGAAGCCCTCAGACAGCACATCAGGAGAACTGCCTACCAAGTTGGCTACTGTTGGGGCCAGATGATGGTTGCTGCTGCAGAGCTCCCATCCCCTAGCGAATTATGGAGGTGGATGAAGAGTGACACTGGCTGGGGCATCTGCTGGACAACCCTCCCAGAGGCAACACAAGTATGCTGGCAACTTCTCAGATGCGGCTGCAAGAAGGGATGCAGAGGACAATGCAAGTGTAGGAAGGCTGTACTCCAGTGCATGGCACTATGCCACTGCGGCGAGTAGAACTTGTGCTTGGCAGTAGAACTTGCAATGTCATGGACGGTTTAGAGAACACAACTATAACCCCTTAGTATAGGTCAACTGGGGATTGCAGACCCCATCTACTACCATGATTTAATACCCAAGGAGAATATTTTGTTAGCTAATAAGATCCAACTACATAGCCTACATGTGTAAACGGGTGGTTGGCATTAATGTATGTTTGATGCTTGGGTCGCCTTTTTCCGCATGGGGGATTGTTATACTTTAATATGATATAGACATGTACCCACTGATAACGTTCGGGAAAAAGATAAATGTAAGATAATATGTAAGGGTAAATGCGCTTCCACAGTGGCAGTGCAGTTTAATGTCAAACCAATCATTTTCAGATTGCAAAATACGGACAAAACTCTTCTTTTTTTTTAACGAATTTTGCATAATTGTTGCCTATTAGGCCAAATAAATCAGTTATGTGAGAAGTATGACCTTTAATTGGCATCTCAGATTATATTTTAAGTGATATTGCATCACTTGCATGCATCTCCAGTTGAAAAACGTGCACAACTCCTACAGATTATGTGTTATGTAATCCCCGATCATGGCCATTTTGTAAAATGGCTGCCATTTTGGCCTCATGAGGAATATCCAATGTCCCTATATAAAAAAAATCTTCCTAGTGGTATATCCTAAATGTGAGCCAAATTCTATGCTTTTATCATCAACCCCACAATCTTAGCACATATCTGCTGCACTATACCCTTTCCTCAGCTTGTTGGTGGGGAAGTAAAGGGGGTGGGGTTTGGTAGGGGAGGAGTTGTTTACTCGACAAAAGTATTCAGAAGTCAAGGTTCAGGACTCCCCAGATTCGTTAAAAAGAAGCCATGTACCGTGACGTGTTGTTGATGGGGTATTTTCCAATAAAATGTATTTTTCTACTTGACTAAGTTTATGGTTCAAGTTTTGGGTGGATATAGGTATGTAGGGCAACTTCAAGCAAACAATTAAAGATAAAGGATGCTATCATTCAAAGGCTCCAAGAGATATCCAAAATCTGAATTCAAATGATGATACAAAATACTAGGATGATATCATTCAAAGGCTTCCAAGAGATATCCAAAAATCTGATTTCAAATGATACAAAATACTAGGATGGTATCATTCAAAGGCTTCCAAGAGATATCCAAATTCTGATTTCAAATGATGATGCAAAATACTAGGATGGTATCATTCAAAGGCTTCCAGGAGATATCCAAAATCTGATTTCAAATGAGGAATCAAAATACCAAAGCACTTTCACAATGTACCCTTTGGGAGAGGTGTACTTAAAAAGGGTACTTTGTATACTTATGAAAATATTGAAAATGTTGCACCATCCCTGATATAATGTAATCATTATTGAATACAATTCCCTAAAATTGCTAGCTCATCTGAAATATTCACCACCCCCCCCCCAAAAAAAAAGAGAATAAAAAGGGCACACTGGCATTGGCTTGTAGGAAGGAATATAGAGACCATAATTAATACAAATTACATCTTAGCGTGTTAGTTACTTACATTATGATTAATATTTAATTTATAGTAATGCATAGCACGATTAACCATTGACGGAGTGAAGCATAAGGCTCTTAGTAAAAGAGTAGAAATAGTTTGTAACCTTTAGTATGAATGAGTAATCACTGCTAACCCTAAAAAGTAAACTGCACACGCTGAATTTATTTATTTATTTATTTATTTATATGTTCTTTCCTGAATTTATTCATTTATATGTTATTTATTTGTGTTTAGTTATACTACCACTTTTACTTTTAATATAAATGTTATTGCACACTTGTATTCTAATCTGTGGTTATTTGCGTTATAAGTGAGTAATTTCTGTTATTACCTTAGATGTTGCTAGGACGTAAAACAACAAACTAAAGTAAATATAAGTGATTTGGAATATTATATATGCTATGATCCTTGTCCAATACAAATATATGAATATAGGTAATATATATGAATAGATGTATTTTGTTATATATACATATATATGTATATATGTATTTTGAACTCGGTGTTTCTTATAGCCATGTACATATGGGTGCTACTTATATTTCTCGCCGTGAATATGGCCTATGCTGCCGACACGGCGCAAAGCAACCATCAATCAATCAATCAATCAATCAATCAATAAAACTTATATTTACAAGGTAATACTTAAAGTTGCATAGTCCGATGGTTTTGCGTTTTGGTCATTTCTCTGAGATAAATATATTAAATTGATCATTATAATCTACCTTATTTCGGGTTAAAGTAACTTTGATTTTAAATGGGTAAGTTTTGAGATATTTGAAATTCAAACATGCAAACTTAGCTTTGGCAAGCACGCCAAAACTCTGACACCATATGCTTCAACAGTAACAGGTTCTATCAAATTGTCTCAGTGTTCACTTATATGTGGCAATAAATGCTTAATATGCGCATCAATATCTAAATTAGATATGTCGAGTCAAATCTATATAAATATTTTGGTTTTCAAAATGTGATGCTTCATCGGACTATGCAGCTTTAAAGCTGAATAATCCGATGACAACATAACATTTTCTAAACCAAACACCTACCTCGATTTTACTCTCCATAACCAACTTAGCCGTCCTGCTATGACCTTAGATGTTGCTAGGACGTAAGACCACAAACAAACAAAGCCAATTTAGATACTGGCGCACTCAGTAAACACTGATTGCAATTTGATGCTCATGTGCTATATTTATATTGTCACTTTAATTTTAGTTTTGGGCACTGAAATACATTTTTGCATGTCTTCACTTCAAAACGCTCCAAAATGAACACTTTAAACCAGAAGTGGCTTTATAACTCTCCAGTGCAACCGCTGTGGGTTTTACGAAGGCGAGGTCCGCCCAGATAACTCCTCGCCCTGTCACGAATGTCAGCGACACTTCACAAAGTCACTCGGACTGTCAACAGACAGCAAGCCCAAACAGGTAAGTTGCCTTGTCATTCATGCCTTGAACGCAGGTAGATGCAGGCTTCCCGTGTGAAACGTCGGGAGTTGGAATCCCAGCCGAGTCAAACCAATGACTTATAAAATTGGTACTTGTCGCTATCTAGCCTGGTGCTCAGCATTAATAGGATAGGACAAGGACTGGTTCAGATAGTATCAGGATAATGTGACTGTGTGGGATATTGGGTCATGGTGCCAGTGGCCTGGTCTCCCAGTGGGACAGCACTATTAAGTCACCATGAGTATGCACTGTCACAAGTTGGTACCCATATGACCTTAGATGCTGCCAGGATATAAAACAACCAACCAATTAAAATGGTGGATTGGTGCACTGCGCGCATCAGTAGAGGAGGTGTCCGAAACCAATACAGCAGCGGTGTGGTGGTGTTTGATCAGGTTGAGTAAAGTCACGCCCAGTCACCCATACTGGAGGTGCTGTATCTAGGGACGCCATTTACAAACACTTCACAAACACTTCACAAACACCTCACCGACCATTTGTCCCGAAACAGAAGAATCACCATCACTGAGACTGGACGGAATGATTGAGTCAAACACTCGCTTGGCCATCCTGTTCGGTGATGATGATGATGTTGTTGGTTGTTGTTTCACGTATTGGCAACATCTAAGGTCATATCAGGATGGGTACCGACTTGTGACAGTGCACACTCATGGTGACTTTACAGTGCTGCCCCACTGGGAAATCAGGCCGCCGGAATCATAACCCGATATCCCACTCAGTCACATTATCCTGACACTGAGCTAACCAGTCCTTGCCTTATCCTATTAATGCCGAGCTAGGAAGCGACAAGTATCAATTTTAAAAGTCATTGGTTTGACGGGACCGGGAACCAAACTTCCGATCTCCCGCACGTGAGGCCCGCGCTCTACCGATTCGGCCACCGTGCCCAGTCCTGTTCGGTGATGATGATGATGATGATAACACAAATGAAAGGTAATTACGACAACAATAATAAATAATAGCAATGGTTATTATTTGATATAGATAAATAGTTTATGCACGTGTGGATTTGGTGGAGAATTGTTAGGAGCACGCACCGGTGACTTTGTTAGTTGGTAGTTCTGGTGGCAGCCGGAGGGGGGCGTGTCAGCGGGCGGGGCGGGGCGGGGCGGGGCGGGGCGGGGCGGGGCGGGGCGGGGCGGGCAGTGGGCGGGGCCGAGTGGCGCACGTAGGACCCGGAGCTCCAAAGGGCAATGGGTCAAACCTTTTGAGAATGGCTGGACTGAGGCAGTGGCACGGCCATAGAGGCCAGAGGCCGGCAGTGTGTGTGTGTGGGTGGGTGGGTGAGTGGGTGGGTGGTGCGGGTTGAGAGGGCCTGGTGGTGTCGGGGGAGGTGTGTGGGTGCATTGGGATGGGGGGGGGCTATTCTATTTTCTAACAATAGACTCTGTGAAAAGTACCAATTTCGCACTATAAATATTCCGGAAAAGTGTATTTTGTCCGCAACATCGTCCCGAATAAATGGTATGTTGTGCATTACAGAAAGCCCGAATCAAGGAGACTATTGTCTTAATGGGGGACAAATGAGTAAAAACTAATGTCATTTTTGGGTTATGTTTACTGCGTGGTATTAAAGCTGCATAATCCGATGAAGCATCAAATTTTCAAAACTAAAGAAAGTATCGCGATTTGATTATTGATTGTGTGCTTTTACATTCTCTGTAAAAGCGACGAGCTGATATTGATAATATGACAGAATAAGATTTGAACAATTCTTGCCATGATTATGCCCTTGCTCCCGACACGATATTATAGCCCCAGTCAGACCTCACCAGATTGAGGAACCGGACAGAAACCGGACACTGTCCAGTGAAATACGGCAATGTATGGTTTATATACGGTTGGCATCTGGCGTGTCCGTTATCTGTCTGGATGTGTCCGGTACAAGTTTTGAACATGCACAAAACTTGTACTGGACACCGGACTGAAGTCTATGGTTGGTGTCCGTTTAGTCCGTTTTGTCCGTTTCATGTCCGGTACCCATCCGTTACGTCTCCGGTTTGCTTCCTGCCAAGTCCGTTGACGTTTTCTTTTCTGTTATTTTTTGGTTTAATTGCGGGAATTCGGCCAGTATATGTTGGTGACTTAATAGTACTTCCCCACTGGGAAATCAGGCTGCTGGCACCATGACCAGATATCGTACTCAGTCACATTATCCTGACACTGAGCTAAACAGTCCTTGTCCTATCCTATTAGATGTAATGCCAAGCGCCGGGCTAGGAAGCGACAAATATCAATTTTATAAGTCATTGGTTTGACTCGACCGGGGATCGAGCTCCTGATCTCCAGCATACGAGGCCCATGCTCTACTGATTCGGCTACCGCGCCCGGTTGGTGAGCCAGTAAGCACTATAAAGTCGTCACGAGTGCACCTTAGATGTTTCTAGTACGTAAATCCCCAACAAGCATCCATTTCCCATCTTAACGTTTCACTAATGTTGATGAAGTCTGGTATTGTGCGAAGAAAACTTGGTAAACAATATATTTCAACACGTGCTTCCAATTTGGTTATTAATATGCACAAGGGGGTGGGGGGGGGGGTAAGATTATGGGTCCATTAACTTTGGGGCGGGATAAGATGTTAATTTTGTTATTCAGTCAAAGAAGTCTTGGTTCAGTGGTGAGGTACTGGTCTTCTAAACACACACAGGTATAGTTTAGATACTATAATGGGTTATAGACTCATGTATCAATAGGTTCAAGTTCTTTGTCCATAGCGCAATTACAGCAATGCGCCACAATAGAAGTACGACTGTGAGTTGCGGCCTGAGGTAGCAAATATCCTTTGTGGGTCTACTACAGTACAGTCATATTATCAATGGTTTGCAGATTTTATCTTGTAGAAGATTTTCAAACACACCCCTAAACTTAAAGCTGCATAGTCCGATCAAATATCAAATTTTCAAAATCAAACCAATTATCTAGATTTGATTTTACATATCTAACTTAGATACTGATGCACTTATTAAGCATTTGTTTCTGCGTAGAAGGCAATACTGAGTCAATTTAACAGAACCTCTTACTGCAGAAGTCTATGGTCTCAGAGTTTTGGCAAGCTTGCCAAAACTAATTTTCCATGTTTGCACTCAAAATATCTAAGGTTTACCATTTAAAGTAAAAGTAACTTTGTACTAATGTAAAGTAGATACTAGTGATCGATCTAATATATTTATCTCAGAAAAAATACAGAAATTCAAAACCATCGGAATATGCAACCTTAACTTAAAGTTGCGCAGTCCGATGGTTTTGAGATGATGACATTTTCTCAGATAAATACATTAGGTTGATTGGTATAATCTACTTCACTATAGTTTGAAGTGACTTTTATTTTAATTGTGTAAGTTTGGAGGAATTTAGAGTGAAAACATGCTAAGTTAATTTTGACAAGCATGTCAAAATCCTGATACCATAGGGTTCAGCAGTAACAGGTTCTATTGAATTCGGCTAAGCATCTCCTTCTACACATCAATAAAAGCTAAATAAGTACATGGGAAAGTAAGTTGGATATGTAGCATCAAATTTATGTAGTGTTTGTATGTGGTGTTCTTTGTTTTGTAAATATTGTCATGGGGGTGATGAAAATGGGAAATATTGTGCCTAGAGCGGGACTCGAAACAACATCTCTTTGGATTCCGGGCCAGTGTGCTAACCATTACACCACCTAGGCTCCCTGATATCAACACACTACCCACGCCTACCTGTCTATGTGGTTACTTGCCTGAGAGGTCAGTGCAGCATACTACAATATCTTTATTCTGCTGAATAAGTTCTTTTGTCAGCGCTGAAGCATTGGTCTTCCGGCCATTTTTCAATTTGGGATTATTGACATAAAAATGGCATATAGAGTATCTCAGTATTAAAGTGTGCTAACAATAGCTGTTGAATAAACAATTTGCAGTTTTTGGTTTTCAAAATGTGATGCTTTCAACGGACAATGCAGCTTTAACTTGGACTTAAAGTTCCATAGTACGATGGTTTTGTGTTTCTGACATTTTTTGATACATTGGGTTGATCGTTATAATGCACCTTATTTTAGCTTGAAGTAACTTTTATTTTAAGTGGCTAACATTTGAGATATTTGAAGTGCAACCCATGTAAAATTAATTTTGGCAAGCACGCCAAAACTCTGACCCCATAGGCTTCTGCAGTAACAGCTTCTATTTGATTGCCTGAGTATTCCTTTCAAATTGTTGACAAATGTTTAATAAATGCACCAGTATCTAAGTTAGATATGTAGAATCAAATATAGATCATTCTTTTGGTTTTGAAAATGTGATCTTTTCATCGGACTATGCAGTTTAATATTATCGGTAGATTGCTAGTAACACTGGCCAGATGTGCGCGTGTGTGATGGTTGTGTATGTGTGTGTGTGTGTGTGTGGTGGGCGGGGGGTACTAATGGCTCTCATGATGTCCCTACTGGCGATTAGAACCCCGGGCCATGGTTCACTCAGAGACCAGATCGTTCTGGTTCACCTTCCAGCTACACCGGGCGTCCCTTTGTGTAGGTTGACCTTAGGATGACCTCATCCGATCCCAACTCCCTCCTCGTCCAACAAGAACTCCCCCCCCCCCCTCCCCCAACCTCCCACCTGTCAGGACCCCGCCCCGGCAGCGGGCCTCTGCAGAGTCATTGTTTGAGATGTCTCGTGGTTCATATAATTATGGACACACTTCATTATCCTGACGACCAGACGGGATGGCTGAATAAGTTGAGCGTCCGTCTCCCGTTTTGGTCGATCGTGGGATTCGAACTCATGGGTTGGAACCTTGGTCGAGTCAAACCAATGACTCAAAATATTATAAATATAATTGTTGATTCTAGCGCTTGGCGTTATTAGCCGGCCAGGCGCTTGGCATTATTAGGATAAGGCAAGGACTGGTTGGCTCAGTGTCGGGATAAGGTGACTGAGTGGGATATCAGGTCATGGTGCTGGTGGCCTGTTCTCCCAGTGAGGCAACACTATAAAGTCACCATGAGTGCGCACTATCACCAGTCGGTATCCGTCCTGATATGACATTAGATGTTGCCAGGACGTAAAACTCCAACAACCAACCAACCAACATCATAATCCTGAGATGCTACACATGGAAACGCACAGACATATTATTCCACTGCTGTTGAGATTTTGTATTCATGTTACAAAATCGGTTTTTAAACCAACAAAGAATTTAAAGTGTTTAGGATTTGTTGTTGACATGCTTAAGATGACCATAACACTTACACAACAAAAGATAGATAAGTTTTTAAACCACAGCAGAACAACTGCTTTGGTTGCATAAACCAAAAATTAGAAAAGTTGCATTTTTGATAGGTTTAATTACAGCTTACACGCCACCTATTTATATGGCAAGGCTCATATTAAGTCTCTAAAAATTATAATTATCTAGTGATAGCTCATACCAAAGAGACAGAAGACATTATGGGGTGATAACACATTTACATAATTCACCAAATCCTATTAGAATACATCATTAGAAGGATGGGGAGCTCACAGAGATTATCAAGCAACGGGAGGACGTTGGCTTGAAGATGAGATTCCCGATCACATTAATGTGTGGGAATTAGGAGCTATTGATTTAGGCTTGTAAAGTTGGTACGAGTCCCCAAGTTCCATGTGAGGGTGTTAGCAGACGACACAACAGAGATGGCCTATATTAAGAATATAGGTGGGACCCGCTCAAAGGCATGTAACCACATGGCCAAACTCATTTGGAATTGGGCGGAAGAACACCGGATATGGTTTACAGTAGCATATATCCAAGGTAGTCAGAATACATTAGCCGATAGGAAAAGTAACCATTTTCATGAGCATTTAGAATGGTCGCTTGATGATAATAATTTTGACAAAAATTTGCCAAAAATGTGAAAGCCAGAAGTACATCTTTTTGCTTCATGTTACAACAACAAAGTTGAAAAGTATGTCTCCTGGTATCCTGAACCGGAGGCTTGGAGAGTTGATTTTTTTTCCCTGGATTGGAATGATAACTCATTTGGTTATATATTTTCGCCATTCAGCATCATCAGCAGAGTGGTTAGGAAGATCAGAATGGATCACGTTCATGCCATTTTGACAGCGCCAGAATGGGACACACAGCCATGGCTGGCAGCAATAACAATAGGAGTGAGAGACAGCTTAAAAATCCGCTTCTGACCTATGGAGACGTGACTACAACCTCTCCGGTGGCATTCCTTTTTTAAATAAATATTTAGAACAATTTGGATTAGATAAAATTACTCAGCAGAGACTTACAGCTCAGGTTTGGAGAAAAGGAACAGTGAAATTGTATACAAGTTTTTGAAGAAGTGGGGTTTACATTGTTTACTCAAAGACGTTAGACTATTGAAACCATCAATAGCTCAGGTAGTACGGTTTCTCAGAATGCTTGAGCATGTACGATTAGGATATGGTGAAATTAACGCTATTATTTTACCAAGAATAAATGGACAATCAGTGGGGAAACATCAGGTAGTTCACTGTTTTCTTAGGTGTGTATATGAAAAAAAAACACCGAAGCCAAAATATAATCGGTTTAGGGAAGTATCAGTAGTTTTTAAGTTATTTAAGCATTGGCCTTCTAATAAACATTATCTGTAAAAGAGTTAGGTTATAAGTTAGCAGTATTATTATTATTAGTAACTGGACATACAGGGCAGGCTATTGTGGCACTGTCTCTAAACGGATTGCAGATAGACATGAAGGAGGCGATGTTTGATTTAGATAATTTTTTTTAATCAAACCGTACAGGGGATCCACTATTTTCAGTGCATCTCACTAGCTTCCCAGAGGATCGACATATTTGGACAATTAAGGAATATATATCCAAGACAAAAGGAATAAGGAACTCTAGACAACTATTGATAAGTTTTATTAAACCACACAAAGGCATTTCGAGGGACACACTCGCTAGATGGACTATTACGGTGTTGAAAGAAGCAGGGGTCAACACTGACTGCTATGCTTCTCACTCCACGATAGGCGCGATGGTCTTAAAGGCAAGACAATTAGGAATCTCAGTTAAGAGAATCCTCGCCCATGCAGCCTGGAAGATAGCTAGATCGTTTGCTAAACATTACAACAAATGACTAGAATAGTCTCGTGGCCTGGCAACTCAACTGCTCACCAATTAACAAGACAGGTGAGAACAACATAACAATTGGTTATTGTAATGATGTATTGAATGTTTGTATTAACAATAATGTATACTATATATGGTACACTTTTTAGTACAGAAGAATAAGAAACTTTTTAGTTACAAAAGAAGTAGTAAGAGGATAAAAATGAAATTACGTAAAGTCTCCCTGGGCTACGAGTAGCCAGAGGTGAAGTACCGAGGTAAAATAGTATAGTTATACAAATCTTACCTAGGTACAGATGATGGATAACTGTTGTTTTCCCGAGGTACAAGCCTCGGATAGTCATGGGCTAGGCTCGCCCACCACACCCTGCCACGACTATTACGTTTGATTGTGCCAAAACGAAAACATTTATAGTATCCATATTAGTAGAAGATCATTTTTATCCTGAATAAGTAGGTAAAGATTGCTGGACCCGGATGTGCTTCCCTCTCCCTAGCCCATGACTATCCGAGGCTTGTACCTCGGGAAAACAACAGTTATCCACCATCTGTACCTAGGTAAAATTTGTATAACTATACTATATATATATATATATATATAGTGTGTGTATATATATATAATATAATTTTTCTCCCCATTTGATCATTTACATTAGCCCATTTCGCCTTTGCTGGGGTCCTGATATGATCTTAGATGTTGCCAGGACATAGAACTCAAAATGGCTGGTCTTCCAGTCCTGGAGGCTGTGCCGTGTGTTCTGACTGTGGGGTATTGGACAGTGGGAAGCGTAGCTACACGAGTTGGAGAGGAATACAAGTTTCATGAAAGCTTATTTTGTTTGTTTGAGCTATATGTCCTAACAACATCTAAGGTCATATCATGACGGACTTCCACCACTTTCCTGCGCTCTCATGGCTGTTTGTTTGTCTTAGTTTTAGTTTTACGACCTAGCTAAGTAGCATTACTAGGATAAAGCAAGGACTGGTTGGCTCAGTGTCAGGATAATGTGACCGAGTGGAATATCAGGTCATGGTCTTGGCAGCCTGGTCTCCCTGGGGGTCACCACAATAAAGTCGCTATGAGTGTGCACTGTCACAAGTCGGTACCCGTCCTGATATGACCTTAGATATTGCAAGGACGTAAAACTCCAACAACTAACCAAACGTGTATAACCATAAGCTTGCCATGCATGGTGATCTGGTTCTTTCCAGTTTACTTAAAGTTGCATAGTCCGATGGTTTTGAATTTCAATATTTTTTCTGAGATAAATATATTAGATCGATCACTAGTATCTCCTTTACATTAGTTCAAAGTTACTTTTATTTTAAATGGTAAACTTTTTAGATATTTTGAGTGCAAACATGGAAAATTAGTTTTGACAAGCTTGCCAAAATTCTGACACCATAGACTTCTGCAGTAACAGGTTCTGTTAAATTGCCTTCTACACAGAAACAAATGCTTAATAAGTGCATCAGTATCTAAGTTAGATATGTCAAATCAAATCTAGATAATTGGTTTGGTTTTGAAAATTTGATATTTCATCGGACTATGCAGCTTTAAATGAACCATTATCTTGTGCGCTGGTATCAGTGTTTATTCAATGACCAAGCAGTGTGTGATAACACTTTCTCATGTGGTGATGTCCATTACAATGCCCACTGGCCTTCCCGGCTTAATAAAACTGAGATTGGACTGGGAACTTCGATTTAATTTTTCTTGGTAAATACTCGAAGAAAAATAACGTTTGGATGGAATCTAAAATCAGTTAATAAATGATTTACCCCTTAATATGGGGTTTTAGTCTCTCGTGCCTCTCTCGTGCCTCTGGGTACGTCTCGGACGAGACATACCCAGAGTTCCTCGTGTCTCAATCCCTATACCGGGAAATAACTGCTTCCTACAATGTCAACAAACTGTCTAATGGTGAAAACAAGTCTATTCAAGGGGGAAAAAAAAGGAAAAAATGCTGTTTCAGAAGCCAGCATTGGGCACAGCTGTCACGCCAGGTAGAGCACTGGAAATACAATTTTAATGAATGAGAATCTGCCTGATCGTTGTGATTGGTTGGTTGGTTGGTTGTTGGAGTTTTACATCCTGGCAACATATGGTGACTTTGTAGTGCTGCCCCACTGGGAAATCAGGCTGCCGGCACCATGACCCAATATCCCACTCAGTCGCATTATCCTGATGCTGAGGTAACCTGTCTGTGCCTTATCCTATTAATGCAGAGGACCAGGCTAGGAAACGACAAGTATCAATCTTATAAGTCATTGGTTTGACTCGACCAGGAACCAAACTCTTGATCTCCCGCACGTGAGGCCCGCACTCTACCGACTCGGTCACCGTTACACCAGGTAGACCAATGGAAGTAAAATTAAAATAAACAAAAATCTGCCTCATCATTGTGATTGAGACACTGCTGAACAAAGCGTAACCTCTACACTTTGGCTGGCTTCGAACTACACACCTTTGTTGAATTGGTGAATTGGGATTTAGCACTTTGCATACAAAGTCACACAGGCGTCTACACATCCCCAATAACAAATAAATACTGAAGGAAGAATCTTTGATTGTAGACGGAGCTCGGTGGATTTCTTGCGGTCGACCATCTAGTTTGCAATTGATAATGAAAGTGGAGGGCGGGTGCATAGCCACACACACACGTGACAGTTATTTAGTTTAGTCTGATTAGATTGTTAGAGCTGATGTAAACTAATGAAGCTATGTAATGTATAATATACAATATACAGTACATAGTGTATAATATATCAAATATAATATATAACATAATATAATATATCATATAATATGTAGTATAATATAATATATAATGTATATGTAATATATGATATAACATAATATATCAAATAATATACCATTTAATATATGTAAGATAATAATATAAATATTTAATGCATAATACACAATATGCATGATATAATATATTATGCAATTATGAGATCATAACCAAGGATATTGTTCCCTCCCGTTCCAGCCGGTCTAACTCTTTTACTAACACATCACTATTCACATATATATAAAGATACATATATAATGAAATTATGATACATATATAATGAAATTATGATACATATATAATGAAATTATGAAATTATGAGAACATAATGGACCCGTAACTAACTGTATCCGTATTAGTTCCTATTCTAGCCACTGGCGCCACCGGTGAGCGGACAGGCCCACCGATCTGTCACTAGCAGCTAGTATTGAGCTCTAGTTCCCATTTCTACCACAGGGCTCACCACCTGCGTGTGGTCAGTCACCATCTATTTCCATACACTAGTATATCTGCGCAATCATTTTTATAATAAATGCTGTAATTATTTCCAGTTTCTGTCTCCAATAACCAAGCCCAGACTAGAGTATGATCCTTTGATTGATATATATATATATATATATATATATATATATATATATATATATATATATATATATATATATTTTACCTCGGTATGCCGCCTCTGGCTAGCCGTAGGCTAGGGAGAAGGAAGCACATCCGGGTCCAGCAATTAGCATAAGTGACTCACAACGGGAGGACGTTTGTGAGTTGCTAACAGGATTTATCTACTACTACTGCTTTTGTTCAAAAGTAAGTACCTTTTATTAGCCTACTTTGTTTATGATGCTTTATAGCATCACCGTATGAAAGTTCAGAACTTTCTCACGTCCAATTTGGACTTTGTACGTGTTTTTTTAACTTACGGATAGAACTTTGGGTGCCGCTGGCACTAACGAAACCGATACTGCAGTTCTATCGACACCTGTTTTTCAGACAGGGAGAAATGGCAACCCGAGTTGCTCATTTCCTAAGAAAAGTCTCCCGGATCCTAATAGAGGATGATGTTGGGGATGCTTCTGGGTGTTTTTTAAAAACACCCCTGACCGGTTTAAGGCGAACCTCCGAGTTTCGTAATATTTTCTCCAACTTGTTGGCGCTGTAGCCACAGGTGGGAGAAGTGTACGGAACAGAGAGAGTGGGCGATCTCACGATCGATACCCCCCGTTTGGTTGGTTTCGTTACCACACACCTACGGCAAAATTGAGCTTCACGCCTGTACTGACACGTTGGAATACACGTTCTCTGTACCTTGTTCCTCAACCCAGTTTACTGGCTTACACTTGTGTAGTTGAGATGATTCCGGTTTAGTAACGCTTATTTCGTTACAGGAACCGATGGCCACTCGCCGGAATAAGACGCCCGCTGCAGCGGTCGGCGTCCCTCCTACGGATTACGATTCGTCACCACCGGCTACGGCTCCGCCGTCCCCACAGCCCGGGCCACATGCCTCTGATCAGGACAGTGATCAGCCCCCTCAACCTGTAGGTTGGGAGGCTAAGATGGCGGCTATGGTGGAGGAGAAAATGCGCCAATTCCAGGCTCATATCTTTGTAGATCCTTCCCAAATCCCTGATGAGGATTGGGAAGACTTCTCGGAAGACGAGGAAGACACGGTTTCGGCACCTGAGGTTCCGAAACCGAAAGCGCGCGGCAAGAAACGTCGCCCGGTTAGCAGCTCGGGAGACGAGTTCATCAAGAAGGCTAACACTAAGCGCTCCAAAAAGTCCAAGAAAAAGAAAAAGAAAAAGAAAGACTCGTCCTCGGACTCGTCAGACGACTCTTCTTCCACGGAGTCTGATTCTGATACGGAACGCGCAGGCGTTTACGCCAAAATAGGGGCTAAAGTAGGCAAGAAATTGTCAAAAAGAAAGCTAACAAGGTGCGTACCACTACTATGATGCGCAAAATGGTGAATGGCCATTTCACCACCTTTAAGCCAGTGGAAGTCATCAACAAATTGACTGAACAGATCTCTGGAGTCAAGGGTATCCCCGCTACAGTGTCTAAGGAGATGGATGCGGGCATCCATTTGTCGGACGAGCGTCGCCGGTACGAAACTGCCCTCTGCGTTATCCATAAGGCAGTTTTGGGGGCCTTGACGTCCATTATCCCTGTCGCTAACAGAATGCAAACCGAGAACAAGTTCTCGTCTTTGGCTCGGGTTATGGACCGGGGCATTGCCCTACTCGCAGGGGCGAGTAACTACATGACTCATCGCAGATTTGAAAATGTTTTCAAATCGGTCACCACCGATGCGGGCAAAGAAGTCGCACGCTCAAAGAAAGTGACAGATCATGACGGCAAAGAATACACTGTGTATTCAGGACCTACCCCCATCAAAAGCAAACCTCTGGATGAATCCAAGATGTTTGGGGGTCAGCTGGCTTACCTTTACAAGCAGGTGGAGGTAGACTACAAGAGTGCTAAGAACACCGAAGCAAAGGGCCGTAAATTCCAAAACCCAGCCGGGTTCAGACGGGCTAGGACGGATTTTCGCTTCCGCAGAGGAGGAAGGCCCTTCAGGGGCGGACCGTCCTTCCCGTTCAGCCAGCGGGGAAGAGGTCGAGGCGACAGACAAGCCTCAAACTGGAACGACAACCGCGGCTACAAGAGAGACTTCGTTCCCAAACCACAGTTCCCCAAACCAGGGAACAAGTGGAGAACGCCACACAAACTTTCCAACCTCCTGACCCTGAAATGGTCACGGAGGAAACACAAACTGAAGTAAGCTTTTCTCAAGCAGGCAATATTGTTAATTATTTACATCAATGGCAACAGTTAACCACTAACCCAGAGGTTATTAGTATTGTTAAAGGCATTCACATTCCTTTCACACAATTGCCTGTCCAGAAAAGAGCTCCTTTTCCTTATCAATTTAAGTCGCTAGAAAAGTTTCAGCTCGATCAACAAGTTTTACTTTTTGAAGCTAAAGGCATTGTCAACAGAGTTGAACATACTGAAGGTGAATTTATTTCAAATATCTTCTCCACTCCTAAACCAGATGGCACCATTCGATTGATTTTAGATTTAACCCAATTAAATGAAATCATTGAATACAAACATTTCAAAATGTTTTCCTTAGAAACAGCTCGTGATTTAATTACCCCAGATTGTTGGCTAGCGAGTGTGGATTTGAGAGATGCGTACTATACGGTTTCTATTCACCACATAGATCGAAAGTTTTTAAGGTTCCTCTGGAATGGCCAGCTTTTTGAATTTACCTGCCTACCAAATGGTTTGGCCTGTGCACCACGCCTTTTTACTAAGCTGTTGAAACCAATTTTTTCACACATGGCAAAACTGGGTCATTGTATGTTTCCATACATTGATGATTCTTTCATTATGGGCCAATCTTTCACACAATGTGATCTCGCCGTTCAAGATTTGTGTAAAATTTTTGCAAATTTAGTTTCTTCATACATGACAAGAAATCCGTCTTTTCTCCTACTAAGGAGCTTAAGTGTCTAGGTTTCATTTTAAACACCACGGCTATGACCGTTTCGCTTACACGCCAAAAGAAAGATAAGCTTTACCACACAGCGATTCAGCTGTTAGACATTTCTAGGCCAAAGATTAGACAAGTCGCAGTCCTTATCGGTATCATGGTTTCATATAGCCCGGCTATTCTATACGGAGTGGCACACATTAAATCACTTGAAATTGATAAGAATCTAGCTCTGGCCCGAGCTAAGGGAAACTTTGAAAAGACCATGTTTATTTCTGCAAACGGCCTTGCCGACATTCATTGGTGGCTAAAGCACTTTGATCAATCTCCCAACCCCATTAGAAGGGGGGAGCCCGATACTACTGTTACCACGGACGCTTCTCTCCAAGGGTGGGGGGCACATCGAAATGATGTAGCAACGGGCGGCAGATGGCTAGAATCGGAACTACCCGATCATATTAACGTTTTAGAATTAAGGGCCATTTATTTAGGCTTAAACAGCCTTGTTAAAGTCCCCAAAAATAATGTACGTATCCTCACGGATAACACCACAGCAATGGCTTATGTCAGGAATATGGGAGGTACAAAATCAATCAAGTGTAATGAAATCGCACTACTCATTTGGAACTGGGCTCAAACCTTGACGTTTGGTTAACTGTGACACACATTCCAGGCACGCAGAATTGTCTTGCTGACAGAATGAGTCGCCAGTTCCATGATCACTTAGAGTGGTCACTAAATCCATCCATTTTCAAACACATCTGTCACACTTGGGGCTCGCCTCATATCGATTTATTTGCTTCGCGTAATAACTTTAAACTCGAGAAATATGTTTTGTGGCACCCCGAACCAAATGCTTGGCACATCGATGCCTTCTCACTAAAGTGGCAACATCATTTCTTTTACATTTTCCCCCCCTTTACTGTCATTAGCAAAGTCGCCAGAAAGATACAAATGGAGGGAACACACACCATCCTCATCGTCCCCGAATGGCACACTCAACCGTGACTACCGAGATTACTAGCCACAGCCAAAAGCAGCCTACGCTTCCCAAGATTCCGAGGAAACCTGAAGCATCAGGGACCACTAGAACGCCACGGAAACGTGTCGACAACTCCGTTGGTGGCATTCCTTTTCTAAATAAGTACTTGGAACAATTCGGTTTGGACAAAATTACACAACAGCGTTTGGTTGATGATGCGTGGAGGAAAGGAACGGTTAAAATGTATACTACCTATTTAAAGAAATGGGGTATTTATTGCTTGCTTAAGAAGGTGAAGCCAATGAATCCCACAGTATCCCAGGTAGGACGCTTCCTACGATTCTTAGAGGACGAAGGTCTAGGATATGGCGCGATCAATGCTGCCAGATGTGCTCTGTCAATAATCCTACCTCGGGTTAATGGACAAACAATGGGTAAACACCATGTTATTTGTTGGATCGTACGATCAATTTATCAGAGGAATCCACCTAAACCCAAATATAATAGGTTTTGGGATGTTTCTCTTGTGTTCAACCTCTTCAAGAAATGGCCAGAAAATAAATTTTTGGACGTTAAGCTATTAGGTTTCAAAGTAGCAGTGTTGCTTCTCCTCGTCACAGGACACAGGGGCCAAACTATAGTCGCCCTGTCACTCAATGGTCTGGAAATTGATAACAAGGAAGCAACATTTGATTTAACGACTTTATTAAAATCAAATCGTTTAGGTGACCCCCTTTCCACAATCGGTGTCACGAGTTTCACACAGGATCGAAAATTATGTGTAGTCTCCGCGATACGGAATTATATATCCAAGACAAGGTTAATAAGAAACTCAAGACAGCTTTTGGTGAGCTTTATTAAGCCACACAAGGCCATTTCCAGGGATACCCTCGCCAGATGGACCATGAATGTGTTAAAACTATCTGGAGTCAATACAGACAGATATTCATCGCACTCTACACGGGGTGCAATGGTTTCCAAGGCAAGATTACTAGGCATCTCCGTTAATCGGATCCTAGCTCACGCCGGATGGAAGACCGCTAGATCGTTTGCTAGACATTATCACAAGCGACTAGAGAAGCCTCAGCCGATAGCACAGAGGCTACTCGCCAACTAAAAAGAAAGAGGTAAGAAAAACCAAAACTTTTTTCTCTTTATCGGTCATACAAATCGTTTTTCCATTTACATAAATAAGACTTGATCACAACATAATAATAACAAACAGGAATATCAGGATAAAAATGCTATTACGTAAAGGTCTCCCTAGCCTGCGGCTAGCCAGAGGCGGCATACCGAGGTAAAATAGATTAGTTAGACGAATCTTACCTGGGTATAGATGATGGATAACTATTGTTTTACCGAGGTAGGAGCCTCGTTTAGACGTGGGCGAGGGCCCACCCACCACGCCCTGCCACGTCTATTCAATCACTCATACTAGGATTGGGTCAGATGACCTTAGGTTTGTTTTTTAGAATCATTTTTATCCTGAATTAGTAGGTAAAGATTGCTGGACCCGGATGTGCTTCCTTCTCCCTCGCCCACGTCTAACCGAGGCTCCTACCTCGGTAAAACAATAGTTATCCATCATCTATACCCAGGTAAGATTCGTCTAACTAATCTATATATACACACATACAGTTAAAGCTCTTTAATTTGACCGACCATGAGACCGACTTTAACTGGCTCACCCACTTCATATGTATTCCTAGCTCATATGTTGAAATTTAATATGCGTGTATATGTAGATCTATAATATATATTTTAAAAAGGATATGTAAAATGAGTGGATCATGCTGCGGCTTTGTCGTTGGTGATAGATACCGAAGGTATCGACATACAGGGACCAATGGAGATGTGCTATCTGATAACCCCCGGCCTGCCTGACCTGATACGGCTGGTGCTTGGCGATTATCGGCAGTAACACAATGGACATTCAACCACCTAGGAACCATCCTGACGGGTGGGGGGGGGGGGGGGTGGAGACAACAAGAATTAGCACCTCCCCCACGAACACATCTATGTTAATGATTATAAATGGTTATATTTGGATCGTGGAATGTAGGGACGCTTTGTATAGCAAGAAAAGAACGGAGACTACATGACACAAGAAATGTCAAAACAAATTTTCAAGGGCATGGTGCTCCCCTATTTTGACTATGGGGATGTAAACTACATGGGTGTGAAAAAAGAACTTCTAAAAAAACTGCAAATACTGCAGAACAGAGTCCTAAGAATCTGCCTAAGAGTAGACAAGCTGCATCCCACCTATGACATACACAAAAGAACTAAAGTAAAATTACTAGAAAATAGGAGAATAATTAATTTTAAAACATTAGTATATAGCTATAGTCAAAACAATAAACTCCTAACAAAACCACAAAGGAATACTAGAGCGAATAATGCGCCACTACTAAGGCAGACCAGAAGCCAAATAAAAGCTCACAAAAGAAGCACGCTGAAAATGGCTGCCAAGGTGTGGAATGCCCAAACGGTAAAGGAACTACAAATTCCTGACCTAAAACATACAAAAAATATATGTGCAAAATAAGGGTAGGAAACCCCCACTAAGCTGCGCTGCAAGGGGGCATGTGATATGTCACGGCCCACCAGCGGGGCGGCCAATGGAAGGTAATGATGCCAAAATTAGCCAGATAGTACACCACATAACTACGTACAAGCCTATGATATGTAAATAGTAGGCTACTCTAGTAGTAAGAGTAGAAAAAATTAAATATATATTTACCAAGAAAATAAAAGAAAACCAACATAGACTACTAACCATATCAACCAATGACCTACCTGCTACTGTAATGCAGGCAATAAAACGCCTTACCAGAAGCTACAGTGTGATAAGATAACACCAACACTACAGCTGGCCAGCATTGAAAACAAGCCTGAGTACTCGGGCTTATATGCTATGGACAGAATAAATTCAACCTAAAAAAAAAAAGAACAAACAAAAAAGAGAGCCAACCCGGTTATTTTTTTTATTACGTGGATAGATGGGTTAATGAGGCTAAATATTGATTGTTTGTGTCTGTGTGCACAATACATAACCAGTTCGCAGGGTACCTCCAATCACAGCCTGTTATCAGTGATGGCTGCCTGTCACTGTGTCACACATAGTTGCTCTGATAGAGTGCCGAGTTGAATGACTAGTAGGTACAACCACTCTAGACGCCTTCTCTGTCTCCCTCTCCCTCCCTCCCTCTCTCGCTCTCCCTCTATCCCCGCCCGCCTTCCTCTCTCTCTGCTATCCTCCCTCTCCATCTCCCTCTCCTTCTACCTCACTCCCTCTCTCCCCCTGTCCCATCTTCTCTCCCTCTCCCTCTATCTCCCTCCCTCTCCCCCTCCCTCTCTCCCTCTGTCCCACCCCTCTCTCCCCCTCTCTTGCCCTCTCTCCCTTTCCCTCCCTCTCTCTCGCCCCCTCTCCCTCTCTCTCCCCCTCCCTCTCTCTCATACCCTCTCTCTCCTACCCTCTCCCTCCTACCCCCCTCTCCCTTCCTTCCTCTCCCCCTCCCTCTCCCTCTCTCTCTCCCTCTCTCCCTCATCTCCCTCACTCTTTCCCACCCTCTCTCTTACCATCTCTCCCCTCCTTCTCTCTCCCTCCGTATCTCTCCATCCCTCTCTCTCCTCTCCCTCGCTCCCTCTCTCCTACCCTATCCCTCTCTCCGTCTCTCTCCCTCCCCCCCTCCCCCTCTCTCTCCCCACCTGTGTATGTGGTATTTTAAACTGCGGAAATGAGTACAACTCAGTAGACATATATTTCTAATTTACTTCTCCCAACATCAAAGGTTACGTGTAGTACGGTGTTAACAGACCGCATTCCCAGTTTATTTATACCTTTTTTTAAATCTTTTTTTCTTCTTTTTTTTTCAAATAAATAAAACACACACGTAAAGGTCCGCACATCAAAGCAATACTACAATGAATACAAAATAAACATTTATCTACAATTTTTTTAAAGAGATAACCAAAAAAACAGGCATTCCTCATAATTGACAACGAAGGATACCAACATTTCAATGGATCATTGGTTAAAGCTGCATAGTCTGGTGAAATATCAAATTTTCAAACTCAAACCAATTATCTATATTTGATTTTACATATCTAACTTAGATACTGATGCACTTATTAAGCATTTGTTTCTGTGTAGAAGGCAATACTGAGTCAATTTAACAGAACCTGTTACTGCAGCAGTCTATGGTGTCAGACCTTTGGCAAGCTTGCCAAAACTATTTTTCCATGTTTGCACTCAAAATATCTCAAAAGTTTACCATATAAAATAAAAGTAACTTTGAACTAATGTAAAGTAGATACTAGTGATCATTTAATATATTTATCAGAAAAAACACAGAAATTCAAAACCATCGGACTCTGCAACTTTAAAGACGCCTATGTTGTTGTGAATAACAAGATAACAGAAGTGCCAGTCTATCACTTTGGCTCTATGTACAATGCATCTTCATAAGCTGTCTACTCGGTTTGAAGTCCTATAGTGTATTGATACAAGAATAATATCATTGTGTTGCACAATTCTAAAAGTTCCTTAGTTCTGATTTTGTTTTAAAAACATTTAAAAATGTAATGAATGATATCGCCAAATATTTACCATTTTACTGTATTGCATATTTCTACAAGTTCCTTAGTTCTAATTTTGTTTTACACACATTTTAAAATAAAATGAATGATATTTGCTAAGATTTACCTTTTTACTGTATTGCACATTTTCTACAAGTTGCTTAGTTCTAATTTTGCTTTACATATATTTTTAATTAAACGAACCATATCTCCATAGGTTTACCATTTTTAAATATAAGGTTAATTCAAACGAATGTGAGCTATTGTAGTAGTCTGCACTGACCTCTCAGGCAAGTAACCACATAGACAGGTAGGCGTGGGTAGTGTGTTGATATCAGGGAGCCTAGGTGGTGTAATAGTTAGCACACTGGCCCGGAATGCAAAGAGATGTGGGTTCGAGTCCCGCTCTAGGCACAATATTTCCCATTTTTATCACTCCCACTACACTGGTTGCTGTGACCATGATCCTGTATAAGGTATGCGCTGTATGGTTGTTGAACCTACCCTGTGTATGTATATGTAAGTGCATTGCCTGTATGTATGTAATTGTAAGCATTAAATGACCATTTAAAAGACTTACAATTTCAGGGGGACGAGTGTAGTGGTCTGCACTGACCTCTCAGGCAAGTGACCACATAGACAGGGAGGCGTGGGTAGTGAGTTGATATCAGGGAGCCTAGGTGGTGTAATGGTTAGCCCGGAATGCAAAGAGATGTGGGTTCGAGTCCCGCTCTAAGCATAATATTTCCCATTTTAATCACCCCCACTACAGTATATTAGAATAACCAACCCAAATTATGTGTCTCAAGAATGTGGCAGATTCTGTGGGATTGTGCAACTTTAATGAGGAGAGCCTGTGAACTGGTCACCATCGGGTATGATAGACATGCAGCTCGCTGGTTATTAGGTGTCGGGCTTCATTTAAAGCTGCACAATGCGATGAAAGCATCACATTTTCCTAACTAAGACACTTACCTAGATTAAATCCTACAAAGTCAACTTAGATAGACCTTTTTGAACAATTATTGTTACATAGAAGGGAATACTAAGTCAGTTTATTAGAGGGGAACAGGACGTAGCTCAGGCAGTAGAGTGTCCACCTGTGGAGGTGTGGGTCATCCGATCGATCCTGCTGAGTGGACCCGTTTGCAGTTTGGGCTATGTTCCGTTCCAACCAGTGGTCCCCAACTGGTTCATCAAAGACTGTGGTATGTGCTGTGCTGTCTGTAGGAAAGTGCATATAAAAGACCCCTTGCTGCTTATCAGAAAGAGTAGTTGTGGAAACAGTGGGTTTCCTGCAAAGAAATATGTCAGAATGACCACATGTTTTACGTCCAATAGCTGATGATAAAAATCAAAGTGCTCAAGAGGCGTCGGTAAATAAAACAATCTTTCAGTTTCTTTAAATTTGCTGCTGCTGAAGCTGGTGGTATCCAGCATTTCAGGGAGCACACCAACGCTAATTGACCGGACGTGGTGGGCGAATTGGTAGAGTACAGACTTCCCGTGCGGAAGGTCAGGAGTTCAATTCCCGATTGAGTCAAACCAATGACTTTCAAATCGATACTTGTCACTACATAGCCTGGTGCTTAGCATTACTGGGATATGGTGAGGACTTGTTAGATCAGTATCAGGATAATGTGACTGAGTGGGAAATTGGGTCATGGTGCTGGCAGCCTGGTCTCCTAGTGGGGAAACACTATAAAGTCACCATGAGTACGACGCACCGTCACAAGTCGGTCCCCATCTTGGTATTACCTTAGATCTTGCCAGGACATAAATCTCAAACAAACGAACCAAAAACGGCCAAAGTAATTTGTCATGTTCTCACTTCAAATATCTCAAAAGTTAAATTTCAAATGAAATACTTCGAAGTAAAAGTAAGGTAGATGATAACGATAAAACCTAATAAATTTATTTGTTAAATATGATAGAAACTAAGCCGTCAGTTGGACAGCGGCCACACGCCGCCTGGTGTAATTTCCCGTCACGCCTACAGGTGGCAGCACAGCTACAGCGCCACCGCCCAAGTTCCTTTCTCCAAGATCAGTCAGCTGTTGTTATGGTTATGCACATTGACAAAAGTGGTGGTCAGCAGGTCAGCCGTCCAATAGGCCACGGTGCTGCCACCTATTGAAACGCCCCGTCACCTGCCCATTCGTCAATTTGTGATAGGCTCTCTCCATCACATTGCATCATACCCCCCCCCCCCCCCACCACCACCAACACACACATGTAAATTGTAAGCACACTCACCAGATGTGTTCATTGTTTTTCTGGTTGTGTTATTATATATATTCATGAATAGTTCGTTAATCTTATTCTTATAAGTTACCCGTCTACACAATCATTGTTCCTCGCGGAGGAGTTTTGTTTGTTTACTTGTATGGGTGTGGGTGTGTATATATTATTACATTTACCCGGCTAGGTGACAAGGAGTGTCACTTTTGTAAGTATGTGGTTTCACTCAGACAGATCCGAATCTCATTCAACCATCACGTCTGGTTCAATGTCATTTGTATATTGTGTGCGTAGGCGTACCCCTCATTTTCTTTGTGCAACTCCAAATATACTCCAAATATACTCCAAACATACTCCAAACATACTCCCCTCTTTCCGTAGTCCCACTCAGACAAAGGAAAATCTACATTTGTTGTTCACTCATTATTCAATTGTTCGACTAGACGGTGTTGATGATTGATGGGTGATGTAACGCCGTGTTGGCAGCAAAGCACAGACCAGATGGGATGACCGAATGAGTTGAGCATCCTCTCCCGTTTTGGTAGATCGTGGGATTCGAACCCTGGTCGGGTCAAACCAATGACTTAAAAATTTATACTTGTTGCTTCCTAGGTAGGCGCTTGGCATTATTAGGATGGGGCAAGGACTGGTTGGCTCAGTGTCAGGATAATGTGACTGAGTGGGATATCAGGTCATGGTGCTGGTGGCCTAGTCTCCCAGTGGGGGCAGCACTATAATGGTGCCATCAGTGTGCGCAGTCACAAGTCGGTACCCGTCCTCATATGACCTTAGATGTTGCCAGGATATAAAATTCAAACAACCAACCAATAGCAGAGCCAAATGCCTTATTGAAGGGCGATAATCCAGGTAAATCCTCGTACTCTCGTAGGGTCAAGGTGAAATGAACCCCAAAACACTAACATAGAACCTTAAGAAAACAACTAACATAGTAATAAGAATAGAACAAAAATACAATGCCAAGAGGGCCCCAAAAAAAACTAACATAGACTACTAAACATACCAACAGTACTTAGATATTGACTAAATGCAGACAATCAAATAACTTATCAGCAGCTACTGCTTGGTAAGACAACACCAAAACTACAGCTGGCCAGCATTGAAAACAAGCCTGGGTACCCGGACTTACATGCTATGGACAGTATAAATACAGCCTCAATAAAAAAAAAAAAATTAAAAATAAATGATGAGAGTGCTGGACTTAAGGCAAACTGCCGCACTCACCGTGCCATCGCCCACCGGAGTGGATGCTCGAGTGGGTAGGGCAGCCGCTTCCCACTCGGAGGATATTGGGGTTCGATCCGCGGTCGAGTAAAATCTAACGTAGGTTAGGGCAATGATTGGTTGGTTCAGCGCCAGGATAATGTGACTAAGTGCGATATCGGGACATGTCTTAGACATGGTATCGCAGTGAGGCAGCATTATAAAGTCGGCATATGAATGAATGAATGAATGAATGAATGAAGGAATGTCCGCTATCACAAGGCAATGTCTGTCCCGATAAAATATCAACTTCTGTGTACATTGATCATGTGGAAATAAATATTATATTAGTATTATATGATGTTAGGCCCTTATTTGAGAACAAATATTATTTGAGGAAATACAATATATGTTTAATTAGTTTGAGAAAGATGTAGCCGGAACTACTTAATACATTAAGTAAGGGTGGGTGAAGATGAGAAGGGTAAGGGGCGGGATTGGTGAGGGGGCGGTCCGGAGGTGAGAATGGCCGGGGGGCCGAGCCGGGCCCGGTGAAGTGAAGTGAGTTACGCTGCCCGAGGCTTACATTTGCGTGCGGGTGTGTTGTAGATTGAAGAGCAGTTGTATATAGGCCTAATGTATAATGTGGCGCATTACGGCTTTATGGTGCATTAATCATATAGGTAATACTCTGTCACATCTACGACGTAGCGGGCCAGCGAGTAGCGAACGTAGAAATCACTTATTTACATCAAAATTCTCGGTGTTGCCAGGCCAATTTGGACGTCAGTGCAATGTAGTGGAAGTAGGTGAAACGTCGGTCCAACGTAGTTGTAACGTGTGTCAATGAGTTAGAACGTCAACCCCAAAAAAGGCACAATGTAAGGCTAACGAGCCTCCAGCGTGCGCGTCATCAGCCTAGTGAAACCTTAGCGTTGGCTCAGCATAGGACTCGCATAATTACGCCCGCCCAAACGTTGCTAAGTGTCTCGGATGTAATTCGTAATGTGAGTCGACGTCAGGCCCGCGAGTGAGCAGCGTCAGTCTAAAGACAGTCCAACGTGCTCACCTT
Organism: Branchipolynoe longqiensis; assembly: GCA_030323885.1. Classification (NCBI taxonomy): domain Eukaryota; kingdom Metazoa; phylum Annelida; class Polychaeta; order Phyllodocida; family Polynoidae; genus Branchipolynoe; species Branchipolynoe longqiensis. Next base: position 34,875,186 of record CM059191.1, read on the forward strand.
AAGGACAGCGAGTGCTCAACGCGCTCGATGTGGATGCCTTTATTTTCTCGAAGGCAAAATGTTCACACCACGTTCACACCACGTTCGCTTACGTTCAAAGAACGTTGGTGCACGTTACATACATTACGCGTGCGCCAGCTGTTCGTCAACTACGTTGAATACATCAAGACACTTTGGACTTATGTTAGACTAAGGTTAGACACAATGTCGGAGCCACGTTAGACCTACATCGAGATACGTTAACAGCACATTGGCAGCGCGTGGGCTGCACATTCCTCCTGGCTCTCAGTCAGTCTACCGTAAGTCGACATAGCTCAACATAGACCGATATAGCTGTAACGAACGGCTAACGGATCTCGATGTAAGCCTAGCTTAAGCGCAACGTAACCCAACATAACAGCCTGTACGTCAAGCTACATCGAAAGTTTTGGGTATGTCCAAAGCCTTGACGTGTGTCACTGTATCTCGATGTAACTCGAAGTACCTTGACGTAGGTTTAATGAACTCGTAATGTATCTCCACGTATCTCCACGTATCTCCACGTAATAGCCAAATGTCACCTACGTGGGCTTACGCTACTGCGTTACATCATAATGTGACAACCCCATTAGCTCGGGGGCTAACAATAAAGACTCTCCCTGCCAGGACACTTTTGTATTGTCCAATTGTAAAGACGCCACTCACATTGACAGCGTGATATATAATATAACCAAAGACAACGTATGACAAGACGCGCCACTCAGAGCTTTCATAATATAGGAATTTCTTAAATAATCATGCAGTGGCGCCATCCCACGGAAAACAAGGTGCATTGTCAGTGATCACGTGTAGTAGTAGTTTTCTTACTCAGACATAATCACACATTTTAGATGAAAGTGCTTAAAGTATGTTTGAACTTTACTATGCTATAATATTATTTTCATTATTAATATTAATATTAGGAGATAATATATTATAATTGTTGTACATTGTCTTTGATGGTGCATCAGTCAGGGTGGGCTCGGGAACCTTCCCCCTTGTTTCAATGGTACAGCAGTCAGGCTGGGCTCAGGGACCTGTCCCATCACCTTGTTTGATGTATTTCACGGAAAGTGCTGAGTGGCACATCTTGTCATACATTGTCTTTGATATAACTGAGCACACACCGCGCGCACCTCACCATGGCATGCAGTAGCAACAGTTGGTTGTCACTTCTACCTCTGGTGATATACGAACACAGCCGGTAGGAGTTAATCTGTTATGCAATGAGTGCTCGATGGGGATTTTAGTCCTAGCAACATCTAGGGTAATATCACAGCGGGTTCTGATTTGTGACTGCTCACTCATGACGATTTAACTTCGTTTTACATTAATTCTCCCTCACTTGGAAATGGTGTATATATTTTATATATATGATATATATATAATATATATAATATATATATAATATATATAATATATATAATATATTATATATATATTGTATATAGTGTATATATTATGTGATATATAACGTATTATATGAATATAAAGGGGCGGAACATTCTTGTGATATTTATTTCGCTTTTATTATGCATGCTATTTATTATTTATCCATACTCCTGATCAGCCGATTTACTGCGGGCCGATCCCAAGTTTTGCGCCACCACCTCGGTCACGCGCCTTTACAATCGGTTTGCCCTCACATGAGCCTAGATTTCAAGCTTTTGTATTAAGTAGGGCGGTATATTGCTCGGACAGAGCCTCGGTCAATAAATCAGGGCTTCCACCACCCCTCGCTTTGTGTCTTTTCTCCTAGGGCGTAGCCATCTCTTATATTATATTATATATATATATTATATATCATGTTATATATTTTATATAGTTTATATGGTATATATAGTATATATATTGTATATATAGTATATATAATATTTATATAACATATATAATATGCATTATATATTTATTATATATATGTATATGATGTATGCTTTTACATGTATACTAAAGTATGTATGATATATACCTACCTGTATGTATATATATGCATACATGGTAAGTGATGTAATCCTATTTAAATAAGGGTTATGCACTCACTGGAACGAGGACTAATGCCCTTTTACACACAGGTCCATAACCATTTTAGCATTCAGAAATAACATTCCGAAGTCTCCCTCCCCGATATTCAAAGGGTTCTTTCTGTGAGGAGGTGGGGTAGTGATTTTGCAATGTACTTGAGCGGTGGGGGATTTCTATCTAGTCAAAACTAATTTGATTTGATTATTCATGCTTTGTCATTCTGGGAATGTGGATAGATATTTGTTAGTACCACGCATCCGCTGGTTTTCGGCGCGTAGCGGCCTCGTTCCATATGCCATGCTTTGAAGAAAAGGGAAACTATACAAAAGAGGTCCACTGGGAGTAGGTGGGAATGGGTGGGTGTTGGAGTGGAACATGGGTTGGTGGTGACCTGAGGGCAAATAAAAAAAGAAACGTTGCTGATCGTCCTTTTGATCATACACATCAGGGTTGGGCGGGGGGGTTTTGATTTTTAATTTTGTCAGTATTAACAAATAAATTGGACCACCCTAAACTGATCAAAGGATGATATGTCATTCATGTACACATCACAATGTTTTCAGTTTAAAAAGAATGAGTACTCTATTCTCATTTAGAAATTTATTATATCATACAGTTCTAGGAGTTTCAATTGTGTGTTTACAAAAGTTGAATTGTTGCCAGCCCGACACCTTTTTAACAGTTAAACAAATAATAATATAAAAATTAATAAAATCAGGAGTGTGCAATTTTTCAGTCACGGGCGGGGACGCAACCAATTAAACCAAAATGTTTGGCCTTATTGGTGAGATGTGACGCAGTAACATTTGGGTCGTGTGTTTGGGTACTGGCGTCTTCGAAGTATTTATGGCGCCTGGACAGGAGCCATGTTGGTGTTGTGTGTTTGGGGTGTTGTGGGGTGGGCTTGAGGGGGGGGGGGGTAGTAGAGATTGTGGCGTGGGGGGGGGGGGGGGGGGGCATGACAGCACCGGTAATGGCGGCACCCCAGGGTTTTGGCTTCTGGCTGGTTCTGGATGGTCCCTACCACCAGCAGATCCATGTTCGGGGGAAGGGGGATTCAGGATGTCAGTTTGCAGTGCATGTTTTACTCTAGATAAAAGATTCACCCCGTACTTCCAGTACAGGGGTGAAAACCAACCCATTAGAAAAGCTGGCGAAGAATTTCGACATGCTGGGTTAATTAACTGAGCTGGTAAATTCTTAATTTAAGAAGCACAATATATTCTTTATGTACGTCTTCATATTTACCCGCTACTTTTGAGTTGGAAAATATAATAAAACATATACTTTAATGCAATTTAAAAGTCAAATCGATGGCGTTCTCTGGCCGCCATCTTGTCTTTTTGCATTCTCTCCCATTTCACCAACTCTGTGTTGATATAAGTAACCATTTGACACTGGTGCCAGGCATTCTACTTCCCATTCCATACTAAAGCTATTTTCGCCCTTATTTAGACTACGTTGTCATTCACCCCTGTACTGTAAGTATGGGGTGAATCTTTTATCTAGTTTTACTCCTGCACCTACGATCTATCTTAATCTATGCTGTGCTCTCAGAATTATTAGTTTTAAGAGAGTAATTGAAGCTGCATAGTCCAAGGTCAGTGCAGACTACTCATACATACACACATACATACATACATACATGCGTGCGTGCGTACGTGCGTGCGTACGTACATACGTACGCACGTACATACATACATACATACATACATACATACGCATGTATGTACATACATACATACATACATACATACGTACATACGTACATACATACATACACACATACATGTGTGGGAGACCGGGAGTTCAGTCCCTGGTCGAGTCAAACCAATGACTTTAAAATTGATACTTGTCGTCTCCTAGCCTGGTGCTCGGCATTACTAGGAGAGGGCAAGGACTGGTTAGCTCAGTGTCAGGATAATGTGACTGAGTGGGATATTAGGTCATGGTGCTGGTGGCCTGATTTCCCAGTGTGGCAGCACTATAAAGTCGACATGAGTGCGCACTGTCACAAGTCAGTACCCATCCTGATATGACCTTAGATGTTGCTAGGACGAAAAACAACAATAAACAAACAAACCAGCTGCATACATACTAACTCATGATTCCAGGCCGCAGGAGTCCTGGACAAAAGGCGTGGTGCAGTTTCGGGGAACGCTGCAGGTGTGGACCACAGTAGACGTTCCGGCCGGTCACCAGCGAGATGGTTCGCGTGTTGCTTTCTGGGAAGGGGGACAATGTCGCGTTTTGTACACGCCAGGCACGCCGAGACGCCACCTGAAGTGGGTGTTCCTTTGTGTCTATATATATATATACATATATATATATATATATATATATTTATATATCCATATATATGTGCATATGGATATATTTATATATGGATATATATATATATATACATATACACATAAACATATATATATATATACATATACACATATACATATATAATACAACATAAGAAAACACTGATAGTTAATCCAGATAATATTCGAGATAATAGCCATTTATCGAAGCTCTTTGATTAGATAACATCAAAAAGCTATTGACGTAATATATATTAATAAATAAATATATATATATGGATATATATAAAGTGCCTGTCACACTAACCCGGATTGAGCAACGGACAGAATTGTCTAGTCCGGTGGTGTTGGGGCGTGATAAGTATCAACATGTATTAAAATGTGTCAAAATGTTGCGATATCGGGTCAAAGGCCACCGGACAAACGGACATGAAACGGACATGAAACAGACATGAATGGATAGCCAATGGACGATAAGCGGACTAAATGTACTCAAACCGGACAAGAACCGTAGACGTCAATCTGGCGGCATCCGTTCCAAGTTTTGTGCATGTTCAAAACTTGTAACCGATTGTGCCGAATATCAATGGATATCAACGGATATGCAATGGATATGCAACAGACACAAACCGGAGTTTACCAGATATGAACGGACTTTGTTCAGTTTCTTTCCGTTTCCCCAATCTGGTGATGTGTGACAGGCACTTTACTTTGCGAAATAAAATCCCACTCCATCTCCTCCCCCCCCCCCCCCAACATTGAATGCTCTTTTTAATGAAGAATAGAAAGAGAAGAAAAATTGACCAAGAAACAACATCACAAACACTCGTTAATTCGTGAGAAGACACTTTTGAGCGTCCGGTGGGAAAAAGAATTAGCAAGCCACTAGTCGTACCTTGGCTGTGACTCCGAGCGGCGTGCAGTACCGGTGTTGTATCGGATGTCCATAGTCGATAGAAGTTCCTCATGTATGGTGAGTCAGCGTGGTAGACGGCAAATTACCACTTTGGTACTTTGAGAGGGTAGTAATGAGGTGATTCGTGTGGTGGTGGTGGTGGTGGGTGGTGGTGGTGGAGTTGTGGTGTGGTAGGCTGAAGGAGTGGGGGTGGTGGCTGAAGGAGTGGAGGTGTGGTGGTGGTGTGGTGATGGTGGTGGTGGTGTGGTGGTGTGGTGGCGGCTGGAGGAGTTGGGTGGTGGTGGAGTGTGTGGTGGAGGAGTGGGCGATGGGTGGGGGTGGTGTGGTGATGGTGAGGTGGTGGCGTGGTGGTGTGGGGTGGTGTGGCTGGAGGAGTGGATTGGTGATGGTGGTGGAGGAGTGTGTGGGGTGCTGGTGGTGGCGGGGGTGTGCTGGAGAGTGGGGGTGGTTGTGGTGGAGTGTGGTGAAGGTGTGTTCTGTGTGGTCTTGGTAGATGGGGGTGGTGGTGGTGGAGGTGGTGGAAGTGTGTTGGTGGTGATCGAGGTGGTGGACGAGATGGTGGTCGAGGTGGTGGTGGTGGTGGTGGTCGAGGGGCTGGTGGAGGTGGTGGAGGTGGTGTGGTGGTGGTGGTGTGGTGGTACTGGTGGTGGCTGGAGGAGTGGGGGTGGTGGTGGAGGTGGTAGTGGTGTGATGGTGGTGGTGGTATGGTGGCTGGAGGAGTGGGGTGAAGTCTCAGGGTGTGGTCTCTCATTATGCATTAGGTCAAGACCATAACTATACTGTGGCTATGTTGTCGCCAACTACATGCAAGCACCACCACCTCCATCTCCACCACCACCCACCCTGACTCCTCTAGCCATCACCACCACCATCACCACACCAACTCCACCCCCTCCCCCACTCTTCCACCACCACCTCCACCTCCACCACCACCCCACTGCAGTGACATGCTTTATATATATATGTATATATATATATATATATATATATATATATATATAATGCTGGCACCAGATGCTTCATCAGTAACAGATTCTATTAAATTTACTCAGCATTACTTTCTAATTTCGATGCAGTAACACGTTTTACTAATATGTGCATCATTATCTAAGTTAGAGATCGGTCGATTTAGAGAGGTTTTGCTGTGCATATATAAATTCGTTGCACTTGTTATAGCTATATTGTGGTGCTTTCAATAGAAGTACAAATTGAGAAATGAAATTACTACGAGATGGTAGAAACTAACAACCATTGTACTATGACTTCATGTAACCCCACGCTTATTTATAGGTCACGTGCTACCGTATACAGTGATCACTGACCAGGGTTGCGTTCAGGGTGTGTCTCGAAGGCACCGCGGAGACGTCTCCGCGATGCATTTTGTCCTATTTGCGTTCAGGGAGTGTCTCGGAGACGTCTCGGAGATGCCTCCCTTTTCAAATAGTAGACAAAAAGTGCCTCGAAAATGGCCGCCGTATTCAGTGGTTTCAGCCAATCACAGTGCAGCTTTTCCATTGCAAATGGCCACCGCCTATGGGGGCGGCCATTTTCAAGACAACAAACTGCTTTTGCCATTCAGACTAGCGTGACATCAGGACCATCTCCGAGGCGCCTCCGAGACGGACCCTGAACGCGGCCCAGGTGTATCTCTATAGAACGTCACGGTTGGCCAACCCACAAACTATATAGCATGGACGAGACCCCATCTTGGTGAGCATTGGGTGGTTAGAGTTTCCGCGTCCCGTCATGGGATCGATTTCCCATAGATGCGCAGTCAGTTATTTAATTAGGTCAACAGACAGTTTAATAACTATAGTCATGCTGAATAGATAACAGATAGGGTAAAGTGACATAGTTCAATGGTTTTTAGTTTCTACCATATTTTTAGATAAATATGATAGGTTGATCGATATAATGTGAAAACATGCTAAATTAATTTGAGCAGTAATATGTTCTATTAATTTGACTTAATAGTATTCGCTCCCCAGTAGCAACTAATGGCTAATAGGTGCACAGGGAGTGGGATGTAGCTCAGGCGGTAGAGTGTCCACCGGTGAAGGTGTCAGTCATCCTATGGATCCTGCTCAGTGGACCCATTTGCAGTGTGGGCTATTTTCCGTTCCAACCCGTGGTCCACAACTGGTTCATCAAAGGCTGTGGTATGTGCTGTTCTGTCTGTGGGAAAGTGCATATGAAAGACCCCTTGCTGCTTATCAGAAAGAGTAGCCTATGTGGCGGCAGCAGGTTTCCTCCAAAGAAATATGTCAGAATGACCATATGTTTGACGTCCAATAGCCGATGATAAAAATCAATATGCTTTAGAGGTGTCATTAAATAAAACAAGCTTTTTTTGGGGGTAGTTGACCACTCGCAATATATATATGTGTGTGTCCACACACAATAATATATATTATATATATATGTGGATTTGAATATATTATACAGTACTTTGTATGTCCATGAGCATATGAATTTCTATACAGATGTATTGTGCATGGTATATACACATATATACATATATACATATATATATATTATATATATATAGATTAGTTAGACGAATCTTACCTGGGTATAGATGATGGATAACTATTGTTTTACCGAGGTAGAAGCCTCGGTTAGACGTGGGCGAGGGAGAAGGAAGCACATCCGGGTCCAGCAATCTTTACCTACTAATTCAGGATAAAAATGATTCTAAAAAACAACCTAAGGTCAAGTGACCTCATGCTAAATTGAGTGATTGACTAGACGTGGCAGGGCGTGGTGGGTGGGCCCTCGCCCACGTCTAACCGAGGCTTCTACCTCGGTAAAACAATAGTTATCCATCAGGTAAGATTCGTCTAACTAATCTATTTTACCTCGGTATGCCGCCTCTGGCTAGCCGTAGGCTAGGGAGACCTTTACGTAAAATAATTTTTATCCTGATATTCTTGTTTTGTTATTATTCTTTAGTGATTATGTCTTATGTATGCAACAATGGAAAAGCGATTTGTATGGCAAAAAAGAGGAAAAACCAATGTTTTTCTTACCTCTCTCTTTCAGTTGGTGAGTAGCCTGTGCGCTATCGGCTGAGGCTTCTCTAGTCGTTTGTGGTAATGTCTAGCAAACGAAGTAGCGGTTTTCCATCCCGCGTGAGCTAGGATCCGTTTAACGGAGATGCCTAGCAATCTTGCCTTGGACACCATTGCACCACGTGTAGAGTGCGATGAGTACCTGTCTGTATTTACTCCCGCCAGTTTTAACACATTCATTGTCCATCGGGCGAGGGTATCCCTGGAAATGGCCTTGTGTGGCTTAATAAAGCTGACCAATAGCTGTCTTGAGTTTCTTATTAATCTTGTCTTGGATATATAATTTCGTATCGCAGATACGACACATAACTTGCGATCCTGAGTGAAACTGGACACCCCTATCGTAGAAAGGGGGTCACCTAATCGGTTTGATTTTAATAAAGTTGATAAATCAAACGTGGCCTCTTTACTGTCAATTTCTAGACCATTCAGCGACAGGGCAACTATAGTTTGGCCTCTGTGTCCAGTGACCAGGAGAAGCAAAACTGCGACTTTGAAACCTAAAAGTTTAACGTCCAGAAACTTATTTTCTGGCCATTTCTTGAAGAGGTTGAACACTAGAGAAACATCCCAAAACCTATTATATTTGGGTTTAGGCGGATTCCTCTGATAAATTGATCGTATGATCCAACAAATAACATGGTGTTTACCCATTGTTTGTCCATTAACCCGCGGTAGGATTATCGACAGAGCACATCTGGCAGCGTTAATAGCGCCATATCCTAGGCCTTCGTCCTCTAGGTAACGTAGGAAGAGTCCTACCTGGGATACTGTGGGAGTCATTGGCTTGACTTTCTTAAGCAGGCAATAAATACCCCATTTCTTTAAATACGTAGTATACATTTTCACCGTTCCTTTTCTCCACGCATCATCAACCAAACGCTGTTGTGTAATTTTGTCTAAGCCAAACTGTTCTAAATATTTATTTAAAAAAGGAATGCCACTAACGGAGTTGTCGACACGTTTCCGTGGCGTTCTAGTGGTCCCTGATGTTTGAGGTTTCCTCGGAATCTTGGGAAGCGAAGGCTGCTTTTGGCTGTGGCTAGTAACGTCGGTAGCCACGGTTGCGTGTGCCACTCGGGGACGATGAGTATGGCGTGTGTCCCCTCCATTTGAATCTTTCTGGCGACTTTGCTAATGATAGTAAAGGGGGGGAAAATGTAAAAGAAATGATGTCGCCACTTTAGGGAGAAGGCATCAATGTGCCAAGCATTGGGTTCCGGGTGCCACGAAACATATTTTGGAATTTTAAAGTTATTACGCGAAGCGAACAAATCGATCTGAGGTGAACCCCATGTGTGACAAATGTGTTTGAAAATGGATGGATTAAGTGACCACTCTAAGTGATCATGGAACTGGCGACTCATCTTGTCAGCTAGACAATTTTGTGTGCCTGGAATGTGATTAACAGTTAACCAGACATCAAAGGTTTGAGCCCAGTTCCAAATGAGAAGTGCCATTGCATTACATTTAATCGATTTTGTACCTCCCATATTTCTGACATAAGCCATAGCTGTGGTGTTATCCGTGAGGATACGTACATTATTTTTGGGTATTTTTACTAGACTGGTTAATCCCAAGTAAATGGCCCTTAGTTCTAGAACGTTAATATGATCGGGGAGTTCCGATTCTAGCCATCTTCCTCCCGTTGCTACATCATTTTGATGTGCTCCCCACCCTTGGAGAGACGCGTCAGTGGTAACGGTAGTGTCAGGCTCTCCCATTCTAATGGGATTGGGGGAATGGTCAAAGTGGTTTAGCCACCAATCAATGTCGGCTAGGCCGTTCTCCGAAATAAACATGGTCTTTTCAAAGTTTCCCTTTGCGCGGGCCAGCGCCAAATTTTTATCAATTTCGAGGGATTTTATGTGTGCCGCTCCGTATAGAATAGCTGGACTATACGAAACCATGACCCCGATAAGGACCGCGACCTGTCTAATCTTTGGCCTAGAAGTGTCTAACAGCTGTATCGCTGTGCGGTAAAGCTTATCTTTCTTTTGGCGTGTAAGCGAAACGGTCATAGCCGTGGTGTTCAGAATGAACCCGAGACACTTAAGCTCCTGAGTAGGAGAAAAAACTGATTTCTTGTTATGTATGAAGAAACCCAATTTGGTGAAAATTTTGCATAAATCTTTAACAGCGAGTTCACATTGCGTGAAAGATTGGCCCATAATAAAAGAATCATCTATGTATGGAAACATACAATGCCCCAATTTTGCCATGTGTGCAAAAATTGGTTTCAACAACTTAGTAAACAGACGCGGTGCGCAGGCCAAACCATTAGGTAAACATGTAAATTCAAAAAGTTGGCCATTCCAGAGAAAACGTAGGTATTTCCGATCTGTCTGGTGAATAGGAACGGTGTAGTACGCATCCCTTAAATCAACACTCGCTAGCCAACACCCTGGGGTAATTAAATCACGAGCTGTTTCTAAAGAAAACATTTTGAAATGTTTGTATTCAATGATTTCATTCAACTGAGTTAAATCTAAAATCATTCGGATTGAACCATCAGGTTTAGGAGTAGAGAAGATATTGGAAATATATTCCCCTTCAGTATGTTCAACTCTGTTGACAATGCCCTTAGACTCAAACAGTAGAACCTGGTGATCTAGCTGAGATTTTTCTAGTGAATTAAACTGATACGGAAAAGGCGCTCTCTTTTGTATAGGCAATTGTGTGAAAGGGATGTGAATGCCTTTAACAATATTCAGGACCTCTGGATTAGTGGTTAACTGTTGCCATTGATGTAAACAATTAGAAACATTCCCTGCTTGAAAAAGGCTTACTTCAGTTTGAGTTTCCTCCGTGACCATTGTAGGGTCAGGAGGCTGCACTGTTTGTGTGGAAATCTCTACTTGTTCCCTTGTTTCGGGAACTGGGGCTTGGGAACGAAATCCCTCTTGTAGCCGCGGTTGTCGTTCCAGTTTGAGGCCGGCCTGTCGCCTCGGCCCCTTCCTCGCTGGTTGAACTGGAAGGACGGTCCGCCCCTGAACGGCCTTCCTCCTCTGCGGAATCGAAAATCCGTCCTAGACTTTCTGAACCCTGCTGGGTTTTGGAAGCGACGACTCTTTGCTTCAGTGTTTTTAGCACTCTTGTAGTCGACCTCTACCTGTTTGTACAGGTAAGCTAGCTGACCCCCAAACATCTTGGATTTATCTAGCGGTTTGCTCTTGATAGGGGTAGGTCCGGAATACACGGTGTATTCCTTACCATCATGGTCCGTTACCTTGTTCGAGCGGGCAACCTCTTTTCCGGCATCTGTGGTGACCGATTTGAAAACGTTTTCAAATCTCCGATGGGTCATGTAGTTACTAGCGGCTGCTAACAAAGCTATGCCCCGGTCCATAACCCGCGCCAAAGACGAGAACTTGTTCTCTGTCTGCATCCTGTTAGCCACAGGGATAACAGACGTCAAGGCACCCAAAACTGCCTTATGGATCAGGCAGAGGGAAGTTTCATAACGACGGCGTTCGTCGGAAAGATGAATGCCGGAATCCATCTCTTTGAAAACCGAAGCAGGAATGCCCTTAACTCCTGAAATCTGCTCAGTCAACTTGTTGATGACTTCGATCGGTTTAAACGTAGTGAAATGGCTATTCACCGTTTTGCGCATCATGGTAGTGGTGCGCACTTTCTGAGCTTTCTTTTTGACAATCTTCTTGCCAGCTTTAACGCCTATTTTGGCGTAGACTCCCGCTCGTTCCGTGTCGGAATCCGACTCGGTGGAAGAAGAGTCGGACGACGAGTCTGAAGAGGAGTCCTTCTTCTTCTTCTTCTTCTTCTTTTTGGACTTTTTGGAGCGCTTAGAGTTCGCTTTCTTTGTGAACTCGTCACCAGAACTGCTCACTGGGCGGCGTTTCTTGCCCCGCGCTTTCGGTTTCGGAACCTCAGGTGCCGAAAGCGTGTCCTCTTCGTCCTCAGAAAAGTCTTCCCAATCCTCATCAGGGATTTGGGAAGGATCTGGAAAGGTCTGCGCCTGGAAAAGGCGCATCTTCTCCTCCATCATCTCCGCCATTTTCGCCTCCCACCCCACTGGTTGAGGGGCGTGATCACTGTCTTGATCCGAGGCATGAGCCCCAGGATGTGGGGACGGCGGAGCCGTAGCCGGTGGAGACGAATCGTAATCCGTAGGGGGGACACCCACCGCTGCAGCGGGCGGCTTATTCCGGCGAGTGGCCATCGGGAACTGTAACGAAACCAAAGCGTTACTAACCCGGAATCATCTCAACTACACAAGTGTAAGCCAGTAAACTGGGTTGAGGAACATGGTACAGAGAACGTGTTTTGCAACGTGTCAGTACAGGCGTGAAGCTAAATGTGCCGTAGGTGTGTGGTAACGAAACCAACCAAACGGAGGGCATCGATCGTGAGATCGGCCCCTCTCTCTGTTCCGTACACTTCTCCCACCTGTGGCTACAGCGCCAACAAGTTGGAGAAAATATTACGAAACTCGGAGGTTCGCCTTAAACCGGTCAGGGGTGTTTATAAAAAACACCCAGAAGCATCCCCAACATCATCCTCTATTAGGATCCGGGAGACTTTTCTTAGGAAATGAGCAACTCGGGTTGCCATTTCTCCCTGTCTGAAAAACAGGTGTCGATAGAACTCAGTATCGGTTTCGTTTGTGCCAGCGGCACGCAATGTTCTATCCGTAAGTTAAAAAACGTACAAAGTCCAAACAGGACTGAAGAAAGTTCTGAACTTTCATAAAAAGATGCTATAGAGCATGATAAACAAAGTTATCGAAGAAAACAGTACTTACTTTTGGATAAAAGCAGTAGTAGTAGATAAATCCTGTGGAGCAACTCACAAACGTCCTCCCGTTGTGAGTTACTTATGCTAATTGCTGGACCCGGATGTGCTTCCTTCTCCCTAGCCTACGGCTAGCCAGAGGCGGCATACCGAGGTAAAATATATATATATATATATATAAATATATATACAGTGAAACCTCTCTAAATCGACCGACCATGGGACCGACTTCAGGTAGTCCTTTTAGGAAGGTGGTCGGTTTAGAGTTATTTTCATCAATGTAATGTGTATTGTATGGGCGATCGATGGGACCCAAATAAAGCGATCAATATAGGGGAGCGATCGATCTGTGGAGGTGGTCGGTTTGAGAGGTCTTACTGTGTATATATGCAGTGCTTTATTTAAACGTGTGGAGACCACTGGCGTGACATGCTCCATTGATTAGAGTTGTCTGCAATGTGATACGGGCGTTATTTAGTAGGGACCGCCCTGGGAAAGTAGACCAGCCAGCCCCTCGCCATTTCTTTTAGACCTCACTGGTCTAGGCCCGTGTCCTCTAACAATTCACCGAGCGGTGTCATCCAATGAGGATCTGTCAAATCATGCTGACCTTGTGTTTAAATTAAAATGTTCCAGACGTTGCATTAAAAGAAGAAAATGCTTATCCCATATCAGAACAATGGCAACTCTTTAATATGTTAAACAGGTTTAAATGACTATCTTATCTGAGGGTGGGGGGAAAAGGAGGGGTGAGGCCCTAGCAGCGCACACTGGAACTGTCGTGACCTCGCACTTCCGGTTTGCTAACAATGACATAAAACAAGATGGCGCCGCATGCTGGTAGCGCTGTAGTGTTTGTTCCGCCGCACCGAACAATAACCTCGGTGTTCTCGATGTGTCAACGCGACGATTAAAAAAAAAGTAGTAGTCCCCCCCCCCCACCCCCAACCCACCCCCCGATATTTTACCACTCAATTTGTAGGCACCGCCTCGCGGTGGTGGCGACATATCCCGGTTCGGAAGGTGGTGAAACTAACTTGTGCCTCAGCAAAGAATCCGATGGGGCGTGAGCTGCGGTGAAAAAAGTGCGCCTGATTTGCCTTTGAAGCTAGCAGGATTTATGATTGCAGACGAGGACATTGCACATAGCTATCCCTTTCTGTGGGCGTGGCTTTTTTTAACAAATTTTTTTTTTTACAAATGTATTTATTCTGTTTCCTGAAACATGGTCAAATAAGTACATAGGTAAATTTGAGTTCTATACTGGAACATCGCCAACACCTTCTCCATGCCATCACCTCTGGCAATTTGGATTTCAACCGCTGTATATGACTTACAGCGTCATAAAAGGCCAGTTGCTCTCATACTATGTTTATGTGGAGTAGGAGGTCACAAATCCCTTAGGGCAGTAAAAGTGTAGGCTCAAGCTTTCTATCGATGAACTGTGTAATGGGGACAAGTCTATTCAGACTTATCCATGATAGGCAGTATATATCTTCAGGGAAAATACTGGACGTTGTGGCTGAATCGGTAGAGTGCTGAATCAGTAGAGTGTTAGCTTCCTCTGTAGAAGGTCAGGGTTCGAACCCCGGTCTAGTCAAGCCAATATCTTACAAAATGTGTACTTGCGGCTATCTAGCTTGGCACCCAACATTATAAGAATCGGGCAAGGACTGCTTAGCGCAATGCCAGGGCAATGTGACAGTATATTAGGTCATGGTGCCGGCGACCTGGTCTCCGAATGAGGCAGCATTATAGAACTATTAGAAGTCAACATGAGTGTGCACTGTCACAATTCGGCGCTCATCCTGATATGTCCTTAGATGTTGCTAGGATGTAAAACCACGGCAAACAAACAACACCTTCCTTCTCTTTCGGTCTTTCTCTTTCTTTCTTTTTCTCTCATTCCGCACTGATGTTGCTCGGTTGTTAGAGTTTTACTTCCTGGCAACATCTAAGGTCATATCAGGATGCGTACCAACTTGTGACAGTGCACACTCATGGCGACTTTTATAGTGCTGCCTCACTGTGAGACCAGGCCACCAGCACCATGACCTGATATTTCACTCAGTCACGTTATCCTGACACTGAGACAACCAATCCTTTCCCTGTCATAATCATGCAGAATGCCTGGCTAGGAAGCGACAAGTATCAATTTTGTAAGTCATTGGTTTGACTCGACCGTAGGTTCGAATCCCACGGGAGTGACAAGTATCAATTTTGTATGTCATTGGTTTGACTCGACCGTAGGTTCGAATCCCACGGTCTACCAAAACGGGAGATGGACGCTCAACTCATTCGGCCGTCCCGTCCGCAAAGGCACAACGTCCTTTGTGAATACGATCGGGAGAGAAAGAGCGAAAATGGTACCGATAGAGGAGAGCGTGGAAAAAAAACATCATAATAAAACTGGACAAAAATACATCACAGTAGACAGAGGTCTCTTATGTCAGCCCATTATTATTCCAACGGTAACCCACATTCTTTACCGAGCACTCACACACAGAAATGGCTGCGTTTGGCTTGTTGTTGTCGTCTGCTGTAAATGATTGTTGTTCACTCTGAGTAAATGTGCTGATTAGATAGAAGATTCACCCATACTTCAGTAGCCTGAGTTGGGGTGAAGAAAAAACCCCTTATAAAAGCTGGCAAAAAATATTGACATGCTGGGTAAATGAAATGAGCAGATAAATTCTTAATTTAAGAAGCAAAATATATTCTTCACATATATATCTTAATATTTACCCAATACATTTGATTTGAAAAATACAATAAAACATCTAGTTTAAAGGACTTTAAAGTGAAATTGACTGCATTCTATGGTCACCATCTTGTATTTTTGCATTCTCTCCCATTTCATTAACTCTGTGCCGATATAAATAGCCATTTGATACTGGAACCAGGGATTCTACTTCCTGTTCCATCATCATCATCATGCTGTCGGTTGCGATGCGACAAAGACTGCTTTCATTACTTGACTGCCGCTCTCCATTTAGCTCTCTGCTGTGAGAGTGATGCCCATGAGTCGGTCTTAATGTCTCTCAGCTTCAGGTTTCTCTTGATGGTATCCTTGAGCCGAAGACGAGGGCGCCCTCTCTTTCTGTAGCAAAAGACAGTTGAGAATAGAGGATCTGCTTTGGTAGCCTGTCTGATGACATCCTCATGAGGTGTCGTGTTCCATACTAAAGCTTTTTTCGCCCATGTTTGGACTACTTTGTCATTCCGCCGTACTGTAAGTACGGGGTGAATCGTTTATTTGTGTGATTGATATTAATGCCATCTGCTTATTGCATCATGCTGTTTCTGTGACGTAAGCCTCGAACGCTTGCAATAATAAACAAATACTGTTCAGTTCACTTCCGGAAACTACAAATCTGCCCTTTTCTTGCGCACCCACTCTATAGTATGACCAGAGAACATGTATATAGAGAAGTCCAACTCCTGTCCCTAACCACTTGCTATCCGGACCGCACTTCGTCCACACCTCTCTCTATCTCCTCTCTGCTGGCCTTGCTCCTTCCTCCTTGATATGTCTGAAAAGAGTTCCAGGAGGGGGAGCCCACCAGCATTTCACTTTCTACTCTTATTCTGTCTGTGTCTTTGGCTTGCTGGATGGTAGCCATTGAGAAAATAGGCACGGTCCTTTGACTCAACTCCTCATTTCTCTTTCCTAGACTACCCTTTTTTTCCCTCCCAGGCATACTGCTCCCCTTGACCAAGGGAGTTGTGTGCTTGGGTGGGGCACTTTACCTTTAGGTTTCTCTTGCTTTCTTCTCATTGCTGGAACCGCTGGACCCATCTTTACACACCCTTCCTCGGAAAGCCTTGCTGCTGTCTGCTGGATACAAGTGCTGTGCTACCACCGGACCGGAGATTCTGGACCACCCCAATGACTCGTTCTTTAATCGTTGTAAAGACTTCCCCCAGCTTCTACAGCCATCCCACCAGAAGATTATTCTTCAACCAAAGATTGGGCCGATTTATCAGAGCCTCTCTAATGTTGCAGTTCTGCAACCGGTAACCGTCGTAAGGTTACAAACAACCCAGTATCTATGTCCCTGACCGTGTAACTCTTGCGACTGCCACGCACCAAGCGGCGGTTGTTGAACAAGGCACTTCACTCAGTGCTGATGCTGGGAAACCGACATCGGATCAGCACCAGCACATGACAGAACTAAAAGCTAATAGAGAAATGTAATTGAAATTAACCAGCATATTTATTTACCAAGGCGTTTGCTTTATATATGTTATTTTTAAACTGTAAATGTGAAATAAAAATACGACATTAAACTATGCCTTTGGCACTGGAAATGGTGGTTGTGCTGGATCAAATTATGATTTTTAAATATTACATCGCTGACCCATACCACAAGCCCAATTATATAAGTTATGTTCCAAAAATATTTAGAGGCCAAATATTCTGGGGGGAAAACAACCCATAACAGTGATGCACTCAAACTTCTATGTTGTCAATCCGCATTTGTCTACATTCTTAGGGAGTATTTGGTCTGTTTTATCAATTGTTTGTAGTTGAGTTTGGTTTAGGGTTTAATGTTCTATTTAACAAAGTATATATTCTCAATATTTTGGAAGTAATAGATAATCCCACAGACTGTCACAGAGAACATCTTGTCATCTATGATCATATGACCAATGTTTTTACTTGTTCAACAACGACTGCTGGAGGCGCCATTATAGTCTTGTGTTAACAATTTCCATGGGCGTTGACCATTTGATATATTCACGGTCTCTGGGATGACGTAATAGATGCAGGGACAGTGGCAAGTGTGTGTGTGTGGGGGGGGGGGGGAGCAGCAGCAGCGACCCATAGAACATGTTGGTATAGCTTAGGTTCAAATAATATACTGAAAGTAAGAGACCCTTCCCACTGAGTATGTGCACTGAACTTGTACAGGCAACAGTAGTTCTTCCCACTGACACCAGGGGGCAAGTTGGTTGTGTTAAACCGGGCGCGGTGGCCTAATCGGTAGTGCGCGTGCCTCCCGTGCGGAAGGTCGGGAGTTCGATTCCCGGTCGAGTCAAACCAATGACTTTAAAATTTATACTTGTCGCTTCGTAGACTGGCGCTCAGCATTAATACGATAGGGAAAGGACTGGTTAGCTCAGTGTCAGGATAATGTGACTGATTGGGATATCGGGTCAAGCTGGTGGCCTGATTTCCAAGTGGGGCAGCACTATAAAGTCGACATGAGTGTGCAATGTCACAAGTCAGTGCCCGTCCCGATATTACCTTAGATGTTTCTAGGACGTAAAACAACAAACAAACTGGTGGTGGTAACTGTCCCCAAGCTTTTATCTCCAGAACATACTGGAAAGTGAGTGTACCTCATAGTTTTTCTACTGACAGTAAAGGGAAGGTTGGTACTGGAAATCCTCTATAAGACCTTTTCCATAGAGAATACCGCAGAGTGAGCTATGACCCACAATATTAGTTCTTCCACTGTGACATCAGAGGGCGGGTTGATGGGGGGGGGGGGGGGCCTATGAGAATTGACAAAATACTAAACAAATAATTTAAATCCGATGCGCTGTGAAGGTTGCTGGATTGTGATGTAGGCGGTGGTTGTTTTTAAGGTGTGGATAGGGATGGGATGACTTTGTGGTTTTGTTTGTGTGTTTTTACATACATATGTAGTGCAAACATCCAAAGTAAATGCCCCCCTCTCCACCACCCCACCCCATCCCATAAGGACATCACAAATACCGGTGGGGGGAGTGCAGGAAATGTGCAAGCAGGGGGGGGGGGGGGAGCCTGGTGTGTCTAAATATTAACATAATGGACTGGGAAGAATGAAATTTGGTTGGTTGTTGGAGTTTGACGTCCTGGCAGCATCTAAGGTCATATCACGACGGCGGGGAGAATGATAGACTGGCGATGTGGGTTTGGGCTGACAGGTTTGAGTCTGATGGCGCGGGAGCGGGACGTAGCTCAGGCAGTAGAGTGTCCACCTTTGAAGGTGTTGGTCATCCTATCGATCCTGCTCAGTGGACACTATTTTCCATTCCAACCAGTGCTCCACAAGTGGTTCATCAAAGCCTGTGGTATGTGCTGTCCTGTCTGTGGGAAAGTGTATATGAAAGACCCCTTGCTGCTTATCAGAAAGGGTAACCTATGTGGTGGCGGCATGTTTCTCCCAAAGAAATATGTCAGAATGACCATATGTTTTACGTCCAATAGCTGATGATACAAACATCAATGCGCTCTAGAGGCTTCGTTAAATAAAACAAACTTTCCTTTGCGTGGAATACTTCACTTTTAAGTTGGTTCCCGCTGGTTCCCACCTCACGGCCACTTGTTCCCGGTCTCCAGGCTGGTTGGGCGTAGTAATTTACTCACGCAGCCAATAAGAAGAGGAGAGGAAGGAATTAAACAAATATATTTATTGGAGAACATAACCTATAGACAGGTCGGCATCAGAGTGTGGAGAGCATGATCGTTATCGTGTATCATGGTATCGTGAACAATAAGAGTAGATATCAATCTGAGCATATCAATGCATAATAGGATAATAACGAGCAATGTGTAATATTGAATCAAAGTCATCAACTCGGCAACATAACTATCAATCAGTGTAATAGGCAATAATCATGTAAGTAAATCATCATTAGTCGAGAAACAAATTAGTGGGGAAAACAAAACGGAGAAAAGAGCAGGCAGGCGAGAGAAACATCAGACCTGAACCCCGTGAGAATCGGGAGGGAGGGCGGGTGGGTGAAGCGACTGTCTCAGTAAGCTGTAAGCGGGAAAGTGAGGGGAGGAAGGCGGTGAAGTGCGGAAAGTAGTGCGTGTGAGAAAAGTAGCGCGCGAGGCCACGTTCGTAAATTATCTATGTTGACAGGCCAACATACGTAATGAGTACTGGGAATGTACCGCACCTTTCATTGTATGCCTGCTGCTTTCAGACGAGGACCCAGGCTGCTCGGCAGAATGGCACTAGTGCCGTATGAAATCACGAGAATATAGTCCCATAGTGAGCAGTAAAATAGAATTAAAGCAATATCGAATAAAACAATGACAGACATGCCAGCGAGTGGGCAATGTAAAAATCACTTTTTTACGTTGAGATACATAGAAATTCTGTACACACACCGTTGTAGACACCACTGCTATTATTTATGAGCGTGAAATGATTTCAAATGGACGCCAGCCTTCAGTTTCAATCCATTTAAAATCACTTCGCCCACACACTTGGTTTTACACTTCCCTGTGGAGGATAGGGGTGGTGGTGTGGTTGTGGCGGGTGGGGTGGCGGCGGGGGTTCATTGATTATATTCTATTTGTATTTTACTGTGAAATCTAGTTGTATGCTTTACTGAAGGCTACAACAATTAGCTACCTGGGTAGTTCTGATTGGATTGAAGTTGGAAATCTTTGTTCATGTACAGTTATGGAGATGGGTTGTTGTTTGTTTGTTGTTGTTTTACGTCTAGCAACATCTAAGGACGGGTACCGACTTGTGGCAGTGCGCACTCATGGCGACTTTGAGGTGGTGCGAGATGAGGGTGAGGATGGTGAGTAGGAGGGGGGGGGGGGCAAGACACCAAAAACAACTGCATAAAGAAAGTTTTTAAACACCCAACAAACTTACAGTACTCCCCTCTTCTCTCTCAACCACCTACATATTAGAAAGCCCACGGGAGCTGGTCGGTGAGGGTGAGGGGGGGGGGGGGGGGGGGGGGGGGGGGGGATAAGAAGTGACGTATTCATTATGTGAAGCAGCGGTTTGATAACTACCAAGGCACGCAGACTTGATAGATGGCTGCATGGAGAACTAGACGAGTACTTGAGCACTCCCTGAAGGCGATTTGGACCCTGCTACTGGAGTTGGCGCCCACTCAGTTAGCAGTAGATTGGTACCACTCCAGGATATATCAGTTCTCTAGACGGTATAGCATATATAGAGACTATATACTGATTACCCGTCATTGAGCAATGCAGCTCTATCGATTTGGCTCAATGGGTTCTTCAAAATTAATATTTACTTAAAGATCTGGGCCCGTATGCACCAATCGGGGTTAGGGCCGTAACCGCGGCTAGGCTAGCTCCCACGGCTAAATCCGTATGCAATTACACACATTTAGCCGTGTGGAGCTAGCCTAGCCGCGGTTACGGCCCTAGCCGCGGTTACTGCCCTAACCCCGATTCGTGCATACGGCCCCGATTTGACCATGTATTCCTTATGTGGATATTTGATGTATCTTAATATCACACTTTCAGTTTTACTGGACGTGGGAGCCGAATTGGTAGAGCACAGGCCTCCGGTATGGGAGATCGGGAGTTCGATTCCCGGTTGAGTCAAAAAAAGACTTGATACTTGTCGCTTCCTAGGTTGGCGCTCGGCATTAATAGGATAGGGTATGGACTGGTTTGCTCAGTGTCAGAACAATGCGACTGAGTGGGATATCGGGTCATGGTGCTGGCGGCCTGATTTCCCAATGGGGCAGGACTATAAAGTCGCTATGAGTGGGCACTGTTCACAAGTCCTGATATGACCTCAGATGTTGCCAGGACGTAACATTCCAACAACCAACCACTTAGAGTTTCAAATTCGAAAAATCTTCAAATGGTTTACAAATGTTGAAAAATAGGATATTCGAACACGATATGCAGCGTTCTGAATTATTGTTGGTAGCATACCGATACTAAAACTAAATCTACCTGATGTACAAGCACAGCATATGATTTAAGCACTAGTGCACTTTACTGCACACTGTGTTTTGATGCAGATACCTTTCACTATGTTGAGTACCTATGCAGTACACTATACAGCATAGGCTGCTCCCCCCTATTAATGTTCAGAATGGGGTGTGCTGCACACAATGCAGCACATTCCACTTCCCCATTACCATGTACAAACCAAATTTGATCGCTCGAACGGCTGGAAGACCAGTGCTTCGGCGCTGACAAAGTATGTATTCGGACGAATAAAATATTTAGCAAAAAATAAAGGTGTTATCCACACCTGTGACCCGCTCTGCAGTGGCCGTCTGATCAATGTGGATTCTGAGGTGCAGCCAGGATTGAGAATCGGCTACATGCCCAAATATATGGTGATGATAACGCATTTCCGGTTATGGTTATGATTAAGGGGGATATGATGAATTTTGTGTGTCTTTTAACATATGATCAAATGTATTTGATGATATGACCAAATACATTTAGACATATGTCTAAATATATTACATTTAATCATATCATTAAATTGATTTAATGATATTATAAAATACATTTGATGATCATCTCTCCCATGGTAATGTAAATTTCACAGTTTCATCTTGTGGTGGGTTTGATCAGGATTTATGATATGTTAAAATGAAGAGTTCAGGCACAAAACCATGTAAACGCCAATCCAAAAATGGAGATAAACATTGGGATTCAAACCCTGAAAAGGTTAATTTTCTTCTGTTCTTACTTTTTTGTGCATTGCTCCCTAACCATGTGATTATATGAAAAGAGGAATTAGTGAGAATTAAACATTATTTTCAGGTACAAATTCTTTTATGTAAACTATATTTTTGTATTGGCGTTTACATGGTTTTGCGCCTGAACTCTTCAAATGCATTTCATAATATGATTAACTAGAATGTAAAGTACCCTGATTTAAACACATGTTCAAAAACATTTCATGGTATGATTAAATCGAATTAATGATATAATTAAATATTTAATGACATGATCAAATCAAATTAATTAATGATCTCATTAAATATTTGATGATATCATTAAATAGTTGATGATATCATTAAATAGTTGATGATCTTGTTAAATATTTGATGATATCATTAATTTTGTTTGATTGTATCATTAAATATTACAATACAGAATAAAACAAGAAATGGTGTTCCATAATATGGGAATATATATAACATTGCTGAAAATCAAGACCATTGGACTATGCAACTTTACTAAGCTGGTGACCCCTCCAAACCAGTGTTGGGTGTTCACTGAGAAGTGGAACAATATATAATTCTGCTAAGATATGCAGCAGAATAGGAATTATTATGGTAAGAAAGAGGCCACGAGGGGCCAGCGGCTACTGGATGTCGCGTCGGTCGAGCTCTCGTCATTTTTTGTAGTTTCAGTTCCTGTATAACAGTTGTGTAGGGTGGTGATACCAATGATAGGGTGGGCCGCTGGCCCCTCGTGGCCTCTTTCTTACCATAATAATTCCTATTCTGCTGCATATCTTAGCAGAATTATATATTACGATGGTAATCAGGCCACGAGGGCCAGCCGCTATTTCGTGTTGCGACTGTATTCAGGAATTGTTGTGTTTTCGTTATTTTTGAGGTCAGTGTTGTTATTTGTTTATACATACACACAGCTGACCCTCCCTGCTGTTCTTATTTTCTAAAGCATTTGACAAACAAGTTTCTTGTATCATGGTTTTTATTGTGTCTAAGTAGTTAACAGGTGACTCTTAAATCTATAACATATATAACGGTACATGTTTTAACATCAGTGTCAGTGACCCTCTGGTCTAAGTTGCCAATTTTTCTTGGATAAATAACTGTGTATTGTCTCAGTAAGTTGGGCTCTTTTCCCAAATGTCCGGAATGAGGTTTGTTATCGGTGCGTTGTTGACTGGCCGGTTGTAGAACCTCCTGAAGGTTCCTTCTCCCGACCATCCTGCCGCCTGCAGGATAGTGGCTAGTGGCACCTGCCTCCGTGCCGCTGCGCTAGTCGCCGCATGCCTGCATGAATAGGGCGTATAGTCCTTCATGTTAACTCCTGCCTCCGTCATCGTGTTTTTCACGTACCTAGTTAAGGTGTCCTGCGATGCCCTTACATGCGGTGGCCTGGTTGTGGCGAACACTGCCGGTGCCGCCGCCTGGAGTTCGTTCCTTTCTACATAGGTTTTAAGGTGTGTGTACACACATAGCTCTGGTATTCCGAATTCTCTGAAATTCAGTACTAGTGGGTTCCTGCTGGGGTCGTTTGATTTGAGTTTTGTGGTGTATGTCAAGGTGCATTTTCCTTGTTCCCACGTAAAGTCACTTCGCTTCATTAACCCCAACGCTTGTAGTCGTTGGCCCGTGGCCAGCAGAAATAAGCACAGCGTTCTTTTGTTGTGTTTTTCTATATTAAGCTGGTCGATCGGTCCCCACTCCTTCAGGTACTCTAGTAGTGGTTTCGGGTCCCAAATCGTTGTGTATTTCGGGTTGGTTGGTTTTAAGTTGCCGATCCCTTTTAGGAGTCGGTTAACCAGTGGGTGTTCTCCGAACGCCACGCCCCCTACTGTCACGAAGGTGGAGAATAGTGACCTGATCGTATTGATCGTGTTGCATGCTGCCCCACCTGAGAATAGTTCCTGCAGGTAAGCTATGCCTTGTTGTATGGTTGGGCTTCTTGGGTTGATTAATTGTGCCTCACAGTGGGCCACCCATTTTTTCAGTACCAACGTGTACTGTTTCTGAGTGGCCGTTGTCCATGATGCCGTGCGCGTGTGCGCTGCTGCTCTGTTCATGCCCATGGCTTCGAACATGCCGCCTAAAGTTGTGTTATCCTCAGGCACATGCTGTTGGTCAGTGGGAACCGCTTCCCCTTGTTCCCCTTGAGTGACAGCGTGCCTGCCTCGACCGATATGGTCCAGGAAGTTGTGTAGCCCCTCAGTTTGTGTAGCAATGGGTACCAGGGCTGCGTAGGCCACTCTGGTGTCACCAAGATCCCCCTCGGGCCTTCCTGTATGATCTTGTTGATCACTCTCGACAGGCAGCTGAAAGGTGGAAACATGTAGGCATTAATATCTCTCCATCTCAATGACAATGCGTCTGTACCCCTAGCCTGTCTGTCATACTCCCGAGAGACATATTGGTCTAACTTGCTGTTCTCACTTGTGGCAAACAGGTCTACTGTGGGCTTTCCCAGTGTGTTAAAGATCTTTCTGACCGTCTTGTCATCGAGCGTCCATTCACCTGCATCGGTGAATGCCCTCGATGCCCAGTCGGCCTCAATGTTTTTGATCCCCGGACAGAACCTCACTGATATAGTAATGTTATTCCTTTCTGTGATATCCCATATCTCCTCTGTTTCCTGTTGGCATGTTTTGGATCTCGCTGATCCCTCTTTCCCTGTGCATGCTACAGTTGTAGTGTTGTCTGCGAACACCCTTACATGTTTTCCTGCTAGTTTATCTCCCAAGTGTTGCAGTGTGCGCCTTACTGCCCTTAGTTCTAGTACATTAATGTGTGTATTTTCACTGACTGTTTCATCCCATTGTTCCCTGTAATGTGCTTGGTGTGTCTGGCTGTAATAGCCCCATCCGTGTGAGGAGGCGTCTGTGTACACGCATACCTCCACCGGTGATGGCTTGTACGGCCTTGTGGCTTGCTCAAGATTGTCTATCCAGTATTGGATACATTCTTTCACCCTACGTGTGAGCGTGCATCTTTTTTCATAATTCCCATTGGCGTCCCTTAAATTCCAGGTGAGGGCTCGCACCATAGATTTTGACTTGATTCTGGCCCATTTGTTACCCTGGTCGGTGGCTACCAGTTTGCCGATCAGTGCCGCTAATGTTTTTATTTTTAGTTTCTTCTCTAGCAACACTTCCCTGGCGAAAGTTATCAGTTCCCCACATTTCTTCCTCGGTAAGTCGACCCTCATTAGGTCAGTGTTTATTCGGAAGCCTAAGAACTGCAGTTCTCGCGCCGGTACCAATACCGACTTATCTTTGTTTATTGTGAACCCTAGCCTCGTCAGGAGATCCAACGTGATCCTCACCGCGTCTCTCACCTTCGTCTCGGTATTGCCTATCAGTATTGTGTCGTCTAGATAGAAACATAGTAATATACAGTGACGTGACCTTAGGTGGCTCATTACTGCCTTCATTATTTTAGTGAAGATTCTGGGCCCTGAGCTTAGTCCGTTTGGCAAAACTCTGAAGCGGTACCTGTTCCCCCCGTGTAGGAATTGTAGTAGGTCCCTGTCTGCCTTTCTTATTTCTATACTGTGATACGCTTGTGAAATATCTATGCTCGCGAGCCACGCCCCCTGTGTTATTAACTGCATTACCGTGGATAACTGCTCCATTTTGAAGTGTCTGTAGACTATGAATTCATTCAATTTTGAAAGGTTTAGTATGGGTCTGAAGTCGCCATCTTTCTTGGGCCGTAGAAATAGGTGTGACACAAAGGCGCATTTGGTGGGCGTGGCCGCCTCTATCACCCCTTGTACCCACATGTCTTTAATTTTCCCGTTTAGTATTTCGTCATTCCCTTTGCTGTCTGATACTGGCTCCACTCTCTGCCCCGGTAGGTTGGTGATCTCAATTTTGATGCCCTTCACCATTAGTTTGACCCACGCATTATCAGTGACCCGTTCCCATTCACATGCTCTTTCGGTCACGCCCCCTGCTTTGAAGGTATTGGCCATGTTACTCACTGTGTTTACTGTCTTGCTGGTCTCGCTCTGTATCCCGCTCCTCTGCCACGCCCCCCTCTCTGTGGGCGTGTCTGTCCTCCTCCGCTTTGTCGGGGGTGTTCCTGCCTGTGGCGTGCGGTATGCTGTGAGTAGTTCTGGGAAGGGTACTGGTTTGGGCGGCTCCTCCCCTGGCCGCCTCTGTAGTTTCCCTGCTTGCGTTCTGGTCTTGTGTAGTGCCTTCCATTGCCCCTGACAATGGCATTGGCGGTTTTCTGGTTAGCTTCCAGTGTGGTGACTTGAGCTGCCAGGTCCTCTCCTAAGAGGTAATTGAAGCCCCTGCTTCCCTCCTTTTTGGCCAGTGGTTTGATCTGGGCCTGCAGTGTTGGACGCACATTGTCCCTCCTCAGGCCCAGGATCGTGTTACTGGTACGGGCTAGTAGCTTAAGAGTGGTGACTAGTGCCTCTGCCAGTTCCTGCTTCGCGAGCGGTCTGCCAGTCTCAATGCCGTCCAGGACTTTAGCCAGTGGCCTAGAGGCATACTGCACACCCCACTGGGCCGCCCCTAGTGCCGTGTCATTATCCCTCACTCTCTGCTGTAACGTAAGTTCAATCTCCGGGTTCATGCGGGTTTTATGTAGTACTTCCGCGTTTCCCGGTCTTGGCAGCGTAGCGTACAGCTCTGCGGTCTCGGTTTTGGCCATTGGATTGTTCCAGAGTGCTGTCAGTAGCTTGGCTGTGTTGTCTGCCAGGTTGCCGCACTCGGCATCCAATGGCGCCTTCTCAGCTGGTATAAACTGTTCTAGATACGAGTTACCGTCCTCAGCCGCACTCAACGTGACCTCCTGGTGTCCCGGCGTGGCCCGTGTGGGCGTGGTCGCGCGCTCTAGTTGTGGTGGTGGCGTGGGTGCCACCGACGCTGGCGTCCTCACACTGTAGGGCGGTGGTGGGGTGTTCACTGGTGTGGCTGGCCTTGCCTGCTGTACTACCCGTCTCGGTATGGTAAAAGCCGACGGCCTAGGTCTCGGGACTTGCTCTGATGTTGGGTTCCTCGCTTCCGCCAGTTGTGGCGGTGATGGCCCCTGTGACTCCCCCTGGGACCAGTTGATAGAGTAGCCCGCCCTTCTGTTACGTATCTCCTCCTGGAGTTCCAGCTGCCGCGCTTCCAGGCGCTCCAATTCCGCTATTGGGGTGGGTATGTATTCAGGGCCCCCCTCCATTGATCCCCACAAGCAGGATCCGGAGGCGGGCTGAAGGTGTTCGACAGATCCGCCACCACCATCCTCAACCCCCTGTGTAGTCCTCTCACGGGGGGGGTGGTGTGTAGGTAGGTGAAGTAGCTGCTAGTACCAGCCTCCTCCCGTTGCTGTCCGTCTGGATAACCGTATCTGGGGAGGGAGGTGGCTTCCCGGCGGCCGCCGGGTAGTGGTGTTCGTCCTGTGTTGGCGTCTCCGTCCTGTGGCCCGTAGTCTCCATGTCTGTTTCTGAGTTGGTGTCGGACTCATGTGGCAGGGGTACATACAGTGCTTCAGATGGTGACTCCATCCTTTTCCTTTCCGCTCGTTCAATGAACTCTGTCAGTATACTAGCTGCCCGTTCGCCTTTGCTGTGGCTAGGGTACCCCATGGGGGTTACCGGGGAGGGCGTGCGTGAGATGTGGTGCGCCATGGTGGAATGAGCCGTTAGCCGTGCCACTCGTATCGCCCCGCTCATTTCGTTCATAATTAGTTTGCACCCTTGCCCCTGATTTTGGCCGCAACGGCCTGTTGGTCGTGCCTCCAGGTCGCGACCGCTCCATGACCCCGCGCCTACCCCCCATACCCGCCCTGGGGTGGTGGGGGGGGGGGAGGCTCAGGGCGCGGGCAGGGCCCGGCCCGCTAATGGAGCAGTCACACTACGACGTGTATTCCGGCGTGCCGCCAACGCGCTTAAATATATTCAACCCGTCGAGAAACGTCAAACTTTTCGGCGAGTTTTGAGAAAACTTGGCGTGTTATTGGCGCGGTGCCAACGTGTCCCGCCGGTGGAAAAACAATGACGCTTGACCCAATTTCGCCAGGTTCCCACGTTGTGGTATCGGCGCATTCTGTGTCTCTGTCTCTGTATGTGTCTCTCTCTGTGTCTCTGTCTGTGTGTATGTGTCTCTGTATATGTCTCTGTTTGTGTCTCTATCTGTGTCTCTGTATGTGTCTCTGTCTGTGTCTGTGTGTGTCTCTCTCTCTCTCTGAGACACAGAGACATAGACACACAGAGACACACACACAGACACAGAGACACACAGAGACACACACAGAGACACATACATAGACACAGACAGAGACACAGACAGAGACACATACACAGACACAGACAGAGACACAGACAGAGACATATTCAGAGACACATACAGAGACAAAGACAGAGACACACACACAGACACACACACATACCCACACAGACACACAGTGACACACACAGACACAGATACACAGAGACATACACACACAGACAGAGGCACACACAGAGACACAGACAGAGACACAGACCGAGACACATACAGAGACACATTCAGAGACAGAGACACAGACAGGGACACAGGCAGAGACACATTCAGAGACACAGACACAGACACATTCAGAGACACAGACAGAGACACATACAGAGACACATTCAGAGACACAGACCGAGACACACACACAGACACACACACACACAGAGACACACACACAGACACAGAGACACACACAGAGACACACACACAGCAACGTGCGAGCAACGTTCCTCCAACGCGCTTGTACGTCCTGCAAACGCGCCCGTAACGCACTACGCAACACGTCGGCGCGCGTCGCCCAGCGCGCCGACGCGTTGATTCAGACCTACCTGTCACTCAAAGTGTACCGACGTGTACCGACGCGCCGGTAACGCGTTTATAACGCGTTTGTAACGCGTCTCGACGCGTCCCGACGTTTCGTCCAAAAACCCAACACGTTGCCACGCGTTGTCCAACGCCGGGCCAACACGTCGTAGTGTGACTGCTCCATAAGCCTTGTCGACAATGTCGGTGCGATCACCTAACAATTGTCATACCTCCGGAACAGGCGAGCCTGACCGTGCGCTATGCAGAGGTAGAATACCCGTAGGTCTGGCCTGTAGGCCTAGCCCGTAGGCCTGGCCCGTAGGCCTGGCCCGAAGGCCTGGCCCGAAGGCCTGGCCCGTAGGCCGCTCCGCCTTAGCGGTGGCAGCCCGTGGGCGCCATACTTACCAGGACAGTTATCAGTGCCTTGATAATGTCCTAGCCTCCGGTACCGAAGTGACCGTGCGCAATGCAGAGGCTGCGTGGTCAGAAGCCTACTCGCTGATATCCTATCAGTCTTAACCCGTCAGAAGGGGCCCCTGGCCCCCTGTACCGCTCCGTGCGGTGCATGACATCCAGCTCTCTCGATAGCTAATCCAAAAGTGACGAGAGCTCGACCGACGCGACATCCAGTAGCGGCTGGCCCTCGTGGCCTGATTACCATCATAATAACAAGGCTATGACCCTATCTCGAGATCACAGAGCCACACCGGAAGTCAGGTCACCAGATACCGGATTCCGAACAGGGTGTGGTGAGGCGCGCCGTGTGCTGCCCGACTAGAGAATGAATGACATCAGGATCCGATTGGTAAACATCAAAGTGCAGATTCACGTTAAAACTGACGCGCGCACTGATGGGTTTCCGTGAACACTGGGGGAAGTGGGCGTGTGTCGCTGGGTGTTGTGGTGGGACTCACTACTAGGATGCTGATTCTTGTTTGGTTGTTTGTTGGAGGTTTACGTCCTGGCAACATTTAAGGTCATATCAGGATATGCTGATTCTACTTGGCATAACACTCACTGTCACGCGCTATCTGTGCACCCTGTGATTTATGTATGGCGTGTCGACTCACTCCCAAATCTTCCAAATTGAAATCTCTTTATCGCTGACCTAGATGACATGTGGCAAAATCACCGATAGGAACTATAGCGTTACTATCAGGATCGGAGTTTTTTGGTTTAAAAAAAATATTATTTGCTTGAATTGTTAGTCGCGCTATGCGTCACTCTCATTAAAAATAAAAGCATGGAGGTTACTATATGTCTATGAAAATATGAGATGAACAGATTGGTTGGTTGTTGGAGTTTTACGTCCTGGCAACATCTAAGGTCATATTAGGACGGGTACTGACTTGTGACAATGGACACTCATGGCGACTTAATAGTGCTGCCCCCCTTGGAGACCAGGCTGCCAGCACCATGACCCGATATCGCATCCCAGTGGGTTAGCACTACGAAGTCACCATGAATGCGCACTGTCACAAGTTGGTACCCATCTTGATATGACCTTAGATGTTGCCAGGAAATACAACTCCAACCAACTGAGTTATTTAGGGTTGAATCAAGGCTGAATGCCACTGTTATCAACTTGTTACTCTTAAGTGTTATTTAACCCCAATGACCCGTCTCAGCTGTTAGAGCCATCCTTAATCTTAGTGGTTCTAAATGCAATGTCACAGGTACTACTTCTAAAGTGTTAGTATTTTGTTTAAAAATAGCAAATGTGCGCAGGAAAAAATACATTTTAAAAGCTGTGACCAAGTAAGCCTCTAGCGAATAGAGAAATGTGCGCAGGCGAAAGAAGAGTGATGTCAAGGATATGATGTGATAGGCTGTGTATCCATAGACTGTTCCCTTGTGGCATGTTAGCTTGTTCTGTGTTCGCTTGTGACCTTGTGATACGCCACACAGACAATGAACATGCTCATTCTCTATGTTCCCGGTCAGTACATCACATGTGTCATGAACAAGGCCATAAGGTCCCTGGGTCCAACATAAGGTCTCTGGGTCCAAAATTATAGGCCAGTAAGCCTCACATCTATAGTATGCAAAGTAATGGAAAGTATCATCAGAGAGCACATGCTAAGCCATATGCTAGAGAACAAATTGATGTTGGACCACCAACATGGGTTTCTACCAAAGAAATCAACAGTTACGCAGCTACTAGAAACTTTGGAAATATGGACCGACGCAATGGATAGGGGGGAATCACTAGATACTATATACTTAGATTTCATGAAGGCATTTGATACTGTCCCCCACCAGAGGCTAGCTACCAAGTTACAAAACTATGGCATCGAAGGAAATACTCTGAGATGGATCCAAAGTCTTTTGACTGGAAGGAAACAGCAAGTCGTAGTAAATGGCAGTAAATCTTCCTTCAAAGAGGTTCTCAGTGGGATACCTCAAGGGAGCGTCCTGGGTCCTATTCTGTTCGTCATTTTCATCAATGACCTGCCAGAGATTGTATCATGTGGGATAAAATTATTTGCAGATGACGCAAAGATCTACAGAACTGTGAATTCCACGGAAGACTGTGCTGATCTGCAAAAGGACCTGCTGGAAATGGAGAATTGGGCCAAGCAGTGGCAGATGAAGTTCCATCCGAATAAATGCCAGGTCATGCGAATAGGGAGACACCACCCAGACTATACATATGTTATGCATGAAAATTCTACTGGCCAGCCACTAAATCTCGAAGAGAGTGAGGTAGAGAAAGATTTAGGAGTATTTGTAGACAATAGGCTAAGTTTCTCCCAGCACATACAACAAACCGTATCCAAAGCTAATAAGATTGTGGGAATGATTCGCAGAACCTTCAAATACTTGGACGAAAAGATTCTGATCACATTGTACAAGAGCCAAGTACGGCCAATACTAGAGTATGGAGTCACTATATGGCACCCAACGTTGAAGAAGGATATTAAATCCATTGAAGCTGTTCAGAGAAGGTTAACTAAGCTAGTGCCACATCTGAAGGACCTTAGTTATCCAGACAGACTCAGGAGACTCAAGTTACCAAGCCTCACATACAGAAGATTTCGTGGGGACATGATCAACACATGGAAGTTCCTGAATGCTGAGTATAATGTGGATGAGGCCTTGCTATTCAGACGCATACAGGGAAGCAATACCAGAGGTCACTCCAAGAAGCTTTTCAAGCCAAGGTACAACAGCTCACTCAGAGGGGCCTTCTTTTCACAGCGAGTGATAAACATGTGGAATGAGCTACCGGAAGAAGCGGTGGAAGCAGCTACCATGAATCAATTCAAGAATGCACTGGACAGGGCCTGGGCCAGAGAAACATTCCTGTACGATTTTGAGGCTGCATACCATTAGAGCTGAGAGCTACGAGCTTTGTATAGGCTACCACAAGCCTGCATCAAAGAAGAGGATAATAATAATAATAATAATATGGGAACGGTTCATTGTCTGTGTGTCATGTCACAAGGTACAAGCGAACACAGAACAAGGGAACAAGCCACAAGAGAACAGTCTATGGATACACAGCCTAAGAAGATGAACAAACAGGGAAGGTATAACAAATTGTGTCAGGTTGTTTAGTCAATCATGGACAGTCCAAAATCAGTGTTCGCTTAACATTTTGGCCGAGTAAATATCGGTCTCATTGTACATTAGACATTTTAGACATTTTGTATTCACAATTTCTATAAATAACCTGTTTACAGTAGAAATGACCCAATTAGCCATTGACAATGGCATATATGCAGCCCCTATCTGACCATTTTAAATTACATTGATTTGATGTAGTTTAACTCGCTGAGGCCATGTGTTGGAGTGGTGTGTCCGTATTTTAGTATAGCCGCACCTCTCCTCGTAATACAATTTAATTGCCCAATTATAATTAAGGTTTTGCAGCGGTAACAGAGCCATATTTGGTCATGTATAAGATTTAATCACGTTGCTTACGTGGTATGTGCATTAATTTGTCCACCTATATTGTTGTTTCTTGTTGTATAACGTCCTACCAACATCTAAGGTGCACGTTCATTGCGACTTTATAGTACTGCCCCACTAGGAGACCAGGCCACCAGCACCATGACCTGATATCCCACACAGTCACATTATCCCGATACTGTGAAAACCAGACCTTGTCCTATCCTATTAAATGCTGAGCGCCAGGCTAGATAGCGACAAGTATAAATTTAATAGGTAATTGATTTGAGTCGGCTGGGGAAGCCTGTGCTCTACCAATTAGGCCACCACGTCGGGTCCTGACCTATTTAGGCATCCCGTATGCGCGTCTGGTTTTCCATGTACGGCTGTCAGGGAAATATTGTACCAGGTCATGTCTCATAAAATTAACGAGCAGGGTATATTCTGCCGTTGTATGCTATTTAAATCATCCGCGATATAAAATAGTATATACTGTAGTGCCTGTCTTCTGTGACACATGTGATGGGGGAGAGCCTGTCATGGGGGAATACTTTTTAAGTTTTCAATTCAACTGTTTTTGTCTCATTTGACCTTCCCTTTCATGACAGGACACCTGTCTTATATAAACAACATTGATCATAATATTGATTATGATAATGATTGCTATGGTAATGGCAATCAATGATGGTGATGATAGTGACAGTGATGGCAGTGGTATTGGTGATGGTGATGGCAATGATGGTAGTGATGATAGTGATGCTAGTGACAGTAATGCTGATAGCAGTGGTGATGGTGATGGCAACGATGCTAGTGATGATAGTGACAGTGATACTGATGGCAGTGGTGATAATGATGATGATGGTGATGGCAACGATGCTAGTGATAATGGTGATGCTAGTGACAGTGATGCTGATAACAGTGGTGATGACAATGATGCTACTGATGATGGTGATGCTGATGGCAGTGGTGATGGTGATGGCAATGATCCTAGTGATGATGGTGATATTAGTGACAGTGATGCTGATGGCAGTGGTGATGATGATGGTGATGGCAATGATGGTGATAATGATGGTGATGCTAATGACAGTGATGATGATGGCAGTAGTGATGATTGTGATGCGGTGGGTGGTTGTGATGGTGGGTGGTAGTGGTTGGTGTTGGTAGGTAGTGGGTGATGGGTGGTTGTTATTATTATTGGCAACCAATCGGACGGGATAGTCGAGTGGATAGGGCGCCTCCCATTCTGTGCGGGAGGTCAATATTATTAATAGATGGCACACTATTTTAATCTCTAAAGCTCAATTGCAATAGCGTAGTTTCCAAACGCATGTAGATAAATTGTTGGGGAGGGTGAGGGGAGAGGTTTAAGCAGTGTTTCTAATCACCTTTATCAGTTGTAATGTTCAGGGAGTGTCGTGTTGGTATCAATCGTTACCTTTTACCTGGTACTCACCGGTCAGTGGGAGCGGCTGTATATGTGTGCGCGTGTGTGGATGCGGCTGTGTGTGTGTCTGTGTGTGTACTGGATAGCGAGGGGGTTGTGACCATTGTTCCGTCCCCTCCTGTACACATTGCATATCACCTGACGTCCTTTTTTTAACCGCCATCTTATTCTTAATGAGACTCTATGTGTCAGCCAGAGGATATCTTATAACATCAACCAAATCCCTTCTTCCCTTCTTTGTCGCTATATAATTATGGTGCTTATATCTCTCTTCAGCGATCTCTTTGAATGGTGAATCTATTCCATGTGCCAAGAACGTTGTACTCTATTAACTGTTTTTGTCTTATTTAACTGTCCTTTCGATAACATGACACCTGCTCTGCACTGGTTTGGATGCAGAATTCCCTGTTAAGGACATGTACGCGTTAAAGGTGTTTACACCATTAAACAAATGTTTTTAGTGACAGACCGGAAATGTAGAAGCTTTATGCCAAATGCTCACTCCCTCGAATAACTGCACTCTGAGCCTATACCCGCTTGGTTAACCTGGTGACAATCGCCCTCATTTCCCGGCTGTGAAATAAGTGTGTTCTGAACTCTAGGGCTTTGGTCGATCTTGTGGTGGTCAATAATTGTATTCTAACCTCCGACAATCTTCTATATGCTGCGAATTGTATATTCAACAGCTATTGTTATCTCGATTTAATACATATATTACTCTATATAACATTTTGATGTAAATAATGCCAAATTGAAAAATGGTTGGTACACCAGTGCTTCGACGCTGACAAATGGGTCGTTCTCAGAAGTTGTGTACCAATAGTGTGACATCAGTACCACAAAATCAAAATGCTGCCAAAGTCCTATAAACAAGTTTCCTCAATGTGTATGTCCTTTTGCATCTGAATAATTGAAAATAAACATTTTGGCATTTTTAAGTAGGTCAAATGATGCTCACATCCAATAAATAGCAGTATAGCATGGAAACCAATCTGACTCCAAAATCAAATATTTTCCACATAAAACTTGACATTTTTAGGACATTTCACATGCCACTTGCTTTATAAACAGTAGTAATAATAATTTGAGTAACAGTCAAAGTGGAAACAACAATTTTACACAAATGTTCGGCTCAAATTTCAATGATTAGGGGCAATTTCAGGATTTATCTTTTACTATACCATAACTGGGTCCATGCATAGAGTGTCAAATGGTGAAAATAGTTCCTGTACTGTATCTGTACTCAGTGTTTGATACAGAGTTTCATAGTACTTGCAAGTGGAAATGAAATGTTACGATGTTAATGACTCCAGAAAAGGTTAACTATTTCATAATTTAAATCTTTTTTTTTTTTAATAAATGTCTTCAACTTAATGAAGACATTGTATATGACCATTTGAAGTGAAATGAGCTGTTGTTCAGAGGTTTTCATTAAGTTTGTGACACTTTATTTTCAATGCTGTTGACAATGTCACAAATTAGTGATGTAATTTTCTATGTATTTAGCTACATCCATCCCAATAAGATACATAATACACAATATTAACATTTACTTTTGATCTAGAATATCTCCCACATTATTGGGCTAAATGATGAAATCTAAATATTAACACTCCAATAATGGGTTTCTTTGAAATATGCATTTCAAGTAGACTACCTCAAGTGGTACACAGTTTCTGAGAACGACCCAAATACAAACTTATTCAGCAGAATAAACATATTTACCACACAGAAAAACTACCCTTTGTTCTGAGCTCTAGGACTTTGGTCAATTTTGTGGCCATTACACTCCTCAGGCAGTCAAATAATTAATTGTGTTCTGAATTCTAGGACCTTGGTCGATTTTGTGGCCATCGCTCTCCTTCTCCTGTAGTGAAGTAATTGTGTTCTGAACTCTGTGGTCATTACCCTTCTCTGGCACTCACCGCCCTTCTCCTGTAGTGAAATAATTGGTCTCAGCTCTAGGACTTTGGTCAATTTTGTGGCCATTACCCGCCTCTGACAGTAAAATAATGGTATTCTGAACTCTATGACTTTGGTCGATTTTGTGGTCACCGCCCTCCTTCTCCTGTAGGGAAGTATTTGTGTTCTGAACTCTAGGACTTTGGTCGATTTTGTGGTCATAGCTCGCCTTCTCCTCAAAGACCCTATAACACTAAGACGGCTCACTCCCTATCTCTCCCATGATAATGTAAATTTTGCAGTGTCATCTTGTGGTGGGTTTGATCAGCCCAGCTGCTAGCTGGTGTTTCACATGTAAACACATACAAGGTGAGAGGGTGAGTTTAAAATTTGGATTTGGCCGATGTTTCGCCTACTGTCTGGTCCCCACCTCCCTCTGCCCCTCCCTCCTCATTCCCCCACCCTCCCCCGCTCTCTCCCCCTCTCTTCCCCCTCCCGCCCTTCGCTCCCTCCATCCCTCTGGCCTCACCGCCCTTCCCCCTCCCTCTGCCTCCCTCCCCCTCATTCCCCTTCCCTCACTCCCCTTCCATCCCCCTCCCCTCCCCCTCCATCCCCCCCATCCTCACCACCCTCCCCTTTCCCCTTCCATCCCAACCCTTCCCTCTCCCAATCTCCCTCCTCATCCACCTCACCCAGCACTCTCACACCACACCTCCCTCCCTTTTCCCCCCTTCCTCCCCCTTCCCCCTCCCACTCCTCCTCCTCCTCCTCCCCCACCTCCCTCTTCCTCCTCCACACTCCCTCTCCCCCTCCCTCTTCTCACCCACCTCAGTCAGCGCTCTCACACCACACCTCACGACCCCCTCCCTGATGTAAGCAGGGGGGGGGAGGTCCCCACTGGTTGCATTTTGCTACTCCTGTAGAACTCCCACGACCACCGCTACCCCCACACTGCCCCTCCACCTCTCCACCCCACCCACCCTCGCCACCATACACACATCCGCCCAGCACCCTTCTTCCAGCACACTGACACATGGTCACGCACACACACACGCTCAAGCACACACACCATTCGCACAACCCATTATAACACTATCAAAATGATCAAACCCACCACCTGGTGCACTGGCTGTTCTCTTGATTACACAGTACAGGCTGAGTGAGCCATCTTAGTGTTATAGGGTCTTTTTTCTCTTGTACTGAAGTAATTGTGTTCTGAACCCTAGGACTTTGGTCGATTTTGTGGTCATTGCTCGCCTTCTCCTGTCATGAAGTATTTGTGTTCTGAGCTCTAGGACTTAGGTCGATTCTGTGTTCATTGCCCTCCTCTGGCAATAAAATAATTGTCTTCTGATAGATTTTGTGGCCATTTCCCTCTTTCTTCTGTTCAGACTAAATGACATAATCTATTGAAAAGATGAAGTGCTCAGACTTGTTGGTTTGAACGTTCCCCCTTCTGTTAAGGCTCTGTCACACATCACCGGATTGGGGTAACAGAAAGAAACCAACCAAAGTCCATTGATATCCAGCAAAATCCGTTTTGTGTCCATTGCATATCCATTGATATCCGTTGATATCCGGCCCGGTCTGTTACAAATTTTGAACATGCACAAAACTTGGAACAGATGCTGCCGGATTGACGTCTACGGTTCTTGTCCAGTTTCAGTTCATTTAGTCTGCCTATCGTCTGTTGGCTATCTGTTCATGTACGTTTCATGTCCATTTAATGTCGGTTCATCCGGCAGCCTTTGACTCGATATCGCCACATTTTGACACATTTTGATACTAATCACGCCCGAACACCACCAGACTAGACAATTCTGTCCAGTGCTCAATCCGGCATAGTGCGACAGGCACTTTACACTAATCAGAATGGAATTGGCGGGGGTTGCTTCCTAGTATATTAAAATGGAATTGGTAAAACTACATAAAATAGATCATAGATGTGCCGTAGGGGTGATGCAAAGAAAGGGAACATCGTGCTTACAATAGGATTCGAACCCACACACCTTGTCATTAGTCTTGAGTCCTAAGCATTAGACTGCCGAGGCTCCCAAATGGCATCACCCTACCCCCGCTTACCGGTTCGTGACTCCTTGCCTGAAAGATCAGTGCAGACTACTACAGATGAATGTATAGATACATCGATTTTGGGGAGCGGGACGTAGGTCAGGCAGTAGGTGTCCACCTGTGAAAGTCTCAGTCATCCTATCCTGCTCAGTGGACACATTTGCAGTTTGGGCTATTTTCCGTTCCAACCAGTCTCTACAATTTGTTCATCAAAGGCTGTGGTATGTGCTGCCGTCTGTGCGAAAGACCATATAAAAGACCCCTTGCTGCTTATCGGAAAGAGTAGCCTATGTGGTGGCAGCGGGTTTCCTCCAAAGAAATATGTTAGATGTCCATAGCCGATGATAAAGATCAATGTGCTCTAGAGGCGTCATTAGATAGAACAAGCTTTACTTTACATCGATGTTGAAATCCTCACTCATAGACAAAAGAAAAATGCATGCATATGTGCATACATGCTAACAGTAACAAACATATAGTTGTACATGTAGAGAAGAGAGACATGAATGCCATTTCGGTACGCCATATCGAGCGGACACCTGCTTCATATTCTCAATTACACATTTACTCGTTGTGTCTGGCAAGTTGATCATTTCCGGATATTTTTTAGTAATAATCTACAATTAACATGGAATTCTTATTATTGCAATGAAACAAATCCATCCCCACTTTGTAGAACGGAATGTCTTGTATGTTGTGATTTATGAGAGGCTCTTTGTGAGGGTGCATGGCAGGCTCTTTGTGGATTGGCATACCTGACACCTCGATACCTTCTCCTGCAACTGGCTATCTAATCCTGGCCAGTAGACATAGTCTCGGGACAGTTGTTTACTTTTAATTACGCCTAAGCACTGTGTAGTTTGTTAAGGATCTGTTTCTGACATAACTTTGGAATCACTATTCTGTTCTGTTTTAGGATGAGATTGTTTTTGATTGTCAATTCATCTCTGTAGGTGTAATACGGTTTTACATCATGATCAATTTCATTCTTTTGTACTGGCCACCCCTCATGGATGTACTTGATCAGCTTCTGAAGTGTCTGGTCTTGCACTGTCTCATTTGCAATGTCAGTGATTTTGTCTTCAATGTAGTCTAATGCTGCAACAGTTACATTATCATCGTATAAGTTCATCGGCTGGGTATTCATTGTGTGTGCTCTCGACAAGGCATCAGCGAAAAACATGTTTACACCTTTAACATATTCCAATTTTAGATCATAATTTTGCACTTGTAACCTCATTCTCTGTAGTCGGGCGGTTAGTGTGTGCAATGGTTTTGACATAATACTAACAAGGGGCTTGTGATCTGTTTCGACCGTGATCTGTTTTCCAAAAATGTAATCATGAAATTTGGCACAGTGGAAACAGATCGCAAGCATCTCTCTCTCTATAACCACATAATTCCCTTGACATTTGGTCAGGGCTTTTGACGCCATGCTGACAGGTAGGTTATCTTGAAATAGTGCCGCTCCGATTCCGGTCATGGACGCATCTA
This sequence comes from Branchipolynoe longqiensis, assembly GCA_030323885.1. Lineage (NCBI taxonomy): Eukaryota > Metazoa > Annelida > Polychaeta > Phyllodocida > Polynoidae > Branchipolynoe > Branchipolynoe longqiensis. The sequence continues at coordinate 34,915,301 of CM059191.1, forward strand.
CTTGTAACTTTAACAGGTTTTTTTTACGTCATAGTACTTTAGTACTGAGCATTGACTAACAGCTCTTTTAACTTCAAAAAGGGATTATTTTGGTCGGCATCCCAGTGCCATGCAATTTCTTTAGACAGCATTAACCTTAATGGCTTGGCAATATCTGAAAGGTTAGGAATAAATTTATGGACATAACCCACCATTCTTAAAAAGCGCCTCACACTTGCCTTATCGGTGGGTGTCGGCATGTCTGTGATTGCCGATCTGCGGTCGATCACTTGAAACAGCATCGAGTATCCATGTACGTTGATGGTGACTTCTCCTCTGGGCTGGATCCTTTCTCCTGAATAGGTGACCAGTCTGCACCTCGGCTTCCTCTGCTCCATGTTGGGTAACGACATGAACACGCTTTCGGGTATGATGTTGGCCTCCGACTTGCAGTCCAGCTTGAAGGATATCTTGTTGCCGCCTATATGAATGGTCTCGTAGCAGAGACTCAAACCTTCTTGTTGCTTCGATATTGCGCCAACGAATAGGTCGTCTAGCTCATCTTCCTCTGTGTTGTCCGCCAGCCATTCTGCTGGGGTGCCTTCATCGTCTACGTCTAATGCATCTACCGGCACCTGTTGATGTTTTCCGCCTCTACACACTCGGGCGAAATGACCAATGCGCCCACACCTCAGACATTCCTTTCCCCTGGCTGGGCAGTTGTCCCCCCACGTGTGAGTACCCACACCTTGTGCGATTAGCACAGCTTGGGGGGGGGGGTTCCTACTTCCCCTGCCTTTGGTTGTCACACCGGGTGACCGCAAGCACTTCAGAGTCATGGGTTTTGTCGGTCACGCTTGCTAGTTGGTCCAAGTTGTTTTCGCTGAGTCTGCATATTTCCAGGCACTGGTCCAACTCTAAATTCCGAATCTGTAACACCCTTATCCCTCACCACATTGTCCTTAATATCACAGATGAGACTGTCACATACTATCGACTCCTCGGTCGCTCCATAGTCACATAACGATATTTTATATTGTAGTTCGCGTATATACGTCTCAATGTCCTGTGTCGTCTGGTTGTAACTATTAAATTTGTACCAGACTATGGTTCTGTTGGTTTTTTCCATGACAATAGTCCCGGAACGCGGCCGTTATCATGCGTATGGTGCCAATACCAGCAGGTATTGGTGGCCGGCTTGTTTGGGGGTGTGACCTTTGGTTGTCACGCTGGGTGACCGCAAGCACTTCAGAGTCATGGGTGTTGGCGGTCACGCTTGCTAGTTGGTCCTAGTTGTTTTCGCTGAGTCTGCATATTTCCAGGCACTGGTCCAACTCTAAATTCCGCATCTGTAACAGCTTATCCCTCACCACATTGTCCTTAATATCACAGATGAGTCAGTCACATACTATCAACTCCTCGGTCGCTCCATAGTCACATAACGATATTTTATATTGTAGTTCACGTATATACGTCTCAATGTCTTGTGTCATCTGGTTGTAACTATTAAATTTTACCGGACTATGGTTCTGTTGGATTTTCCATGACAATAGTCCCGGAACACGGCCGTTATCGTGCCTATTTTCTTTCTGTCTCCACTCTCCAAGTTCATAATATGAAACAGCTTTTGCGCCTCCAAACCTGCTACGTGAAGGAAAGCGCAGCACTGCACTTTTTCGCTCTTGTTGAGAGTCCTGTGGCGCCCGCAAACAATTCATATGCTCCTCCATGCTACATGCACCAGTTTATGGCCAAATTTCCTTTTAGGCTAAGTGGAGCCAGCGGTTTCAAGCCTGACAAAGCCATGTCTTAGCAGGGTCATAATATCTGACACCATGTAGAGAAGACAAACATGAACGCCATGAAGTCCGAAGGCTAAGTGAGTTTATTCTTGTCCCGATCTACCACGTCACCTGCATCACGTGACCCACTCTCGCTAGGTTCTCCATACATATACTACAGCATTCCCATTTACATATATACACATCTATACAGTCTAACAGTAAAGGTTGTTACAAAAAGAAGAAAATTGAAGCCCTCAGCTAACGTGGAAGTGCCCTTATGGATTAATCGGTGGATTGTTTACAAAATTACGATTTCGTCTGTGCCTGAGTTGGTAAAGAGCCGAGTATAGCTAGTATATGTACAGCACGGGTGACTTCAATATCAAAGAAGTCAGCGGTGTTATTCATTGATTTCCAATGGTGATTTGGTTATTGTTTTGACTGGTGTTTTGTTTGCTTTTGAGTTAAAGTAGGACGCCTTTGTGTAGGAATGACATGTGTAATAATTCACAAAGCCAAGTTGAAACTTAAAAGTTAGTTTCTTTGGCAAAGCTTGCTTTTGTTGGTGCCTTTTAAGCATATTATTTATCTGGCGGTACAGGATGTTTTCAAACTGTGGGTAATAGGTAGGCATACAGGGGGGTCTCCATTTGGAGACATTAATGGGAAGACGATGGGCAATTATGTGAGTCAGCCTCACGAAAATGGGCCAATTGGTGGTTTATTTAAGATGTTGGCATCACAATTCTTAAAGTGTAGTATATTTCTTTGTTTTATATTAAATTATCCTAGAAACAAATGAGGTTGTTGTATTTTCTCTACCTTTACATTCAGGATAAATTTAAGGACTTAGCAACAAATCGCGCATATTAGCAACTCATCAGCTAAGATGGTTGTATGTCACTAAAATTATATGTGTGTCAACTTTGTCATGAGTAACCCGCCTAGCTATACCAATTAACAATTGGCTAAGTGCGTGAATTGTGACTAGCCCGTCGAGGTTAGCAGGGGGCGTGGAATTTGGAGTTGTGGAAATAGCAGTTGGACAATATTATCGGACTGCCGATCAAAATGTTCTGACAGACTGGGTTTGTTTTAATCGGATTGACCTCACGGTTTCTGATGCGATAGCAAGTGTTCCTGTCCGTATGTGTCCGTAGCTAAGCTTATGGCCCTGTCAAGATTACGACGCTTCTCGCCGGCGTGCCACCAACGCGCAAAATCACTTTTAATCGTCGAGATACGTCAAACTTGTCGGCGTCAATGCAACGTATTGGTAGTGCGTGGCCGACGTTGTAGTAAAAGTTTGGCGCGCTATCATGATATGACCTTAGATGTTGGTAGGACGTAAAACAACAAAAAGCAACCGTTTGGTGCAACATGTGGGAACGACCTTCACGCACGTGTGGCGTGTGCCTGTTCGCATAATGTTATTCCAGCAATGTCGATGTGCTTCCGATGTCGCCATAATGTTGGCACCTGCGCGTTGTCGGTCATCGAAAGTTTTGCGCTTGCACAAAACTTCGTTGACGCGTGCCGCCGACCCTCGTCGACCGTTGCTGTCCATCAACGAATACCAACACGCGCCTAACGCGTGCGTAACGCTTCCTGACGTTTCCTGACATTGCGCCCAAAAATGACAAATGTTGACGCGCGTTGGCGATAAGCGTCGTAATGTGACACACGGAAGACTCACAATCGCAATTACCGGTTGGCAATTAATTAATTTAATGACCGGGATGTAGGTAGCAGAGCAAACTAGTTGTTAATTACGACCCTGTTACTTTCCTTATTTGATATAGGTGGCCTAGTTGGCATGATATGGCACTGCCTTCAGTATTATGTGTCTATAGCCCTCCTGTGTCTACACACAATGGTGAATTTACTGTCATGTCAGTTTTCTCCGTGTGGTATAGACCAGGCGCAGTGACCGAATTGGTAGAGTACAGGCCTCCCGTGCGGGAGATCGGGGATTCAATTCCCGGTCGAGTCAACCCAATGACTTACAAAATTGATAGGCCCTACTTGTCGCTTCCGAGCATGGCGCTTGGCATTGATAGGATAGGGCAAGGACTGGTTCGTTCAGTGTCAGAATAATGTGACTGAGTGGAATGGGATATCAGGTCATGGTGCTGGTGGTCTGGTCTCCCAGTGGGGCAGCACTATAAAGTCGCCATGAGTGTGCACTCTTACAAGTCGGCACCTGTCCTGATATGACCTTAGATGTTGCTATGACGTAAAACAACAACAAACAAACTAAATGATCGGTGGACAGTGACAGTGCGGCCAGGTATGTGGCGACGTCGGTAGGATGCTGTGTGTGTACCCCGGTGTCGCAGTTTAAATTCTCAGTGGGTTTAAAGTCTACGCTCGGGGTTCTGCGCATGCGTCAAAATCGAATGGCATTTCAGTGTATTCGATTAACAACTCAGGTGACCCTAGCGACTTTTTGACGCACAAATGTGACGTCATAGCTCTTAGCCAACCCCAGCCAAGAGGTGGGTTGAACTTTTTGCACAAGGCATGTGTTTTGTCAACTCCACTCGTGGTGTTCTATTTGAATTTCTAGCAACTCTGGTGACCCGAATCGTCCGGGTCGTGTTAAACGAATTTGTGCATGCACATAACCCCGAGCGTAGACTCTAAACCCACTGAGAATCTAAACCACGACACCGGTGTGGTGGTTTCAGCGGGTTCCCGTGCTCAGAGGTGTCCCTCGCTTCTGCGCTGCTTCTGCGCATGCGCGGATTTCGCATCAACTCGGGTCACCTGAGCCACTTATTGGCGCATGCGCTATCCTACATAACTCGGTCGAATAATCGAAATACTCTTCTCCGCGCTCGGGTGGAAAATCTTTTTTTTTTTTTTTTAATAACCGATAAAAATACAGCAAAATAGGATTTAAAGTATTTTATGATGGCCCAGTTTACCGATATTTCCATTTAATTAATCTAAGTTATTCTTTTTATGCACATGGCACGTGTATTTGTCGACTCCACTCGCAGTGTTCTATTTGAATTTCTGACGACTCGGATGACCCGAGTCGCCCGGTTCGTGTTAATCGATTACGGCCCGTTGATGCGAAATCCGCGCATGCGCAGAAGCAGCGCAGACGCGAGGGACACCTCTGAGCACGGGAACCCGCTGAAACCACCACACCGGGACTCGGGGCCTTACGGCTCGGTCACGGGACGAAGGCTTGCTTTCATGAGGTGGGCGGCGGCTGTGGAGGAATTCAGGAATGCGAAATTTTACCAGGCGTGACGCACCTCATGGCAGCATACAAAAGTCCCACCTACCTCCCCACTCCACCCACTCCCCACCCAAACCCCCTCCCATTCCCTACACGCTACCCCCTCCACATCCACCTCTGCCGCCCACACATATATACCCCATATATACACACGCACATATACATCTGTGTGTATATGTATATATATATATATATATATATATATTTATATATATATATAAAATATATATATATATATATATACGTAGGCACAAGTTGCTAATTCATATACACCATACACGTAAAACGCAACAACACACGCACAACGCACACGCAACACACGCATCACACACGTCACACGCATCACACACGTCACGCACATCACACACGTCACGCACATCACACACATCACACACATACAAGTTCTTTCTTTTGTTCGGAGTTCCTGTGCCTGTTGTGCCCATACCACTGCCCTACCCGGCACCAGAGACCCATGTCCATTTATGTAAGTGTATGTGGAGGTGTGTGGGGGTCGGGGTGGAGGGAGGAGGGGGGAGGGAGGAGGGAAGGAGTTGCCCCCTACCACGTTGTCCGACCTAGATCCGCCCGCTCCTTGTTTCGCTGTTTTAGTTTTAGAAACCCGCCACCCGCCACCAACAAAACCGTGAACAAGATTCTGCCGTGTCCGTGTGTTCTGTGCGTCGTGTGATCTATCCGTATTTGTGTTATTTAAATACAGACAGTGCGCATGTGCATGCCAATTTACGTATTGCAGATACAGGTTCTCGGTCCTATGTAACTCGGAAGAGTCGTATGACCATATATAGAGCGCGTACAGCTAGTTGGATGACATTGTACGGCCCCTCCCAGCCCCTCCCCGACCCCTCCCCTGCCCCTCCCCGACCCCTCCCCTGCCCCTCCCTGCCTCTCCCCGACCCAACCCCTGCCGCTCCCTACACCCGTACCGCGGCCTGGGCCTCAGCCAGAACTCCACCCCCAACCCCTCCTCCACACACCCTCCTCCTCCACTGGATCCCTGCGTTTTGATTGGGTAAAGCGGTGGGTGACGTCATGGCTCAGCGTCCCTGACGGTGGCGTATGAGTTTTTTGGGGGTGTTTTTTTTTGTCGCTGCGGAGCGTGTCTCGGGCGGCGTTCCACCAGACGGGACAGCGACACGGGACGGCCGGGACGGACACTAACCTGCACGGCCGGGCAGCGCAAGAGAGAGAGAGAGGAGGGACAGATATAGAGAGATATAGGGCGAGAGAGAGCGAGAGCGACATATAGAGAGAAGGGAGAGAGAGAGAGAATCAGAAGGAGAGACGGGGAGAAATAGATTTTGAGAACGAGAGAGAGACATAGGCCACAGTGTGCACAGCGAGGGCTTCTTACTGTGCTCACCCACTCACCAACCCACTCACTGTGCACTGTGCGAATTAGCGGAATGGAACCAGCCGGCAACGTACACCACATGCACCGGGAGGACGGCCCTGAAACGGCGTGACTGCGGTCTGGGGCAACTGGTCGGTCCATCTGACTGTCTGTATACATGGGAGCGGATTACTCAGCTATTGCTCCATCTACTATCTAGCTATATAACTGTCTTACCGCGGCTGCATTTATTATTCACGGTTGAAACAATCGCGATTATGAGGAATTTGTGATCTGAAGGAGAGAGAGAGAGAAAAAAAAAGAGAAAAAAAAGGAATAATTTGCCAGGAGTTTTGTTTTAGCGAATACGTGGATCTGACCTAATCATTACGACGATTTCCCTCCTATCGGAGTGGAGAGATACTAGATAGATATAGATAGAGAGAGAGGGAGAGTGTGAGAGTGTGTATGTGTATGTGTGTGCCTTTCCAGTGACCAGTGTATGCTGATTGGTGGTATACTCGGAAGTATTAAAAGTGGTGCCATTGACTAACTTTTTTTAAACAATAATAAATATTATTATTACTACTACATACAGACACACACACACACTACCGTGCTGTGAGTACTGTGTGTCTCTGCTGTACACTCCACCCGGCAGAAGGCGCACACACGACGACCTGTGTGTATACGTAACCGGCACCTGTGCACAGGGAAGAACAAGCAAATAAGCACACAAACAAACAAGCAAATAAGCACACAAACAAGCAAGCAACGCGTCGGGCATACCCTGCCCGACTAGGATCTTTGATGTATTTATAAAGAGAGGTGCCCCATCCTCCCAGCAACGAGCCCACTGAGACCACTCAAGCAGCAGTGCGCCTCTTCGGAGTCCTCCTCTTCTTCCTCCTCCTCTTCCCAGCAGACTACCCTAGCGAACGCTGCAACACCACTCCCACCTCGGGATGTGCCCCAGTTAATTAATTACCCCCGCACCATATTATTAGCGGAGTTGGATAATACTAGATAGATTGAGATTGTGTTGGTGTTTTCTTTACGCCTACTATATATACACTGATTGGATTATTTCAATTATGATTCCTTCACCGGATTAATTTTGGATCAAATTTATTTCCCCCCTCTCCTCGCGGAATTAATAATTTATTTAACCATCCACGCCACACCATCATCACTAGCAGCAGCAGCAACAGGAACATCAGCATCAAATTGTGGATTACAACCAGATAAAGCCAGCGATACTTTACACAAAATATAGTTGGTTACTTGCGCCCTGTCGGCCCGACGATGATCACGCACGAGTTGCCCGTGTCTGCTCTGAGCCCGTGCGGGCCGCCCCTGAGCCTGGTGACCGGGGCGGGCCCCGGGGACCTGACGGCCGCCTGCCCGCCGTCCGCCGCCTGCCCCGACATCTGGTGGCCCCAGGCCGCCTCCCCGACGGCCGACCACCGCCACACCCGCCTGCACGTCGTGTGCACCTGCCCGCCAACCACCTCGCCCACTTGGATCGTAGGTGGCATTCACGTATATTAATTAATGAGGAGCTGTCAGTTATTTATGTATATATTAAAAATATATATATACTATATACTTTTATATATTCTCTTTATATCTAATATATTATGTATATTATATTATATATAGTGTATATAATTGTGGGGGCGATGAAAATGGGAAATATTGCGCTTAGAGCAGGAATCGAACCCACATCAATTTCATTCCGGGCCAGTGTGCTAACCATAACACCACCTAAGATCCTAGATAAAAGATTCACCCCATACTTGCAGTACAGGGGTGAACTATACACCCTATGTAAGAGCTGATGAAAGCTGCTTTAGTATGGAACAGGAAGTAGAAACTCTGGCTCCAGTATCAAATGGCTACCCATATCGGCGCAGAGTTGGTGAAATGGGAAAGAATGCAAAAAGACAAGATGGTGGCGATAAAATGCCGTCGGTTTTATTTTTAAAATTCCTTAAGCTACATGTTTTATTAAATATTTCAAATCAAAATTAGCGGGTAAATATGAAGATGTATGTGAAGAATATATTTTGCTTCCTAAATTAAGAATTTACCTGCTCAATTAATTTCCCCGCCATGTCGAAATTCTTCGCCCGTTTTTCTAATGGGTTGGTTTTCACCCCTGTATGTAGTAAGGGGTTGAATGCTTTATCTACTAGGATCCCTGAGGTCACCACGATACCCACGTCTACCTGGCTGTGTGGCTCCTTGCCTACTTGCCTGAGAAGTCAATTCAATTCAATTCAATTCTTTATTTCAGACTCAGGATTATGGTAGTTACATAATTTGGTCCATAGTAGGTAGATATAAAAATTAATGTGAATATCGTATAAGTAATAGTATGAATACTACCATACTAACCAATATCAAAATGTTGGTCTACATCCAGTAGTTTGTACCAATGCCTCCATATGGCAGACCTAAATCCGAGATCACTCTCTTCTATTTTTACAAGTCCCTGTATTATAACATTTCCTGACTTGTCAAGTCTAGTAATAAATTTGAATATTAGATTCCTGATAACAGCCTGGAAGGCTGGCACATCAATATTGGCAAACAACTGACTAGCACTGTGATACCTAGGTAGACGGAGTAATAACCTCATAATGTCATTATATGCTACATTCAGTTTTCTAATGCTATACATTCTATTTTTATTTTTATTTTTTGTTGGTAAATATGTTTATTCTGCTGAATAAGTCTTTTGTCAGTGCCGAAGCACTGGTCTTCCAGCCATTTTTCAATTCAGTGTTATTTACACAAAAGGTATATAGAATTAGGTGTACAATACCTGTTGAATAGACAAATCTGTGCAGTATACAAGGGAGTACAGAAAGTTCTAAATAAATTCTAAGGTCAGATATATTAGATATATTATATATATTATCTATATAGAGAGAGGAGGGGCTGAAAGAAGAGGCATAGATGAACATAGTGGGTTAATCGTTATTACTATACTTTACTTTAGTTTGAAGTAAGTTTTATTTTATAGGGTTCAAATTTTGGAGACATCTGGGCCCGTATGCATGAACAACTTTTTATCGGGTCCGGTGCTAAGGGCGGCTGCCGGGTTAGCTAACGCCGGTGTTGGAATATGTGTCACGGGAAATGTATGTGGCCAAAGCGCGGCTTGGTTAGCTAACTGATGCATTATTTATAGATTTGGGAAATCCCTCTGAGCCTGTTCCCAGTGAGCACCGCTATTTGAGAATATGGCTTAGTTTACATTCGTCGATTCGACAATATTAATATCGCCGCCGATGTAGCGGCGGCATTAATATCGGTTCGATTTTAGGGTTAATTTAATTAAATTTCACGTTTTGAGTATGTAACTGTTAAATATGATAGCATTGAATAGATTGGGGCCTAATCAGTCCCTAACACCGATGGTAAACTTTATATGGGTTGGGGTTAGCGTAGCCGACCATAAGCTCGCGGTGTTTCCGTAACACTGTTCCTACATAGCGACTTTTCGTCGCTAAACTAGAACTCCCGTCCAAACCGAGTTTTTGCTCGCTAACACCGCCCCATGCATACGGGCCCTGAAATGCTGGACATTATGGGTTTCAGCAGCGACAGGTTCTATTTAATTGACCTAGTGCTCCTTGCATACAGCAATAAATGCTGACTGAGTACACAATTATCTAAGTTGGATATGTAAGATCAAATCTAGGTCAGTGTTTTGGTTTTCAGAATGTGATGCTTAAATCGGACTTTGCAGCCTTTATTACCATTGAGCCTTGTCTGAAGTTGGGGTTTCCTAGCAGCAAACCCGATTATTTTTATTATTATTATCAGGGTTACAGGATTTTAGCCACATTGTGGGTAAAACCACGGTTAAAACCACCCTGCTAAAACAAGCTGTATTTAGCCACTGCAAAGACAACGTGACAAATAAGGAAATACTCAAACGAACGGGGCTGCCCTCTATGGAAGATCTTCTGATCAAAAAGAATCTCCGGTGGACTGGACACCTCATGAGGATGTCATCAGACAGGCTACCAAAGCAGATCCTCTAATCTCAACTGTCTTCTGGCTACAGAAAGAGAGGGTGCCCTCGTCTCCGGTTCAAGGATACCATCAAGAGAAACCTGAAGCTGAGAGACATTAAGACCGACTCATGGACACAACTCTCACAGCAGAGAGCTAAATGGAGAGCGGCAGTCAAGTAATGAAAGCAGTCTTTGTCGCATCACGACCGACAGCATGATGAACAGTGGCTAAAACTAGATTTAAAAAAAAGAAGATTTCCTCTGTGCATAAAATCATACGAATAATTGTTCAAAACTGGTTCTAATACAGCATAGACAGACACCTTATGCACCCATTTTGATGTCATACGGAGGGGTAAGAATAATATGAACGGTTTAGTTTTGAAGAAGTATTTATACATTTTGCTGTGAATAAAATGTAAATATGTGAAAATAATAATGGTAATAATAATATATTATTACCATTATTATTATTTTCATAACCATCGTACCCAATTTACTGTCGGGACTTGATAAGTGATATAATCCTTGCCAATTAGAGCACAACCTGAATGGAACATTTAGCTGTAGGTGAAATCATTCTGCCAACTACAGGTAGCGGAATACCACACGCGGGTCAGTCAGTCAGTCAGTCAGTCAGTCAGTCAGTGCCACACTGGTCATGTCATGCTGAGTTAGCTTTGTTAAAATACCCCACCCAACTAAAGCCGTGTTCACATGGGCAATGTAAATCGATTTGTAGAAAGCGACTTGCCTAGTTCGACGCACATTTCGCATGTGAACGAGCGTCAGAGTCGAATTAGGGCTGAATCGATTTCTGTGATCCGGATACTGTAAACCACCTCTCGAGGTAGTTTACGTGAGGCGATTTCTGTGAATCGATTTATTTTGCCAGTGTGAACCCAACCGACTTACTTGAGGCGGATTAAGGACGTGACAGTCGAGACCTGAGTGTGTTGACTTTCTGGTAAATTTGCTCTATGAAGCTGCTAGCTGTGCACAGATATTTTGTTCATCATTTATTTTTAAGATTTTTCACTGCCTCACAGAAGTTTGACCATTTTTTTTGTTTTTTATTTTTTTTTTTTTTTTTTTTTTTTTTTTATTTTTTTTTTTTTTTTTTATATTTTTTTTTTTTTGTTTGATCCAAAAGGAATTGCTTGTCTCCCTTCTCACCTGCCATCTAGGTCGAACCCACACTCTCTCGTGCCGACGTCGACGAACCCAAACTGGCGCTGGTTAGTCTGGACTTGCTCATGCGCAGATATCCACTTCCGCCTTCAAGTACTGCCCGTGTGAACGGGCGGCTAAATCGATTCCTAGTATTCGCCTTGGCTGAATCGCTTTATATTTTGCCCGTGTGAACACGGCTCTAACAAAAGCTGATCTTTTTTCTTTCTTTTCTTTTGTCAAACACATCTTTCACTAGTTTCAGCGCCGAGGCACTGGCCTTCCGGCCGTTTATAGCCGTTAGCGATCACTGTCACTTTCAACTTTGAAAATCATAGAGTTGAAGGATTGTGTGGCAACTGTCGTCAACAACTGGTGAAGCAAGTCCCTATGCTGTCAAACTGGGTGTTGGCAAAATGCACACACTGTCAACTGGGTGTTGGCAAGGTGCACACACTGTCAACTGGGTGTTGGCAAAGTGAACACACTGCCAACTGGGTGTTGGCAAAGTGAACACACTGCCAACTGGGTGTTGGCAAAGTGCACACACTGTCAACTGGGTGTTGGCAAAGTGCACACACTGTCATCTGGGTGTTGGCAAGGTGAACATACTGTCAACTGGGTGTTGTAGCTGATTAATATTTTTAGATCATATACAATTAAGGCCTATATTTGTGGCCACCACAAAACACAGTTGCAAACCTTAATACCCTGCCCCGGGCACACCAGTCGTAAGCTGAGGTATTAGACAACGTACTCATTAAAATTCCCAGGCTACAACAGGTGTGTTGTGCTCAAGCACAGCTTATATAATAGCAGTCATCTAATCTTGATAATAATATTTATTTTGTAGTTGTTTCAGTTTTTGCTTTTTTAGTAATTCAGTAACTTAATATGCTCATTCCCAGTATATTTCTATACAACTGTTGAAATTAAAATTGTTGACTGACAGCTTGATGACAGTTTAGCCCTACGATGACTAGATACAGCCACTTTTTTAGTCTTTGAACACAATTTTCTGGTCCTTTGCCTTCGCACTAGTCACTTAAAAGAATGACTACATAAAATAATCACTTCCTCCCGTTTTTGTAGTGTCTCACTTTTTGAGGTTATTTCAGTCATTCCATCGCAGTGTGTGTGCCCTTTCCCGCGGGCTTTTGGGTGTTCGAGAGGCAGTAGTTACTTCCTGTTTGTCACAAGGTACTATGGGATTGTGCAAGCTTTTGTCTCAGAAAAGCTCCCATTTCCCACCTTATTTACACACAATTCAATTAGATTATCTAATCTCTGATCGCTCTACTGAATGCCTATGTTCAAATTGCAGTTGTTGGTTAGCCTTTAAATGAATACTATTAATCCTAATTACCCTGATTAAATCGCGAGTAACCACATTTGCTTAAAGTTGCATAGTCCGATGGTTTTGAATTTCTATACTTTTTCTGAGATAAATATATTAGATCCATCACTAGAATATACATTACATTAGTTCAAAGTTACTTTTCTTTTAAATGGTAAACTTTTTAGATATTTTGAGTGCAAACATGGAAAATTAGTTTTGGCAAGCTAGCCAATACTCCAACACCATAGACTTCTGCAGTAACAGGTTCTGTTAAATTGATTCAGTATTGCCTTCTATGCAGAAACAAATGCTTAATAAGTGCCTCAGTATCTAAGTTAAATATGTCAAATAAAATCTAGATAATTGGTTTGGTTTTGAAAATTTGATATTTCATCGGACTATGCAGCTTTAATTAACACTAATAGCCCCTGCGCTCTCTCTCTCTCTCTCTCTCTCTGTCTCTCTCTGTCTCTCTTCCGGAATGAGCACGTTCTTGCAATATTAGTCTTTGATATAATATTCTATTGGGGGTTGTGTTGGAGGATATAAATAATCGCCCCCTTAAATAAATGACACCAGTCACTAAGTTAGAAAATAATATAAGATCAAATCTACAGGTAAGCAGGTTTACAAAAATAAATATTGTGCTGTAAGCAACTTTAAGCATTTGCGATTCTTCATCAGATAGTTAGCTGTATCTGCATTAGTACCCAAGCCAGCACTAATCCGAATTGATTTGGATTTATTTTGGGGTCAGGGTGGGTCTTTATGTCCTAACAGCATCTGAGGTCATATTAATGCCGGTTAATCCATGGAAAATACCGTATTCTATATATGCTTTTATGTATTTAGTGAGTGATGTGAAGAGTCACTATTCCATACTCAGCTGGGAGGGATAATATTAATAAGGACTGTCCGATTGCTTGGGGCACCTAGTTGACTCAGGTAGGTGAAGTTCTCAGTGACCTGCCCGAATGGGCAAGTCGTTTTTTTTCTGATCTGCAGTACTTAGCAGATTTCACTTTCAATTGACTGACTTGGGTTTGGGCAAGTAGTTTTGCCACTCGGGCAAGTGGAAAATTCACTCACTTGCCCAATTGGGCAAGTGGGAAAAAAGTGATTGTCCTACTCTGCCTGTATAAGGCGATGCACCCTGCTTGTGCTGGTGCATGGTGTGTACTTGTGTTGTAGCACTGTCATGTTAAAGTTATCAAGGGCACATGTGTAGAACACTCACAGTTCGACGCGCTTCCACCCCCACCTCCACCTCCACCACCAGCAAACACGGCCTGGATTTCGGACAGTGTGCTTATTGAAGCGGGAGGCACTACCTCGGGGTATTTAAATTTCAATATGGGTGTGTGATTGGGTCATGTGATTAGCTCACGTGATCAATGTGACGCCTGGTTTATTTAAGTTCTAAGAGTTACACTAAAGTTGCATAATTTGATGCAACTTTTAAATTTCTTACAGTACTATATAGTTTTATATATAATATTATGGAGTTATATATGTATATATATCTTTTTCTTTTTAAACATTTATATCAATATATCTGTATATATGTAGTGCTATATGAACATGTTCATATAGGCCTACATATATACATATACATATATATACATATATATATCTTACACATATATATTTGCATATATGTGACACCTAAAGAATTATGCATGTTTACAGGTACATAAGGGTTAATTATTATTATTATTGCTATACTCTGTAAGACCAACACTGTACCGGTGACTCCACCTTTTACCTCCTCGCCTCCACTGGATGTAGACCAGTGTCAGTCGCACCGGAGGATTTTTTTCTACCTGGTTGTTTCTCCTTAATTTGTACTGAAGTTATGTTTATATATATATATGTTTAACCGTTCGGCCTAATCCGCCCCCGCCTAAGGCGAGCCTAACGTGTTAATGTTATGTAATATTATGTAATAATTTCCATGTGAAATTCCTGAGCCTGCCGCGGGCTGCTGTGGCTCCTCCTCCCGTCTGCAGTTAGTCCGTCACCGTCGGTGTCCGCTCCGCGCTAAAGGCGGCCAGCCAGAGTTTCATCTACATACGCAATTCGCCGACGAGCGCGTTTATAGGCCTAAAGTTTCCCTACTTCCATAAGTTAGGTTCTTTCAACTAGCTGGCTGTCCCCTTCGCATTTCGGTATATTAATTGTGTTACTGAATAATTCCAGAAGTACGCGTACGGCTAGGGATGCCGCCGCTGTCACTGATAATCAGTTCTAAGTTAATGTCGTTAATTTCCGCCATAAAGTAACACTACGTTAAATTCTGTTATAGTTTGTCATTATATTCCCGCAGATGGGTTAAGTAACTGCATAAGGCCTGCTTAGGCTTAAGGCCCCTAATTACATATGAAACAATCGAATATCAGGTTTTCCATAGCGGTTAATCTATAATAATACTGGAGGATAGTAAAGAATGCAAGGAACGTCTCAGTCCACCTTCACAAGAGCTCACGACTTTATTCTTACCGTAACTAACAAGGATACCAGCGAAATATGCATACCTATCAAAGGCGCTAATAACTCCCTTTCCCTCCCGTGTGGTTTGATTACATTAGTTTTAGAATTTAGATAAGAAAAAGACCGAATATCGGCTGAAATGACAGAGCGCGAATAAACACGTCTGCCGGGTCAGGCCCCGAACGCCCGACCTTCTTTCGTTGCTTAGCTAGTCGCTAAGCAACGCTTTACCCCCGCGAACCATCGCGTGCACATGCGGAAGCAATTTGCGCGCCCGTTGGACGAGTGCGCAAATTGCTCAAGGCGAGTAGACACGCCCACTTCATATGTTTATATATATATATATATATATATATATATATATATATATTTATATATGGTCCTAACCATATCCACCGTCCCCCTATGTATGTGATGTATAACTATTGTGTGAGTATAAAGATATGGAGGTTAATTATTATTATATTGTTATGCTCTGTGAGACCAAAAACAGAACCAGTGGCGCAACCTTCGGCCCACCTCGCCTCCACCGGTGTAGGTCAAGGGCGAGATTTTTGCCTCTAATCCCTTGCCAGAGATTAAACTACTCAACCCACTACCAGTACTACACTAGTTCTCTCATTACTGTACTCCAGCCATATTTCAAAATATATATACATGTATATATGTGCTATATAATTTATTATGTGAATATAAATAAAGAATAGTCCCTAATGTTTTCAGTGCTCCTTCTGGGCACCTCGCTTCCCAACATTCCTTATTCTCAGCAGCCCCCCTCCCCTCTAACTGGGCACTCTCTGCTTCCCCTTTCCTGGGAACCGACTCTAACAGTCTCCCAGCTCTCACTTCAAAAAGTCTATAGACCTATTTCATATGATGTCAGCATAGGTATTTAGGTCAGTGCGCACGCTGCTTGGCTGCAGGACGACACACTGTCACACTGCAAACTCAATGGCTATGAGCAATCTTCATACAGAAAAAGTGAAATATCTCTAAAACCACACCACCTAGAAACAAACTGATTGGAACACATATAGAAAACATATTCAACGAACAGATTATATTATATTTATAAGGTTAGGGTTCTGCATTTCTATTAATTTTGAATAAAATAGACGTTTTGCACTGCGTGTACCGGCAAACTCAATGCATTGTCAATAGCCATGAGCATTCTTCATACAGAAAAAGTTATTTATCTCTAAAACCACACCACCTAGAAACAAACTGATTGGAACACGGATATAGAAAACATATTCAACGAACAGATTATATTAAATTCATAAGGTTAGGGTTCTGCATTTCTATTAATTTTGAATAAAATAAACGTTTTGCACTGTGCGTACCAGCAAACTCAATGGCAGTGTGCCTTCGTTCTGCAGCCACGTTGTGCGCGCATACACCATTTCAGCAATGGCACACAGGACAAGGAGGCATAAGTTGGGATAACATGGCTTTATTCCGGGCAGCCCCCCGGGGGCATTACATTTGTGGTTTTATGGTCAGCCAGCAATCTGAGAGCTGCAAGAAACAATATCATGTGGTGATCAGAGTCGGGGGGATAGGAGTGGCATGAGTGAAGTGCGACATGTGAGCAAGGTGAGGTGAGGTGAAGACAGAGCAACTAGCGGGTAGCAGTAGTTGGTTAATTATGAGTAATAAATTATTCATGAAAATTAAATTTATGATCAATTAATTAATAAATCGTTAATTAAGCTAATTAAATTAATTTATGAGTAATATAATATGGTTTTAAAATTTCGCAGGGTGGGTGGATAAAAAGAGAGTAGTTGTCAGTCCGGATGGGAGATGCGGAGTGACAATGATTATGGGAGATCTGGTGCTTGTGAGCTCTAAGTGGGCTGTAATTGCTGATGAGCAAGGTGTGATGGTGGCATGGAGCGAGTGAGGAGGGAGGGGCCAGTTTGAGTGATTGGCAGGTTGTATGAGTTCCCCCCACCCCCACCCCCACCCCTGAAAAGGGGGAGGGGGGGGGCCAGGCAGCCCAGCCCCGCATGCCCTGCAATGAACCTGAATGAGCACACGCTCATTCATAACAATCTTTATGAACATTGAAAGGGGTCTATATGTATATATATAAACACTATAACATATCATCATCATCATCATGCTGTCGGTCGCGATGCGACAAAGACTGCTTTCATTACTTGACTGCCACTCTCCACCCAGCTCTCCGCCACGAGAGTGATGTTGTGTGGTTGTACATTTCATGAAAGCTGCCTGCAAAAGTGTTGAAGTGCTGCTGGCTTTTGCAAGTTACCAGCAGCACTCTCTCGGGGAGCAAATAGAGGTTTCACATCGGCAAGAACATGTCCAGACAGGCGCAAAACTATTTGTCCCTGCAGTGGCTGGTCGGGAGATGTTGGGAGTTCCATACATCAAACGCCCTTAAGGCTGCCACAGTGACATGGTTTTCTGTTCAGGGTTTGCTCCCTTAGCCTTCGGTTCTGTCAAGAACCTGTACCACAAGGCAGTGGTTTACAACTCTCATATATAACATATATGTAGTTATATATGATCATTTCCATTCTCACCCTATATAACTGTTATTATGATTATTGTTAAGCTCCATAAGATGCAACTCTATACTGGTGGTGTCATCTTGGCCCACATCTCCACAACGCGATGTTGACCAGTGTCAGTCGCACTGGAGAATTTTAAGTATATGTGGTGTATAATGAATTATGCGAGTATTAAGATATGAAAGGGAATTATTTATCATTATTGGTATACTCTGTAAGACCCAATACTCATTTGCGGCCTCCTTGCCTCCACTGGGATGTAGACCAGTGTCAGTCTCACCGGAGGATATACTGGATATATATAGCTACGTATATAAGTCAACGTCACACTGTGCTTCCCCCCCCCCCCCCCCCCCCCCATGAGCCTAGCATGGGAACTCGTCGGCTGATTTGTGGCCGCCTTGCTGGGAGGAGCTGGGCTAGCTGTATACCAGCAGTATCTCACGCGCCGCGTCAGTCCTCTCCAGCCTGGCACTGCAGCCGATACTTCCAGTCACAGTTCTTTTATTTTTTATTGTACCGGGCATTTTGTACTGGCACCAGCTATGCCAAGGGCATATTGTGCATTTTGTAGTGTGGTGCATATTGAGCCTGTCAACGCAAACTGTCAAACTAGGGCTTCTAGGTAGCGAACTACCCGGGCAAATTCTAAGAGAGAAGGTGATATAATGGCTGAAGGCGGGAAAGTTTCGACGGCTGGAGAGGACCATGGACTTTTAATGGACGAGGAAGTCCTGGCAAAGGAGGAGAGGGAGATTAACGAGCAAATTCACAACTTGGAGAGGTGTAAGCGGCTCGCAGAGTTAGAACGCACTGAGTGCGAGCTACGCGAGGATGTCGCTAACATGACCCTCGACCGAATGCATGATAGAGCGAGGGAGGCGACGACCGAGCGGCCGCGTGACTGGGTAAGTGACCGGTCATGCTATCCCTTGGAGGAACGGAGCGGGAACGAGAGGCATTCGAGGGCTCGCAGTAGCAGCCAGATGCGGAGTCCTTCGCAGGAGAGGAGTAGGAGATGCCATAGACACCGGACGCTCAGTTCAAGATTGTCGTATGAATATTCGACCAGTCGTGAGAGGAAGGCTCGCAGTAAGTGGTCGCTTCGCCATCATGTAGAAGACGGGAAGGATGTCAATAAAATGACTGCTTTTGAACTAATTGAGGCTTCAGTTAATTGGGTTGTTGCCTCAAAGGTGTCGGACGGGGATAAACTGCTTAGACTCCTAAAGCACTTAGGGTACATAGTGGGCAAGGCCAAGTCGCGCACTTTTATTGAGAAAACAAACGCCAACTATGACCGGACCATCAGGAAACTTGCTGCCACCAAGTGTTTTGAGGCCTTTTCATCCGGGAACCCTGAGATTACTTTGAAGTACTATGCTTTCGAATATATGAAAAACGGGGCGTCGGGTTCAAGTGGTAATACAGCTGGAAGGGGTAGTGCTGTAAGCTCTAAGTATCTCTTTATGAAGGAGGGTAAGAAACCATGCTTTGCATTTAATAAAGACGAAAGCTGCTCCCGTGATGACAAAACCTGTAATTATAGCCACTGGTGTTACCACTGTGACAGCAAATCCCACATCAGGAATAAGTGCAGTAAGGAATATGGGCCTGTTGGTTCCCGAGGTCGGCGTGTGTCCGGTTTGTGCCGGGAGGTTGGCAATGTGAAAATTAGTTCCGACTTCAATAACGAGGTATATTGTGCTACCGACTTTAACTCTGCCCGCCCGACTGCCCATTCTGGTCTGATTGTGCCTAATTGTACTAATGTGGAACAGCCGCTGATAATATACCCTGGCCGTGATGTGGAACACAGCTATGGCGTGAAGACTGACAATGGCCTTAATTGGACCGAGGCCCGTGACCGCGGTAATGACATTGTGAGCCCCAGCAACGACTTGGAGCCTTGTGATGCCTATGTGGGCGCCGGCACTGAGGTCGTTAACGGGTCAATTGGACTTGAATTTGACGTTTCATGTGACTGTGAGTGTTGTGTGATCCTGTGTTCATTTGATAGGTCATAGCCAAGTTCAATTTAAACCACGTAGGATACTTTGTGAATGCATCTTTCGAGGCGAAATTGTCGATGATTTTGAATTTATCCTAGCTGGGGCTATTTTCTGGTTTAAGGTCATTAATCCATCATGTGATGCTAACTATTCATGTCCATTTAAAACCGCCAGGGTTGGTAGCGAGAAGCTGGTTATTGATAAACGCTTTAACGAATTAAGTGGAATAGATGAAATACCAACCAAAATACTGAAAGAGGCACTCCAAGCCATCCCGGCCACTATAGTAGACCTATTCAACATCTCCTTTGAACAGGGGCGTTTTATCTCATTACCCCTATTCACAAAAGTGGAGACAGAGAAGACATGGGGAAATTACAGGCCAATATCGATTCTTCAAACCCCAGGCAAGCTCATTGAAAAAGTGTTGCATAGACACATAAATGAACACCTGGAAAAAAACTATATACTAAACGAAAGACAAGGGGGTTTCAGGAAACTGCAGTCCACATCTAAAACAATAGCTAACCTAACAAATGACATATTGGCGTCAATGAACCAAAAACAATTAGTTGGAGCAGCCTTCATTGACTTCAGCAAAGCATTCGATACAGTAGACCATAACATACTACTGGAAAAACTAGAATCCATGGGCATAAAATCCAACACTATGGACTGGATACAATGCTACCTGAACAACAGGCAACAGAAAACAAAAATAAACAATACACTATCAGACAACCAACCTGTCACATGTGGTGTACCCCAAGGGTCAGTGTTGGGGCCACTACTCTTTATAATCTACATAAACGATCTTGAAAAATGGTTGCAAACCGAATGCCTCCAACTATATGCAGATGACACAGTCATATATGCCAATGGCACCACAGAAGAGGACGTAATAACTAAACTAAGAAACCAAACACTAGAAAATGTAGACCATTACAAATACCTAGGCCTTGAGTTGGACAGCCAACTAAACTACAACCTATGTATAAACAAAATTGTCCAAAAGGTAAACCATAAACTGTGGCTATTTGCAAAGCTAAGCGACTACATGACACAAGAAATGTCAATAAAAATCTTCAAGGGCATGGTGCTCCCCTATTTTGACTATGGAGATGTAAACTACATGGGTGCAAAAAAAGAACTTGTAAAAAAACTGCAAACACTTCAGAACAGAGCCCTAAAAATCTGCCTCAGAGTAGACAAGCTGCACCCTACCTATGACATACACAAAAGAACCAAAGTAAAACTGCTAGAAAATAGGAGAATAATTCATCTGAAAACATTAGCATACAGCTATAGTCAAGACAATAAACTCCTAACAAAACCACAAAGGGCTACTACAGCAAATAATGTGCCACTACTAAGGCAGACCAGAAGCCAAATAAAAGCTCACGAGAGAAGCACGCTGGAAATGGCTGCCAAGGTGTGGAATGCCCAAACACTAAAGGAATGACAAATTCCTGACCTAAAACATACAAAAAATATCTGTGCAAAAAAGTTTTAGAGGCTAGGAAACCCCCACTAAGCTGCACTGCAAAGGGGCATGTGATATGTCACGGCCCACCAGCGGGATGCCCAATGGAAGGTAACCATGCCAAAAGTAGCCAGATAGCACACCACACAGCTACGTACAAGCCTATGATATGTAAATAGGAGTAGGCTAGTCTAGTAATAAGAGTAGAGAAAATAAAACACATATATGCCAAGAAAAATAAAAAAAATTAACATAGATTACTAACCAGACCAACCAACTATCTATCTGCTGCTGAAATGCAGGCAATCAAATACCTTATCAGCAGCTACTGTATGATAAGATAACACCGACACTACAGCTGGCCAGCATTGAAAACAAGCCTGAATACCCAGGCTTATATGCTATGGACAGTATAAATACAGCCTCAATAAATTTTAAAAAAAGAAAAGAAAAAAGTTTTGGCTGTATAAGTAAACCGGACATCACTACAATTTGTGTGCATAATGCTTTTGCCGTCCTTAAATCAAGTGGGGAGAGGCTGCGGACTATTATTGACTGCAGTAAGCCGAGGGGACGTTCTGTAAATAACTATGTGGGCGAGATATGCAGCAGATTTTCTTACCTGGGCATTGATGATTTAGTCTGTAATCTTGTCCGTAATGACTACATTGCTACAATCGATATTAAGGACGCATATCGGGCTATTTGTATCCACCCGAGTGACCGCCCTCGCCAGGCAATTTGATGGGACTTCGGTAGGGGGGCGGGCCCAGAATTATTTTTCGATAACCATTTATGTATGGGACTTTCTTCCAGTCCCTATACCTTTAACCGGATTTCAGATTTTGTTTTGCGATGTGGGGTGTGGGAAGGTGTGGATAGATCAGTTAACTATTTGGATGGATGACTTCGCACTCATTGGCACTACTTATGATGAATACCTATTGAATCAAAACAAAATTGCCACCAGCTTGAGGAGACTTGGCTTCTATTTGAGCTATCCTAAGCTTCTCGCACCTTCTCAATGCACCAGGTTCCTCGGTATTGAAATTGATAGTGTGGAACTAAGGCTGCGCCTTCCCCGGGATAAATTGGTTAAATTAAAGGATCAATTGTCATTGTTTTTGGGCAAACATAAGACAACACGTAACAACCTGGAACGCCGCTGTTGCGGATTCCGAGGGACACCAGTTTGCGAGGGACACATCGCTTCTGCACATGCGTCAAAATCGAACAGCATCATCACTAACCTTATAAATTTAATATAATGTTTTTGGTAAAGATGTTTTCTATATGTGTACCAAACGATTTGTTTCTAGATGGTGTAATTTAAGAGATATTTGACTTCTTGTGTATTTTCTGTATGAAGATTGCTTACGGCCATTGACAATGCCTTGAGTTTGACGCTACGCGCAGTGCAAAACGTTAGTTTTATTCAAAAATAATAGAATTCAAGAACCCTAACCTTATAAATTTAATATAGTCTTTATGGTAAAGATGTTTTCTATATGTGTACCAAACGATTTGTTTCTAGATGGTGTAATTTGGGAGATATTTGACTTCTTCTGTATGAAGATTTGCTCACGGCAGTTAACATTAATAACAATGCATTTGAATGGAAGTGTCCCTGGCAAACTGGTGTCCCTCGGAATCCGCATCACCGCCGGGGTCGCCTGGCTCACTGTGCTACGGTCGTCCGAGGGGGTCGCTCATTCTCTACCCGTGTCTATAGCCGTGTTCACACGGGCAAAATGTGATGCGAATCAGGCAAATCGAATCAGGTGAGGCGAATTAGCGGCCCGTTCACACGGGCAGTACTTCGGCCGGAAATCGAATGCTGCGCATGAGCAAGTCCAGTCTAACCAGCGCCATTTTGGGTTCGACGATTCTGGCACCAGAGAGTGTGGGTTCGACCTAGATATGTATTTAATGAATCGTATTGGTTTGGAACGGTCAAAACTTCTGCTGGGCAGTGAAACCCTAAAAATAAATGATGAAAAAAATATCTGTGCATAGATAGCGGTTTCATTAATTAAATTATATAATATGTGCTTTTGATCGACCGGAAAGTCAACAAACTAAGGTCTCGACTGCGCATGAGTGTGAGGTGCTTAATCCGCATCAGTGCGTCCACACGGGCAAAATTATCCGCATCACAGGAATCGATTCACGTAGACTACCTCGCTTAGGTGGTTTACAGTATGCGCATCACGTGAATCGAATCAGCCCTAATTCGCATCAGACACCCGTTCACACGAGAAATGTGATGCGAACTAGGCAAGTCGCTTTCTACGAATCGATTTACATTCCCCGTGTGAACACGGCTTATGATGTTATACGCCAGCTTAAAAAAACATTCAGGGGCGTAGCTAGGTGTAGGCGCCTACGCCAAAATGTCCACATCATTTTGTAAAAAAAAATTAACTTAAAAAATAATAAAGAGAGAGAGAGAGAGAGAGAGAGAGAGAGAGAGAGAGAGAGAGAGAGAGAGAGAGAGAGAGAGAGAGAGAGAGAGAGGGGAGGCATGTAGTAGTCCGGAGTGTCGAAAACTCAAGTCTAAAATGTGTAAAATCCGCCAGCTTAAGCTTAAGCGGCCCCCTAAACCTCATTTCGAAATTAGGAGCACACATCGTTAAAGGTCTAGCTATGCCCCTGACATTTATATGTATATATTATATATAAGTATTATAACAAGGAAGGACTTGTGCTCAATGCAAACGACAAAGTGAAATTGAATACCGAATTGAATACTGGGTTAAAACCTCGCGTTCACAGCGAACACGTGGTAGTGATAAAAGAGTAGTTGCAGTAAACACCATGCTACCCTATGACGTCACCAGACAGTCTCTGGCCGTCGTTTGCGGGGGCTCGGTTAGAGATGGAGGTTTTCGGGGAGAATCTTTTGTTTTGTTTTTGATTATTTTCGCGCTACTTGTTTTTGCAACAAAAACAAACAAAAAATGAAATCCCAGAGTACCTTGTAAACGCTTTGCATCCGTGTCAGCTTTTTAACTGATGGTGACTGTCTTTTCCGAGGGATTTTATTTAAAGGCACACACATTGTGTATAAATAACGGGAAAAGGGGGGTGGGGGTATTGGCAGAGGGGGCGTAAATGGTGACTTTGATTGATTCATTTAAACAGCAACTCCAAGACTAATGACTGTTACACAACAACTGACTACTGTATGGAATAAATAATCAAATATTCTACTATTAAATTACCATGCACAGAATCGTGATTGTGGTGGGCCACGGGGATCACACTCCATATAATAGACTAGATCACCATTCCAGCTGTGCGGTGCATTGTGGGATGTATTGAAGAAACCCCACCCCCACCCCCGGGAAGCACATAGGTAATGCTAAATAGACACTGGGTGCAGCTATGAAATGTGCTAGTTTCAGCTCATCTCAGCTCTTGTTTGAAACATAGAATACCAACTAAAGAAATATATATAATAAATTAAGATGTTAATCTTTTATCTAGCATTGCATTTAGATCAATCTAAACAGCATTTCTTATACCATCTGCATTTAGATTGAAACAAATCTGGGCACTCAGACTAGTGTTAGAGCCATAGCCAGCGTCAGTTTTACTCATTTTATTCATGTTTATATTTATATCCTGTGGTTAATAACATTTGTTGGGCTAGGAAATGGGTAGAGTTAATCAGACATTGGTTATATATATATCTTTGAAACAAGTTTTGTTGACACATTTGACATTTTAATATTTAGAACAAGAATTACTTATGTTTAATCAATGGTGATGTGAACATCAGCCTATAAAGTGACTGAAATTGTATGTTTCTTAGCTCAAAATGCTTAATTATGGAGAGTTGTGTCTTAAACATATTCATTATATTATTATATTGCATCCATCCATGTTTGTGCCAAATTGTTATGCATTTTTATTAATTTTGAATAAAATGAAAGTTTTGCCCTATGCGTATTGGCAAACTCAATGGCTGTACACCTTTGCTTTACTGCCAACGCCGTTTTCAGCACGTGCGCAGTCGGAACGGCGATCTCGGCTATTCATAGGGAAGAATTTTCAATAAGTAACTGTGAAGAGAGTCAGTGGAATGGCATTTATTTTTTTTGGTCCATTAGTTGTTTAAGCAGGGGAAATTTCAGTCATAGACAACTGGTCTTCCTCATTCCACTGCTGGTCGATAGAAAGCCCGAGCCTACACTTTTACCTACCCAAGGGATTTTTAACCTCCCACACCACATAGACATGGTATGAGAGCAACCAGCCTTTGATGACACTGTAAGTTATACACAGCGGTGGAAATCCAAATTGGCAGAGCTGGGGGCATGGGGAATCGAACCGCCGACCCTCAGATTAGGAGTCTGACCTAGAAAAAAGTCAGACACTCTAACCACTCCGCCACAGAGAATGCCACATATTATCACTTCTTAACTAGGCCCTTTGCATTAAAACTATGCTTTAGCTTAATAATACTACACAAATCATCCACACACTATTATAATATATAGGACCAGTGCGTGCGTGATCTGTGGAGTATATATTATAATTGCTTTATATATATTAATAATGTTATGAGCATTTATGCGCCGGTATAGCATTTTAAAATTCAAGTGCCCTTTTACTCATGTTGTTGCTGTTATTGTTGTTGTTCATGCTTGACTGATTAGTTAGCAAAACCGAACAGAAATGGTTCATAAATTTTGTGTATCACCACATATAAAGGGAGTGCACGTCACGTCATCACTCAGCGGTCAGCGGCTAGCCATCTTGGATTACGAGCACCCATGTTGTGAATGCATGCAGATGCTGTAAAACAGTGTTTTCTTGTGTTCTGGGCAGTTTACATCCAATGTGTTTACTTACAGCACTTTAGCAACAACTTCTGAGGCCAAACTGCTCAAAACAGTGACAAATAAACCAACAAATCAGTAAATAAGCACAGTGTAGGCAGTTGCAAGCCTTCTGTATGTAATCCAATATGGCCACCGAAAGTTGTCTTGTGACGTCATTACACCCCCTCTATATACACCCACAATGCATATCCAGAGAGGTCGGGGTCTCATGTTCTGTGGCCGACCATAGAACCGCTCCTGACCAGTTTGTGGGTGAAGCGTTACAATAATGTGACCAAGGAGATGTGTGTCACCTGACATTGCTTCGCTATGTCGTTATCCTGGTCTCTTATCAGAGCGATAACCGGGAGGCTTACACACCCTTTAATGAGTTCGCCGTGCATACCCTGTAATGCTCTAGTTGGGACAAATGCTGATTGACCTTTAGGCAACCTGTAAACGGTCTACTAAGGCCCTGTCACATTACGACGCTTCTGCCGGCGCGCCGGCAACGCGCAAAATATTTGCAACCCGTCGAGAAACGTCGAACTTTTCGGCGCTTTGGGAGAAAGTTTGACGCGGCGCAGCGTGTTAGTGGCGTGTTGGAGGCGCGTTATTGGCGCGTTAGTAGCGCGTTAGTAGCGTGTTATTGGCGCGTTGTCGGCGCGCTATCGGCGCGTTTACAGCGTGGAGGGAGCGCGTTGGTATCGTGTTAGTATTGCGTCAACCCGTACATACCCGCCAGCAACACGTTAGGACGCGCCCGCAGCGCGTCCACAGCGCGCGGCCAACGCATCCAGGCGCGCCGGCAACACGTCCAACGCGCCGAGAAACGCTGGAGCAACGCCAATGGCATGCCCACAACACGTCGATGGGACGTTCCCGACGCGCCGACGGAACGCTCCCAATTTTGGGGAAAAAGAGCCAACGTTAACCAACATTGATCAACGTCCTGCCAGCGTTCCGCCGGCGCGCCGCCAACGCGTGTCGACGTGTTGCTAACGCGTTCGTAACGCGCCCTCCAACCCGTTGGCGCGCGTCGCCGCGCGTCCAAAGTTTTGTGCATGCACAAAACCTCGACGCGCCCCGACGCGCGCCGACGCGCGCCGACGTGTCCATTCACACGTTGCTATGTACCGACGCGCCGGTAACGCGCCGGTAACGCGCCGGCAACGCGGCGGTAACGAACCGGACGTGTACCGACGTGTTGAACAAAAACCCAACCCGTCGGCACGCGTCGAAGCGCGCTGGGGAGAAACGTCATAGTGTGACAGGGCCTTTACATCCCATTTAATGGATCTCTTTATGTGTGTATGTCTGTGTGGTGAGCCTTTATGTGGTGTCTCCTTTGTGTGGTGTTGCGTGTGATGTTGGTGTGTTGTGTTTGTTTACATTTGGTGTTACTGTCAGACTAGTACTGTGGCATTGCTGTGTGCTGTCACGACTGTGTAGTGTCACTGTGTGGTGTCACTACTGGGTGGTGTCATTGTGTGGTATCACCATGTGATGTCACTGCGTGATGTCACTACTGTGTAGTATCACTGTGTGCTGTCACTACCGTGTATAGTGGCATTGTGTGGTATCACCATGTTCTGTCACTGTGTGATGTCACTACTGTGTAGAGTCACTGTGGGGTGTCACTACTGTGGTATCACTGTGTGCTGTCACTACCGTGTAGTGACATTGTGTGGTATCACCACGTGCTCTCACTGTGTACTGTCACTACTGTGTAGTGTCATTGTGTGGTGTCACTGTGTGGTCTCACTGTGTGTGACACCACTGTGTGGTGCCATTGTGTGGTGTCATGGTAGTGTTGGTGTGGTATTACTGTGTGGTGTCACTACTGTGTAGTGTCACAGTGTAGTGTCGCTGTGTGGTGTCACAACTTGGTGTTGCTTTGTATGGGGCATTGATGTGTAATGTGGTGTAACTGCATGGTGCCACTGCATTGTGTCACTGTGTGGTGTCACTGCATGGTGTCAGTGTGGTGTTATTGTGTGGTGTCGCTGTGTGGGGTCATTGCATGGGGTCACTGCATTGTATCACTGTGGTATCGCTGTGTGGTGTCATTGCATGGTGTCAGTGTGTGTTGTCAGGGTGTGGTGTCATTGTGTAGTGTAACTATGTGGTGTCGCTGCATGGTGTCATTGTGTGATGTCACTGCATGGTGTCACTGTGTGGTGTCATTGCATGGTGTCACTGTGTGGTGTCATTATGTAGTGTCACTATATGATGTCACTGGTGTCATTGTGTGGTGTCACTGCATGATGTCATTGCATAGTGTCACTGTGTGTTGTCACTGCATGGTGTCATAGTGTAGTGTCACTATGTGGTGTCACTGCATGGTGTCATTGTGTGGTGCCGCTGTGTGGTGTCCGTGTCTACCATTGGCAGTGTGTGCAATTTATTTCCGTGTAATTACCTGAAGCTTATGCGATTAGGACTAGCATCTGCATAACAGTGTAGTATTTGGTGTTATAGTTGATGACCAAAGCGAGTTGTTTTAACCGTCCATGATAGAGATGGTGACAGCAACGGGTTGTCTACAACTCCCGAGCATCTAAATAGATAGATAAAAGTAGCCGTGAATGACAACTATGTCTAAATCCGAGAAAAAACTGCTTCAAATAAGAAAGAACTCTGGAGGTAGTTAGTTGTTCCACTGCGCAATGTTTATGTGTATTGGTTTATAGTTGAGAAATTCGTAGAGAAGGCAAAAACAAATATGGCAGAACCAGACTGCCCTTGATTTGAGTTTTAAAGTCTATTATTTTTACATTATTTCACCAATTCTTCCTTTAAAAGTAGTGCGTAAATAAAGTGGTATGTGAAGAATATATTTCGCTTCTTAGGTTAAAGTTGCATAGTCCGATGGTTTTGAATTTCTGTATTTTTCTGAGATAAATATATTAGATCGATCACTAGTATCTACTTTACATTAGTTCAAAGTTACTTTTATTTTAAATGGTAAACTTCTGACATATTTTGAGTGAAAATTAGTTTTGGCAAGCTTGCCAAAACTCTGACACCATAGACTTCTGCAGTACCAGGTTCTATTAAATTGACTCAGTATTGCCTTCTACGCAGAAACAAATGCTGAATAAGTGCATCAGTATCTAAGTTAGATATGTAAAATCAAATCTAGATCATTGGTTTGGTTTTGAAAATTTGATATTTCATTGGACTATGCAGCTTTAAGAATTTATCTGCTTATTTCCATTATGCAGCCTTCCCACACTTTTTCTATTTTCTAATGGGCTGTTCAGCAGCCCTGTCACAGGATCAGGGTTGCGGGTGGGGGGGGGGGGTAACTACTAAATAGAGTGTAGGTCAACCAAGGACATGGTTTGTTTCACGACCCCTCCCCCCTCACAAGAAGTAGACATCGGCTATTGGGGGCCCAATCAAGGACATGGGGGCTATCATTTGAAGGCCTCCTCATTAAAGGTTAAAGGTTTATACATGTATATTTATATATGTATATGATATATTCTGGAGATGAAAAACATCAGTATGGCGTTGGAATTATGATGAAGAAGTCCATTGCCGCCACAATGATTGGATTCTGGCCAGTATCTGACAGAATTATTATGATGAAGCTGAGGGGAAAACCGTTCAATATAAACATTCTGCAAGTTTATGCACCAACCTCAGATCACGATGATGAAGAAGTCAACGAGTTCTATGACAGCATCAAAAAGGTAATGGAATACACCAAGTCTGGAGAAATAACAATTGTTATGGGCGATTGGAATGCGAAAGTTGGAGAACAACATGAATATCCAGTAACAGGAAGATTTGGCTTAGGTGAGAGAAATGATCGTGGTGAATACTTGATAAATTTCTGTTTGACATCAAAACTAGTAATTGCTAACACCTTATTTGAACATCCAAAGAGAAGACTATATACATGGAAGAGCCCTGGTGATGTATGTCGGAACCAGATCGATTACATTCTTGTCAACCAACGATATCGAAATTGTATCAAACAGGCAAGGACATATCCAGGTGCTGACATATGTTCGGATCATAATCCAGTAGTAATCAGTATGGTAGTGAAATTGAAACAGCAGAACAAAATTAAAAACAACATTCAAATGGATATGAACATGTTAAAAGATACAAAATACAGAACTAAGTATAATGTCTCTGTTCATAACAAATTCAGTGTACTGATGAATGAAGAAACTCCTCAGAGAGAGTATAACAACATTGAAATGGAATGGGAAGCTCTCAGAGAAAGCATGGTCAAGTCAGCAGAGGAGGTGTTACCAAATAAAAAACGAGAGACAAAGCAATCATGGATGACGCAAACCATACTAGAAAAGATGGCAGAAAGGAAGAAAGTGAAAACCACTGATCCACCTAAATACAAACACCTGAAGAATGAAATAGAAGATGAATGCAAAAAAGCTAAAGATGAATGGTGGAATAAGAAGTGTGAAGTAGTGGAACAACTTGAGTCTCAACATCGTTCAAGAGAGATGCACAAGAAAGTGAAAGAGATAACAGGTCAAGGATACAGACAGAGAAGCAGTAAATGTATCAAGAACAAAGACGGCAAAATGCTCTTTGAAGAAGATGAAATAAAGTCCAGATGGGAAGAATATGTAAACGAACTATACAATGATGACAGAGGGAACCCACCCACAATTGAGAAAGAAGATGGGAATATTATATTAGTATCAGAGGTTGAGAAGGCTATCAATGATCTAAAGGCAGGTAAGGCTCCTGGAAGTGACCAGATAACATCAGAAATGATAAAAGGACTAGATGAAGTGGGGATTCAAATCATTCATAAGCTAGTAACTGACATCTATGAGACTGGATTTATACCATTGAATATGAATGAATCCATATTTGTACGACTCCCAAAGAAGCTAAAACCAACATTGTGTACTGAGTACAGAACACTAAGCCTGATGAGTCATATGTTGAAGATGATCCTGAAAATAATTTTACTGAGAAACAGACAGAAAATTGAAGAACAAATCAGTAACGTACAAAGTGGGTTTATATCTGGAAGAGGTACACGTGAAGGGATTTTCAATATGAGAATGATTTGTGAACGTTATTGTGAAGTGAACCAGGATGTTTATGCCTGCTTTATTGACTATGAGAAGGCCTTCGACCGAGTCAATCATGAACTGTTAATCAAATGTTTACAAGATATTGGTGTCAATGGCAAAGACATTAAACTAATTGTGAACTTATACTGGACACAACGTGCATTTATAAAAATGGAGCAGGGCCTATCGGATGAAGTTATGATTAAACGAGGAGTTCGACAGGGGTGTGTATTGTCACCATGTCTATTTAACCTGTACACAGAGATGATTTTCAGACACATTGAAGATTGCAAGGGAGTGACAATAGGTGGCATGAACATCAACAATCTTAGATATGCCGATGACAGTGTAATACTAGCAGACAGTGAGAAAAACCTACAAGATATAGTGAATAGAATCAATAAAGCTGGAATACTATTCAACATGAAGATGAATGCCAGGAAGACCAAAACAATGGTTATAAGTAAAAAGACAGATAAACCAAATGTCAATATAA
Source organism: Branchipolynoe longqiensis (assembly GCA_030323885.1). Taxonomy (NCBI): domain Eukaryota; kingdom Metazoa; phylum Annelida; class Polychaeta; order Phyllodocida; family Polynoidae; genus Branchipolynoe; species Branchipolynoe longqiensis. Next base: position 34,947,127 of record CM059191.1, read on the forward strand.
CCATAGATGGCACAAACATAGAACAAGTATCCGAATTCATATATCTCGGACAAAAGATTACAAATGATGGGAGATGTGAGGAAGAAATTAAAAGAAGGATAACAATAGCCCGAACAACATTCTCCAAAATGAATAGAGTGTTAACATCAAGTAAGATATTAATACAAACAAGGAAGCGTATTCTTCAGTGTTATGTGTGGTCTACTCTAATGTATGGGGCAGAGACATGGACAATCTCTAAGAAAATGTACAAACGTTTAGCAGCATTTGAGATGTGGACTTATCGAAGGATGATGAAAATATCATGGACAAAGAAGATCACCAACAAAGAAGTTCTCAGAAAAATTAAAAATAAGAAAAGCTTGTTTGCCACTATACAGACAAAGAAACTTATTTATTTTGGCCACATCATTCGTCAGAGTTCAATATACCGTACATTGTTGGAAGGGAAGGTGAATGGCAGCAGAGGGAGAGGGAGACCAAGAACATCATGGTTTACAAATATTTCACAGTGGACAGGCTTGAATTATTCACAGTCTATCAGAACAGCACAACATCGGGACAAGTGGAGAACCATTGCATCCAACCCTCGACTAGAGGATGGAACTATTGATTGATTGATGACACTGCTGTAACCTATGGTGTCGGTATTTCAGCATGCATATCAACATTAATTTTGACTGTTTTTACTTTTTACTTTTCTCTAACCGTAGCCATTTTATTAAAAGTGAATTTATACTAAAATAATGTAGCTAAAACGATCAACATAAGATATATATCTAAAAACAAACAACAAAAACTCGACAGAAACTAAAAACCATTGGCTTGTGAAACTTTAACCACCTGCCTCCACCCCCTTACAAAAAGAAAGAAAAAAACACAACATTAGCCAAATCTAATCATATATATGGTTCTATATGCATATCTAATATATGTGTATTGTTTATTGGGGTTTTCCGTCCTGAAAGCAGCTAAATCGACTGACCATGGGACCGACTTTAAATGATGCATTTAGGCAGGTGTCCGGTTTAGGGAGTTTTTAAAGGGGGTTTTCCGTCCTAACAGCAGCTATACATTACTTAAACTCAGTGAACAGTAAAACCTCTCTAAATCGACCGACCCCGGTACCGACTCTAAATGGTCCATTTAGGGAGGTGGGAGGTGTAGGGAGTTTAAACAAAAATTATATCAATGGTATTATATGGGCGATCGTTTGGGACCCAAATAAAGCGATCGATATAGGGGAGTGGTCAATATATGGAGGTGGTCGGTTAGAGAGGTTTTACTGCATATACAGTATACTCTGTCTATAACAGACACCCATGGGACTGGAGCAAGATGCCGTTATAGAGAGAGGTTCGTTATAGGCAGAGACTGACGGAATGCATGTGTGGTAGATAGTGGTAGTCCTTACATGAGGTTTTGTATACATAATGTATTTAAATAAAATGGAACAAAGACACATTTCAATAGAATATGTATATGCATTCGCAATGACAGAGAATTATTGAATCCAATAGGTCAAAATATGGCTCGTTGTCCTCATAAGACTGTTGTCGGTTTAGACACAGAGGCAATGCTATTAAATTAAAGGGGTGCCATGATGGGACCAGTCTTTTTGCCCTTTTTGACAGAGATTCGTTATTGACAGAGGCCGTTATTGACAGAGTAGACTGTATACTGATTTTGTGCCAATTACCAATGTGTTGGTATAATGATGGTGTAATGCTCATTGACTACCGTATAGCAGTGCACATGTGTGGTAGATAGTACATGTGTGGTAGATAGTACAAGTGTGGTAGATAGTACAAGTGTGGTAGGTAGTACATGTGTGGTAGATAGTACATGTGTGGTAGGTAGTACATGTGTGGTAGGTAGTACATCTGTGGTAGATAGTACATATGTGGTAGATAGTACTAGTGTGGTAGATAGTACTTGTGTGGTAGATAGTACATGTGTGGTAGGTAGTACATGTGTGGTAGATATTGCATGTGTGGTAGATAGTGCATGTGTGGTAGATAGTACATGTGTGCGCCTTCCAGGGTCAGTACCCACGGTGTCCATGCAGACAAAGGAGACTGACGGTCAGGGCCGAATTAGGTCACTATCTGGGCAGTGTTTATTTTAGTCTAATTTAGTTTTTATTTTCTGTGTGGTCTGGGTGAGTAAGGTAGGCTTAGGCTTACACCGAAATGTAGCAAGTTCCTACCCCCTGCCGCCTACGTCACCACCCATTGTTGTCTGCCCTCATGGAAGGTTTACCATCGCCCCTGTTACCAGACCGGATGGCCGAATGAGTTGAGCGTCCGTCTCCCGTTTTGGTAGATCGTAGGGTTCGAACCTGGTCGAGTCAAACCAATGATTTAAAAATTGATATGCGTCACTTCTTAACCAGGCCCTTTGCATTATTAGGATAGGGCAAGGACTGGTTGGCTCAGTGTCAGGATAATGTGACTGAGTGGGATCTCACATCATGGTGCTGACAGCCTGGTCTTCCAGTGGGGTCAGCCTATAAAAGTCGCCACGAGCGCGCACTCTGACACGTCTGTAGGTACCCATCCTGAGATGACCTTAAATGTTGCCAGGATGTAAAACTCCCAGACCACCAATCATCGCCCCTGTTAGCCTAGGCAATCCTTTCCCCACCCGGCCCCCTCCAGGACAACGTCAATTGCAACAAAGTTATAGCATGTTTGTCTCCAGTTGCATGTTGCGAGGGTATTTTCACTTTTACTGATGTATATAAACGGTTTTCTGGGGGGTACATTAGTTGATTAAAGAGGACAAATATAAATTACGGACAATTGGTCTTCATCAGTCCACTTCCCCTTGCCCTATCGTAGTATTAGGAATGTCGAGCACCAGGGCAGACATGTCATGACAAGTATAAATTGTTAAGTCATTTGTTTGACTCGGCCAGGGTTCGAACCCAGTGGTTGGAATCCCACGGCCTATCAAAATGGGAGGTGGACAATCAACTTATTCATATTTAAACCCCGTCCTGATATGACCTTAGATGTTGCGAAGACATAAAACAACAACAAAACAAACAAACAGACCTATTTAAACAAACCACAGCCTATTTAATAAATATCGATAAATTTAGCCCGAATTGTTGATGGGTTTATACCCAGTTGCTGTTCCGTAATCATGACGTCATCATCGCTTTTCCCGCATGGTTTTATTGTCTGTGTGTGTCGTTTGCCTGTGTGTGTGTTTGTGTGTGGGGGGAGGGGGGGACGAGGATTTCAGCCATATTGAGACTAAGTCGGTTCAGTTCCTCTGAAGTAAAGTTTGTTTTATTTAACGACGCTTCTAGAGCGCATTGGTTTTCATCATCGGCTATTGGACATCAAACATATAGTCGTTCTGACATATTTCTTTGGAGGAAACCCACTGCTGCCACAAAGGCTACTGTTTCAGATAAGCAGCTAGGGGTCTTTTATATGCACTTTCCCACAGACAGGACATACCCAAGGGTTCCAATCCCATGATCTACCAAAGCGGAAGACGGAGGCTCAACTTATTCGGCCATCCCGTCTGGTCTGAGCTCTCTTACATACATACAGTGTATGTCGTTTTTGCATGTGTTTTAGTTGCAATATGTTCATGAGCTTCAACCGGGGAATTACGCACAGCGTTCTCTCTCTCGATCCTTCAGTTTGCTACTTTATTAATGGTGCACTTTGTCACTCAGGAGTGGGAAAGTGAACATTGGAGGTGCCTTCTTACTGGTCGCCCCACACCGCCTCGCCTCAGTGAACAAGTGACACCAAGGTAGTGTGATTCACCAATAAAAAGGCAGGGTCACCAGTCAAGGTCACCAGCCATAGTCACCAGCCCTGTAAAGATGTATCGACACAATGGATTCTGTAGTGTAACTAACTTTATTGGTTCGACAGTCATGACATCACGCCGTGTTGTGGGGGGGCGTTCGGATACTTACATATCTGTACATCTTCCCCTCTTAACAACAAGTAATGATTAATCAGGTAAATGGTTTCATTGTGATTATATGATATACTCATGGTGGTGAAACTTTGCCATGACTTTTATAGTTATCGGTTTAACATTTTCTTATACGTACCTGAATTTACCAAGGACTTATTTGTTATATCCTTGCTAACGTGCTATGTCCATACGCCGTTCTCCTAACAATATGTTCCATCTCGCCCATGCCGATTCAATGGTTTCAGAGTATGAATGACTAATTGTGTGGGAGGTACAAACCATGTCTGTATAAAGTCTTATTCTAATGAATACATATCAACACATAAAATTTATTGTGACCGATGTTTTGTGTTTTACTATAAAAAAAAAACGTTCGTCCCAGATGAACGAACATGTACAAGCGCCACTAATTACCGCCTATTCTAAATTTAACAATATTGTTCAACTTCTTCATTTGACCTACTAGACGTAGCCCACGTCATACTATTCTTGTACCGTACATGTCCACTCTTACAGTGTATTAGCGTGACAAATCATTGGTTAACCTATTACTCTATATCACTTGGCCTTTGTCTCAAAACGTTTGGAGCATGCTGACCCTACCATTACGGCGTAGTGTAAGGTGAATGTATGTGGTGTTATCTGCCCCGTTGTTTTGTTTTGTTTCTTTCACCTGTGCTTGCGGACATTTGAAAAGAAATCGCCTATTTCTTCTCAATATGTTTTCACCTTGTTATTACGTAACTTTATATCCCTTTTCCGCATTTCATTCATCTGTTTTCTACGACATGACCTACTCCCACTCATTATTATAATTTCTCTGTATCTTATTTGCCCCTACTTGTAACAATGACTGTTCTCGCCCTGCAAAACGTTTGTCAAAATACATCTTTTGGTGATTTGTCTACGTGTTAATTGTGTATTTCACGGTTCTATTCATAGCTTTGAGATTGTCATCTAAATACCGGATCGAGACCTTAAACGTCTCCGAATCAGCATTTGAGCTGGGGACGCCCCCATCCCTTTTGAATTGTTGTGTTTCGATAGTTACGCATCGCTATGCTAATATCAGTCCCATCCTTCTGTTACATTTTTTTATCATGTGTTTTGAACGTTGGGATGGCACGTTCACTCTGGTCCCTTGCTTTGTGCGTTCATGGGATTAGTAAATATTGATTCAAATCCATAATGTACAGCAAATTCACATAATTCCCTGCTCGCAAATTGGGGCCCGTTGTCTGACACTAACATGCCTTGGAATGCCGTACCTACTAATGTTTGTTTTAGGGCCCAAAATAACAGGCTCCACTGGTCGATCTGTCTGCCAATTCTATTACTTCATTGGGAACTTAGATAATAATCCACAATTATCATGTAACCTTATCTCTCTCCAACATGAAACAAATCAACTCACCGATTTATTATATGGTATAACGTTTATAACATGGCTAATTTATGGTTTCTTTAGCTGGCAGTTTTCGACACTCTTGACAAACAGTACACTGTACACTTTGTCCTCTAACGCTGCCCCCCCCCCCCCCAAATTTACCCTGCCAGAACACCGTGTTCCCTCGCCAATTGTTTCTTTTTATGATACCTAAGTTGAGCCTCATGTAATTTTGTTAACATATCTGATCGCATGGATTTAGGGATAATTATTTGTTGAGCCTTTCAATAGAATCAGCGTCGAACACAGTTATATCATCCTAAAATCCTAAAATACATTTGAACATCTGAGTCGAGGGCTTTTTTCCCTCCATAGGCCATCCATGTAGTGATAATTCAACAACTCTTTTTAATGTCGAATCCAACATTGTTGCCCGCTTAACGGCTTTGGACCACGACCGGATCAATCCAAATGGAGGCTATGGATAATCCCGATCGTAAAAGCGTCAGGGGTTACAACTCGACGTGTGGGCTCTCGACAGGGTATCCTGCAAAGAATAATTCAGTACCCTGTCAAGTATTGTAACTCAATATTGTAATTCTGCAGTCTCATACACATTCGTGCATCCTGCCGAAAAGGATGCACTGGTTTCATCATTATAGCCACTAAGGGTTTTATGATCAGTTAATACTGTGATTTCGTTACCATAAATATAATCATGAAATTTGTGACAACCGAAACAAATGGCTAATAATTCCTTCTCTATTACTCGCGTAACAAATTTGGGTGTTGTCCAGTGCTTTTGATGCCATTGCCACTGGTAACTTATTCTGAACAAGGTAGCACCCAATCAAAATTGATGCAGCATCGACTTGCAGAACAATATGTTCTCTAACCATTGAAGTACCTAACACCGTGGCAATTAGTTTAATAAATATTCAATTTCTCGAAAGCCTAATGCCTGTTCTGCTTCCCAATGCCAAGCCACATCTTTTTTCAAGACTTGTCTAATGAACTCGTTATATGATGTCGCCATGTTTGGGGATGAATTTGGTACATAACCCATCATCCCTAAGAAACGTTGTAATGCAGTTTGTCTGAAGGGCTTGGCATGTCAACAATTGCCTGTATTCTATCTATATTAGGTTTTATCTGCCGTCCGCCGGTTATAACATGTCCTACAATAGTTAACAACTGTCTACATATTTTCGACTTTTTCGGGTTCAGTTTCAGGTTACTTGATCACTCGCTTCAGAAACATCCTCCAGTCTTAAGATATGTTCATCAATTGGTTGCCCCGTGCACTAAAAATATCATCCGTGATGACATGTACCCCAGGAGATTCCATCAAAATGCCATTCCTCTCCTGGATGAAGATGTCCCCGGCTGTTTTGATCCCAAAAGGGAGTCGAGTAAACTTGAAACCTTGCCCCACGGGGTGTTGAACTGCATAACTAGAACTACTCCCGTCTAGTCGATTGCAGTACCCGCTGTTTGCGTCGAGCACTGACAAATATTTGGCACATGTAATGTTGAATACTACCTCTTCTACAGTTCTTACTTGGTTATGGGACCCCTTAGTAATAGCTTTATTTAACTTAGTAGGTCTAGACGATCCTTAATTTTCCAGGTTTACGGACTATTGTCCACAGAATTAACCCAAGGGGTAGGCTCGTCCTGTTTGTACTATGACTCCATAAGTCTAAACATTCTTTTTATTTCCACTTCACGTCATTCACATGGCTAAAGGCACTCGACGTGGAGGGTCAATTACAAAGGGCATACATTATTAGTAATGTGAATCTTAGCGTTAACTGATGATAGCCCTAAACCCAGAAACACATGCGAAATATTGTCTTACCAATTTTGTTTGCGACAGTATCAATCGTCCGATTGCGTCGACGACATCCAAGCGTGCCAACAAGCCTAATTGACACACTGACTGCTTTCCCAGTATTGCGCACTCCGCAATCCGTTACTTGAAAGTTAATTGTGTGACCCTCCTCACATTAAGGTAAACCTCCCCATGGGGCGTATCCTGTGTCCACCATATGTCACTAAGTGACACAACCGATGGAAACAAACACTCTGTACTTATCTTAGTGTACATCTTAAGGGTAAAATATTTCGCCTCTGATACCTGTAAATCCAATTTAAAACGGATATTCAGGCATCGACACAAAAACTATTGTACCACAAATCTTTGCCTTTACTGTCACTAGCACCGTAGTGTGCCCACAAATAGGTCTCCAGTCACTTATTCCGTAACTGTCCTCTCCTGGTATCGATGACATGTCATTCACGTCAATCTCGTAGATATGCCGCATTCCTCCCTGGAGCTTTGTTGCATCCTCACATCCTTACGGAATGTCCAATTTTTTCGACATCCTAGACATTCCTTCCCGAGCCGGACATGTTTTCCTGTCCGTGAGTATAGCCACATTGACTACCACTTGTTACCACGCGCCTCGACTGTTGCGTTTGCATTCGACCTCGAAACCGCTGACCGCCGTAACAAGGAACATTCCTCGCCGACGACCATTTGGTCCCTGATTGTATCCCGTATTTACAGCGTCCGACCTGATGGTGCTTCCCTCTGCTTGACTTGTGTCGATTTGATTTCACTTAATCGACATAGTGTATGCATTCCTCCAATTTTGAGATCAGGCATCTGTAACAACTGTTTTCCTCAAAGTATCATCTGGCACACCACATACGACCTATCGCACTAAAGAAGCTTCCAACTGTTCATAACAGCAGTATTGTATTCTGTATTTCAGCTCTCTAAGAAAAGAATCTATATTCTGTTCATCCTTGATTAAAAGAATTTGAATTCAATCGAACGACGTTATATTTGTCTTCCGTCACAGTACCTGTAAACGCGTCGATCAAGGAGCAATTTTGTCTTTGTCTGTTCCGTCTAGTGCAAACGTACGATGCACCTTCTGTGCCTCTAACCCCTGTGACATGGAGGAATACGCAGCATGAATCGTTCCGTCTTCGTCGATATAACCTGCGCCACAGCGTTATATTCATATGCCTGCATCCAGCATCGCCATTGACCCGCCATCTTCTCGTCCAGGTTGAATATCCTGAGGTTTCAACCCGTGACAGCGCCATAGTTTTCTCTTTAACATCAGACACCATGTAAAGATGTAGCGACCAGCAATGGATTCTGTAGTGTAACTAACTTTATTGTTCGACAGTCATGACGTCACGCCGGTTTTGTGGGGGCGTTCGGAACTTACATTTCTTACAGCCCCTAAATGCCCGGTGAGCTGGTTTTCAGCTCTCTGCAGTTTCAGCCGTGCGCCCCTAGACTCAAACTCAAGGCACTGTCCCATGGTCTGAGTCACGAACCTTTATAAATTTAATATAAAGTTTTTGTAAAGATGTTTTCTATATGTGTACCAAGCGATTTTTTCTAGTGTTTTGGTTTTAGAGTATTTCACTTTTCCTGGATTTTCTGTATAAGTTTGCTGACCACCAATTGACATGCCTTGGAGTTTGACGGTATGCTCAGAGCAAAACAATAGTTTTTTATTCAAAGCTAATAGAAAACAAGAACCTAAGCTTATAAATTTAATATAATCTTTTTGGTATATATGTTTTTCTATATGTGTACCAAGCAATTTGTTAATAGGTGTGTGGTTTAGAGAATTTCACTTTTTCTTATTGAGTTTGAGGTCTATGCGCACGGGCTGAAATTGGCGCAACAGCTGAAACCCCACACCGGGTATGGGGGTGATGCGACTGGTGAATATAAATAGAAGGTAGTTCGATATGGTTCATGGTGCATGGGGGGTGGGGGGGGGGGTTGGCGTCAATGGTGAGGGGGCGTGGGGGTAGGGGGGTGCGATTTAGGGGGGGGGGGGGGGGGGGGGGGGGGGGGGGAGTATACAAAGGGGGGGGGTGTTGGTGAGCTGGGGTAGGATAGTGTTTGTATGTGTACTATTACATTGTACAGTAAAACCTCTCTATTCCGACCCCGTCCACAGATCGAGTACTCCCCTTATATCGATTGCTTTAGTGGGTACCAAACGATCGCCCATTGTAATATTTCCCGAAGCCGACCAACTCCCTAAATGGATCATTTTAAGTCGGTCCATGAATCGTCGATTTAGAGAGGTTTTTCTGTAAATCTTACAAGGAACACTGTTTGTCACCGTTACTGTGGCAATGGTTTGGTGTACTCCTTTCCCCTGTTACCAGACGGGATGGCCGAATGAAGTTTGAGTGTCCAATACCGCCCATTTTAGTCAATCGTGAATTCAAACCCTGGTTTGAGTCAAACCATTGTGTTAAAAATGTATACATGTCGCCTCCTAGCCAGTATGCTTGCATATTAGGATAGGGAAAGGACTGGTTGGCTAGTGTCAGATAGATGTGACTGTGTGGGATACCAGTTCAGGGTGCCGGTTGGATTGGTCTCCCCATTGGGCAGCCCTATAAAGTTGCCATGAGTACACACTGTCTTAATTGGGAAACCCATCCTGATTTGACCTAGAAGTTTTGCCAGGAGGTAAAAACTCCAACAACCAACCAACCTTTCCCCTGTTTTAGATGAACATAGATGGCCCTGTTGCCTAAGTGCATCTATAATGATAGTAATTTGTTGCGTATTTCTTGGGGAAATTGTATTAGTTTGCTTAATGTTGTGCATCATTTGGTGAGAAATGTTGCTCTGTGCCTCCCCTGATATGTATGACGTGGTGGTGTGCTGAACAATTGCCAATTGCCTATGATTGTATATATATTTCTTTTCACTGCCTTATTTTATTTTGCTCTCTCTTCTGTAACCAAACTTAAAGCTGAATATGTCCGATGAAAGCAGACCATTTCTGAAACCAAGACAGTTATCTAGATCGCAACCTCCGTATCCACTATTAGAACACATCTGCACTTAATAAGTGTGTGTGTGGCACATCTAAGTCTTTAATAGAATCTTTGTTTATTGCTAAAATTCTGTGTCCACCCATCCTGATAAACAATAGATTATTGCTGGGTTAAGACCCCCAACAAACAAAAATTCTGCTGTCCACAATCTTCAGCATGCATGCAAACCCTTAATTTAGTATCTTTTAACTTTAAACAACTCCAAATTAGCCATTAAGAATTTAAGTTATTCACAATAAAGGTATGGTCAATAACATAAAATAATTTTATGTGATAAAATATGGCGAAAGTTACAGCCGCTATCAGCTAATGATACCATAATTTGGTAGGCCGGAGGAAGGGAGGAGAGGATGTTGTGTGTGCTGGTGGAATCTAAGGAATTGTAATAGAAAGCAATTGATTAAAGGCAAATTCTATAGACAAATTGGGGATCTAGAGAAATAGGAGAGAGCAATAGGAGTAAAGGAATTATGGGGTGTACAGGATAATAGGGGAAATAGGCATATAAGGCAATAAGTAGTTGTTGTATTATTTTAAACGACAGCCTCTAGAGCACCTTGATTTTTATCATCGCCCTTTATTGGACATCAAACATATGGTCATTCTGACATATCTCTTTTTGGAGGAAACGCTCTGCCTCCACATAGTTACTCTTTCCGATAAGCAGCAAGTGGTCTGTTTCTATTCACTTTCCCCAGACAGGACATTCACATTAATACCATAGCCTTTGATGAACCATCTTGGACCACTGGATGGAATGGAAAATAGCCACAAACTGCAAAATGTGCATACTTAACAAGATCGATTCATCAGATTGATCCAAACTTCATCTGTAACACTCTATCGAGCCTGAGCAACATCTCGGCTCCATATAAATGCATATAGAGGAAGCAATTGTATATAAAGGATATAGGAGGAAATGGGATACACGGTTGTATATAGGAATTATGGTAAGATAGAGGATATAAGGATTAAGGGGAATAATAACGGATATAGAGGAATCATGGAAGACAAAGATATAGGGTAAAAGGGATATAAGGGTGACTATAGAGAAATGATGGGGTATATAGGATAATGGGGAAAGGGGGAAGTATAAGGTGTATAGAGGAATTATGGTATGTAGAAATTATAAGGGATATGGAGATATAACAGATCTAGAGGAAATTATGGGATACAAAGGATATAGGGGAAACGGGGATATAAGGGTGACTATAAAGAAATTATGAGGGAAAAGGGGATATAAGGAGTATAGAGGAATGGTGTTATGTAGAGATATAAGGGATATTGAGATATAAACGGAATATAGGAATTATGGGATACAAAGGATATAGGGGAAACGGGGGATATAAGGGTGACTATAGAGAAAATTATGAGGTGAAAAGGGGATATAAGGCGTATAGAGGAATTGTGGGATGAGAGTATATAAAGGATATGGAGAATAAATCGATATAGAGAATTATGGATTACAAATGATATAGGGGTAATGGGGATATTAGTGACTATAGAGAAATTATGGGGTAAATAGGATATAGGGGGAAAAGGGGATATATGGCATATAGAGGAATTATGGTTTGATTGTTTGTTGTTTTACGTCCTAGCAACATCTAAGGTCATTAGACGGGTACTGACTTGTGCAGTGCACACTCATGGCGACTTTATAGTGCTGCCCCAATGGAAGACAGCCGCCAGCACCAATGACCTGATATCCCACTCATTACCATTATCCTGACACTGAGCAAACCAGTCCTTTGGCCTATCAAATAATGCCGAGCGCCAGGCTAGGAAGCAACAAGTAATCAATTTTTTTAAGTCATTGGTTTGACTCGACCAGGGTTCGAACCACCATCTACCAACACGGGAGACGGACGCTCTAACTCATTCGGCCAGCCGTCTGTCGAGGAATTTATGGGATGTAGATATATAGCGATATAATATAAAGATAGGAGATATACCAGATATAGAGGAATTATGGATATCGAAGGAAATGGGGAAGTATGAATTAAGGGATGTACAGGATATAAATGACAGGGGAAACGGAGATATAAAGATATATGACGAAATGATTATATAACGGATATAGGGAAATTGGGATATATAGGATTTATGGGGAAATAACGATATATGGGGAGATAAGTATATAATGGATATATGGGGAAATGGAGATATAAAGGATATAGAGGGATTTATGCATATGGGAGTCAAAGGCTAGTGGGGATATAGAGGAAATAGATGATGTAACACATATACCCCGAGAGATTACTCCAGGGTCGCCATGTGCATGTCAATAGCGCCCCCAAGTGGTGGATGTGTCATCCGGGGCATGGTCTCCATGGTTCCTTTAGCAATGAGGGGCGCGTTTGTTAACAAATTATCGTGTATATTCACTAAAAAGCAAAGTTATGCTTTATTGGCCGCAATGCCAAGCACAGCAATAAAATCCAACCCCCACCACTGACTACCTGCCCTTCAGATGTAGGCCACAGAGAGTGATGAGCTTTGTGGTTGGTTGGTTGTTGGAATTTTACGTCCTGGCAACATCTAAGGTCATATCAGGACGGTGAGGTTTGTGAACATTTATTATTATAACAATATATGTTGGTTGGTTGTTGTAATTTTACGTCCTGGCAACATCTAAGGTCATACCAGGATGGGTACTGACTTGTGACAGTGGACACCTATTGCAACTTTATACTGCTTCCCCACTGGGAGTTCAGACCACCAGCACCATGACCCGATATCCCACTCAGTGACATTATCCTGACACTTAGCCAACTAGTCCTTGCCCTATCCTAATAATGACGAGCGCCTGGCTAGTAAGTGACAGGCATCAATTTTTAAGTCATCGGTTTGACTCGACCAGGGTTCGAACCCATGGGTTCAAATCCCATGATCTACCAAAATGGGAGGTGGATGCTCAACCCATTCGGCCATCCTGTCTTGTTTAAGCAATATAACATATATATGTATTATATATAATATTGTATACAGTGTTAATGTCATGGTGTCAAAGTGTAGTACTTGAATTGTTTTTTTAATGGCCTTGTTTTCCCCCTCCATTGGGTGATGTCACTGCATCTTACGAAATAATTGGAGCAAGGTGTCGTTAAGTTGGAAGATACCAGCTGTAATTTCAGGCAATGCATTTAAATTAAATACCGTTTCCATGATGGTTCATTACGTGTAACGGGGCGTTGTGGCCGAATCGGTAGAGCGCGGGCCTCGCGTGCCGGAGATCGGGAGTTCGGTTCCCGGTCGAGTCAAACCAATGACATATAAAGTTGATACTTGTCACTTTCTAACCTGGTGCTTGGCATTAATAGGATAGGGCAAGGACTGGTTAGCTCGGTGTTGGAATAATGTGACTGAGTGGGATATTGGGGCATGGTGCAGGCAGCCTGATTTCCCACTGGGGTAGGCTTAAGAAGTCGGCACGTGTGCGCACTGTCACAAGTCGGTACATGTCTTGATATGACCTTAGATGTTGCTAGGACATAAAACTCCAACTACCAACCAACCAGTCATTACCTGTACTTCATTTTGGTTTGGTCCCAGGAAACAACAATTATCCTACCATCAACGAACATCATTATGTATTTATCAATTCATTAATGGGGCTGTCACACTACGACGTAAGCGCCAGCGTAGGGACAATGTGAAAATAAATTCTACACGTCAAACTTCTTGGCATAATATGCAAATTCGGGACGTCAATGCCACGTAGTTGACGTGAGCGTAACGTCGGTAAAGCGTAGTGATAACGTGGTTCAAAGAGAGAGGACAACGTAATTACGCTCACTATGCGGACTGTACGTTCCCACTGCCTTTGAAGTAGTGCAACGTAGCGTAGCACAGCATAGCGCAGCATAGCGCAGCATAGCGCAGCGCAACGTAGCGCAACGTAGCGCAACGTAGCGCAACGTAGCGCAACGTAGCGTGTGGTGTGGTGTGTTGTGCAACGTAGTGCAACGTAGTGCAACGTAGTGCAACGTAGTGCAACGTAGTGCAACGTAGTGCAACGTAGTGCAACGTAGTGCAACGTAGTGCAACGTAGTGCAACGTAGTGCAACGTAGTGCAACGTAGCCTGGTTTTCAATCGAGCTGAGTCAGACATGACTATTCTATTTTGGGAAGGCCCGGCTTTGAAAACAACAAGTCGTGATGGAGTCCTATGGTGTATAAAAAACGAGAATTCATATCCGTATCCGGAAGTCTCCACAAGTCGCGCAACTTTCCGCCTTCTCTCAACCCACCTCCTCCGCCTCCACATTCCAAGTCCACCCTCCTCCACCTCTACTTCCACCTTCCACTCCTCCGCCTCCACAGTCCACTCCTCCTACGCTACACCCCTCCTCCACATCTGTTTCCACCTCACACCCTCCTCCGCCTCCACATCCCACATCCCGCCTCCACCCCTCCTCCACCTCCACTTCCACCTTCCACTCCTCCTCCACATTCCACCGCTCCACTGCTCCCCCACATCTGCTTCCACCTCACACCTTCCTCCGCCTCTACATTCCACAATCCACCCTCCTCCACCTCTGCTTCCACCTCACTCCCCTCCTCCACCTACACTTCACCTCCCCACTCCTCCATGGTCTCCTTTTGTTTAAGGTGTGTTCATTTTCGGCCCAGGAAGGATAAAAAAGCGCACGCTGTATCTCTATATTAAAGATGGGTTAGCTCAAGAGAGTTCCACATAGGAGACCTGAGAGATTTGTAAACTCAAAGGAGACGGGTAATCTCCAGAGAGATGGGTAATCTCAAAGGTGTTCATGAGAGATGGGTAATGTCAAGGAAGACAGATAATCAGCAGGGAGACGGGTGGTCTCAAGAGGTGCTCATGGGAAATGGGTTCAAGGGATGTGGGTAATCTCAAGAGGTGTTCATGAGAGATGGGTAATCTCAAGGGAGATGTGTAATCTCAACAAGTGCACGTGGAAGATGGGTAAGCGCAAGCAAGAACTGCACATGGGAGACGGTAGGCGAAAGAACTTCATATGGAATAACAGTAAACACAGGATCATAAACACTATCTATCATTGTAACGCTAACGCACCACTTGCCACGGAGAGAGCCCTCCCTCTTCACTTCATATATATATATATATATATTATATATTATATGTATATATATATATATTTATTTGTATATGTATATATATATATATTATATTGAATTATATACATATTATTGTGTGTAATATATATATAAATATGTTATATATATTTTACCTCGGTATGCCGCCTCTGGCTAGCCGTAGGCTAGGGAGAAGGAAGCACATCCGGGTCCAGCAATTAGCATAAGTAACTCACAACGGGAGGACGTTTGTGAGTTGCTCCACAGGATTTATCTACTACTACTGCTTTTATCCAAAAGTAAGTACTGTTTTCTTCGATAACTTTGTTTATCATGCTCTATAGCATCCTTTTATGAAAGTTCAGAACTTTCTTCAGTCCTGTTTGGACTTTGTACGTTTTTTAACTTACGGATAGAACATTGCGTGCCGCTGGCACAAACGAAACCGATACTGAGTTCTATCGACACCTGTTTTTCAGACAGGGAGAAATGGCAACCCGAGTTGCTCATTTCCTAAGAAAAGTCTCCCGGATCCTAATAGAGGATGATGTTGGGGATGCTTCTGGGTGTTTTTTATAAACACCCCTGACCGGTTTAAGGCGAACCTCCGAGTTTCGTAATATTTTCTCCAACTTGTTGGCGCTGTAGCCACAGGTGGGAGAAGTGTACGGAACAGAGAGAGGGGCCGATCTCACGATCGATGCCCTCCGTTTGGTTGGTTTCGTTACCACACACCTACGGCAAATTTAGCTTCACGCCTGTACTGACACGTTGCAAAACACGTTCTCTGTACCATGTTCCTCAACCCAGTTTACTGGCTTACACTTGTGTAGTTGAGATGATTCCGGGTTAGTAACGCTTTGGTTTCGTTACAGTTCCCGATGGCCACTCGCCGGAATAAGCCGCCCGCTGCAGCGGTGGGTGTCCCCCCTACGGATTACGATTCGTCTCCACCGGCTACGGCTCCGCCGTCCCCACATCCTGGGGCTCATGCCTCGGATCAAGACAGTGATCACGCCCCTCAACCAGTGGGGTGGGAGGCGAAAATGGCGGAGATGATGGAGGAGAAGATGCGCCTTTTCCAGGCGCAGACCTTTCCAGATCCTTCCCAAATCCCTGATGAGGATTGGGAAGACTTTTCTGAGGACGAAGAGGACACGCTTTCGGCACCTGAGGTTCCGAAACCGAAAGCGCGGGGCAAGAAACGCCGCCCAGTGAGCAGTTCTGGTGACGAGTTCACAAAGAAAGCGAACTCTAAGCGCTCCAAAAAGTCCAAAAAGAAGAAGAAGAAGAAGAAGAAGGACTCCTCTTCAGACTCGTCGTCCGACTCTTCTTCCACCGAGTCGGATTCCGACACGGAACGAGCGGGAGTCTACGCCAAAATAGGCGTTAAAGCTGGCAAGAAGATTGTCAAAAAGAAAGCTCAGAAAGTGCGCACCACTACCATGATGCGCAAAACGGTGAATAGCCATTTCACTACGTTTAAACCGATCGAAGTCATCAACAAGTTGACTGAGCAGATTTCAGGAGTTAAGGGCATTCCTGCTTCGGTTTTCAAAGAGATGGATTCCGGCATTCATCTTTCCGACGAACGCCGTCGTTATGAAACTTCCCTCTGCCTGATCCATAAGGCAGTTTTGGGTGCCTTGACGTCTGTTATCCCTGTGGCTAACAGGATGCAGACAGAGAACAAGTTCTCGTCTTTGGCGCGGGTTATGGACCGGGGCATAGCTTTGTTAGCAGCCGCTAGTAACTACATGACCCATCGGAGATTTGAAAACGTTTTCAAATCGGTCACCACAGATGCCGGAAAAGAGGTTGCCCGCTCGAACAAGGTAACGGACCATGATGGTAAGGAATACACCGTGTATTCCGGACCTACCCCTATCAAGAGCAAACCGCTAGATAAATCCAAGATGTTTGGGGGTCAGCTAGCTTACCTGTACAAACAGGTAGAGGTCGACTACAAGAGTGCTAAAAACACTGAAGCAAAGAGTCGTCGCTTCCAAAACCCAGCAGGGTTCAGAAAGTCTAGGACGGATTTTCGATTCCGCAGAGGAGGAAGGCCGTTCAGGGGCGGACCGTCCTTCCAGTTCAACCAGCGAGGAAGGGGCCGAGGCGACAGGCCGGCCCCAAACTGGAACGACAACCGCGGCTACAAGAGGGATTTCGTTCCCAAGCCCCAGTTCCCGAAACAAGGGAACAAGTAGAGATTTCCACACAAACAGTGCAGCCTCCTGACCCTACAATGGTCACGGAGGAAACTCAAACTGAAGTAAGCCTTTTTCAAGCAGGGAATGTTTCTAATTGTTTACATCAATGGCAACAGTTAACCACTAATCCAGAGGTCCTGAATATTGTTAAAGGCATTCACATCCCTTTCACACAATTGCCTATACAAAAGAGAGCGCCTTTTCCGTATCAGTTTAATTCACTAGAAAAATCTCAGCTAGATCACCAGGTTCTACTGTTTGAGTCTAAGGGCATTGTCAACAGAGTTGAACATACTGAAGGGGAATATATTTCCAATATCTTCTCTACTCCTAAACCTGATGGTTCAATCCGAATGATTTTAGATTTAACTCAGTTGAATGAAATCATTGAATACAAACATTTCAAAATGTTTTCTTTAGAAACAGCTCGTGATTTAATTACCCCAGGGTGTTGGCTAGCGAGTGTTGATTTAAGGGATGCGTACTACACCGTTCCTATTCACCAGACAGATCGGAAATACCTACGTTTTCTCTGGAATGGCCAACTTTTTGAATTTACATGTTTACCTAATGGTTTGGCCTGCGCACCGCGTCTGTTTACTAAGTTGTTGAAACCAATTTTTGCACACATGGCAAAATTGGGGCATTGTATGTTTCCATACATAGATGATTCTTTTATTATGGGCCAATCTTTCACGCAATGTGAACTCGCTGTTAAAGATTTATGCAAAATTTTCACCAAATTGGGTTTCTTCATACATAACAAGAAATCAGTTTTTTCTCCTACTCAGGAGCTTAAGTGTCTCGGGTTCATTCTGAACACCACGGCTATGACCGTTTCGCTTACACGCCAAAAGAAAGATAAGCTTTACCGCACAGCGATACAGCTGTTAGACACTTCTAGGCCAAAGATTAGACAGGTCGCGGTCCTTATCGGGGTCATGGTTTCGTATAGTCCAGCTATTCTATACGGAGCGGCACACATAAAATCCCTCGAAATTGATAAAAATTTGGCGCTGGCCCGCGCAAAGGGAAACTTTGAAAAGACCATGTTTATTTCGGAGAACGGCCTAGCCGACATTGATTGGTGGCTAAACCACTTTGACCATTCCCCCAATCCCATTAGAATGGGAGAGCCTGACACTACCGTTACCACTGACGCGTCTCTCCAAGGGTGGGGAGCACATCAAAATGATGTAGCAACGGGAGGAAGATGGCTAGAATCGGAACTCCCCGATCATATTAACGTTCTAGAACTAAGGGCCATTTACTTGGGATTAACCAGTCTAGTAAAAATACCCAAAAATAATGTACGTATCCTCACGGATAACACCACAGCTATGGCTTATGTCAGAAATATGGGAGGTACAAAATCGATTAAATGTAATGCAATGGCACTTCTCATTTGGAACTGGGCTCAAACCTTTGATGTCTGGTTAACTGTTAATCACATTCCAGGCACACAAAATTGTCTAGCTGACAAGATGAGTCGCCAGTTCCATGATCACTTAGAGTGGTCACTTAATCCATCCATTTTCAAACACATTTGTCACACATGGGGTTCACCTCAGATCGATTTGTTCGCTTCGCGTAATAACTTTAAAATTCCAAAATATGTTTCGTGGCACCCGGAACCCAATGCTTGGCACATTGATGCCTTCTCCCTAAAGTGGCGACATCATTTCTTTTACATTTTCCCCCCCTTTACTATCATTAGCAAAGTCGCCAGAAAGATTCAAATGGAGGGGACACACGCCATACTCATCGTCCCCGAGTGGCACACGCAACCGTGGCTACCGACGTTACTAGCCACAGCCAAAAGCAGCCTTCGCTTCCCAAGATTCCGAGGAAACCTCAAACATCAGGGACCACTAGAACGCCACGGAAACGTGTCGACAACTCCGTTAGTGGCATTCCTTTTTTAAATAAATATTTAGAACAGTTTGGCTTAGACAAAATTACACAACAGCGTTTGGTTGATGATGCGTGGAGAAAAGGAACGGTGAAAATGTATACTACGTATTTAAAGAAATGGGGTATTTATTGCCTGCTTAAGAAAGTCAAGCCAATGACTCCCACAGTATCCCAGGTAGGACGCTTCCTACGTTACCTAGAGGACGAAGGCCTAGGATATGGCGCTATTAACGCTGCCAGATGTGCTCTGGCGATAATCCTACCGCGGGTTAATGGACAAACAATGGGTAAACACCATGTTATTTGTTGGATCATACGATCAATTTATCAGAGGAATCCGCCTAAACCCAAATATAATAGGTTTTGGGATGTTTCTCTAGTGTTCAACCTCTTCAAGAAATGGCCAGAAAATAAGTTTCTGGACGTTAAACTTTTAGGTTTCAAAGTCGCAGTTTTGCTTCTCCTGGTCACTGGACACAGAGGCCAAACTATAGTTGCCCTGTCGCTGAATGGTCTAGAAATTGACAGTAAAGAGGCCACGTTTGATTTATCAACTTTATTAAAATCAAACCGATTAGGTGACCCCCTTTCTACGATAGGGGTGTCCAGTTTCACTCAGGATCGCAAGTTATGTGTCGTATCTGCGATACGAAATTATATATCCAAGACAAGATTAATAAGAAACTCAAGACAGCTATTGGTCAGCTTTATTAAGCCACACAAGGCCATTTCCAGGGATACCCTCGCCCGATGGACAATGAATGTGTTAAAACTGGCGGGAGTAAATACAGACAGGTACTCATCGCACTCTACACGTGGTGCAATGGTGTCCAAGGCAAGATTGCTAGGCATCTCCGTTAAACGGATCCTAGCTCACGCGGGATGGAAAACCGCTACTTCGTTTGCTAGACATTACCACAAACGACTAGAGAAGCCTCAGCCGATAGCGCACAGGCTACTCACCAACTGAAAGAGAGAGGTAAGAAAAACATTGGTTTTTCCTCTTTTTTGCCATACAAATCGCTTTTCCATTGTTGCATACATAAGACATAATCACTAAAGAATAATAACAAAACAAGAATATCAGGATAAAAATTATTTTACGTAAAGGTCTCCCTAGCCTACGGCTAGCCAGAGGCGGCATACCGAGGTAAAATAGATTAGTTAGACGAATCTTACCTGGGTATAGATGATGGATAACTATTGTTTTACCGAGGTAGAAGCCTCGGTTAGACGTGGGCGAGGGCCCACCCACCACGCCCTGCCACGTCTAGTCAATCACTCAATTTAGCATGAGGTCACTTGACCTTAGGTTGTTTTTTAGAATCATTTTTATCCTGAATTAGTAGGTAAAGATTGCTGGACCCGGATGTGCTTCCTTCTCCCTCGCCCACGTCTAACCGAGGCTTCTACCTCGGTAAAACAATAGTTATCCATCATCTATACCCAGGTAAGATTCGTCTAACTAATCTATATATACAGTAAAACCTCTCTAAATCGACCGACCATGGGACATAATTTAAATGGTCCATTTAGGGAGGTGGTCAGTTTGGGGAGGTTTTTTTTATCGGTACAATTGTATTGTATGCACGATTGTTTGGAACCCAAATAAAGCGATCGAAAAAGGGGGAGCGGTCGATCTGTGGAGGTGGTCGGTTAGAGAAGTTGTGTTGTGCGTGTGTGTGTATGTATGTATGTATGTATGTATGTATGTATGTATGTATGTATGTATGTATGTACGTATGTATATATGTATATATATGTATATATATATACATATATATATATATATATATATATATATATATATGCTTTGGGTTGGACACCGTTGTTTGAATTGCCCACTTGATGTGCAGGAGTGGTATTGACAATTAATTATGTATGACCAGACGGGATGGTCGAATGAGTTGAGCGTCCATCTCCTGCTTTGGTAGGTCGTGGGAACCCACGGGTTCGAACCCTGGTCGAGTCAAACCAATGACTTAAAAATGTATCCTTGCCACTTCCTAGCCAGGCGCTGTGCATTATTAGGATATGGCCAGGAGCAGTGGAATGAGGAAGACCAATTATCCACTATTGAAATTTCCCCTGCTTAATCAACTAATGTACACAAAAGAAATGGTCATCTTTCCTCACATTGACGGCTATATTATTTATATTTTCTTTGCATGTGGCTCGAAACAAAAATCATGAAAACCTAAGAGGTCATGTTGTTTCTGGAGAGGACCGTGTAGAGGGGCAGGAGTAGGGGGGTCGGGAGTCGGTCTCCTGGTTTTCTCTGGGGTTATATAATAAAAGAAATCCAAGAACAAAAATACCCCGAAGGAAATGTTTTTCAACTTCGTCTTCCTGAAAGGAATATGGGCGACTGTTTATGTGGAATTGGTAGTTGCAAGCGCCTCAGAGTTTGGGCTGTATATCACCGGGCCATGACCTAGTTCTGCAAGACTTAAAAGCACCAGCGGCTCTCTCCATACACAGACTGAAGTGAACTAGCCGACACTACGAAACCCGCATGCAGTGCTGTCGTCTTATTTTTAATTCTAAGCAATTTTCTTCTTTTTTTACATTCTCTTTGATGAGGTATATTTTCATGTATTACTTTTGTTGTTGTACAATGTCTTTTTTACATTAGTTGATTAAGCAGGGGTTAATTTCAACTGCGGACAATTGGTCTTCCTCATTCCACTGTGTCCTTGCCCTATCCTAGTAATGCCAAATGCTAGGGTATGTAACTACAAGTATAAATTGTTATGTCATCCGTTTAACTCTGCCATGGCTTGAACCCCACGACTTACCAAAACGGGAAGCAGTTCCTGAACTCATTCGGCCATCTCGTCTGGTATGGTATATAGACCTACCAATATGCACATGGCGATTGGCCATCTCATCTGGTATGGTATGTAGACCTACCACTATGCACATGGCAATTGACCATCTCGTCTGGTATGGTATATAGACCTACCACTATGCACATGGCGATGGCCCATCTCGTCTGGTATGGTATATAGACCTACCAATATGCACATGGCGATTGGCCATCTCGTCTGGTATGGTATATAGACCTACCAATATGCACATGGCGATTGGCCATCTTGTCTGGTATGGTATATAGACCTACCAATATGCACATGGCGATTGGCCATCTCGTCTTGTATGGTATATAGACCTACCAATTCCTGATTACCTAAACAACATAAAGATAAACAATAACACAATAAAGAGAGTCCCTTCTGTGAAATACCTAGGTATAATTCTAGATGAGAACCTCAACTGGGATGAACATATTGATGACTTAAATAATTCAATAATTAAAACGGCTAACTCATTTAAAATAATCAGACGACGGGTACATGAGGAAAATAAAAAATTACTATACTATGCATACGTTTACTCCAAAATCCAGTATGGTATAGAGGTGTATGGGAGAGCCAAATCATCAACCCTAAAAAAGATACAGACACAACAAAACAGAGCCTTGAAAATACTGTATAGCAAAGACTATCTCACCCCAACTAAATCACTTCATAAAGACCTGGACTTACTTATGGTAACTGACATTTATAAAATATACATTGCAAAATTTGTTTACAAGCAAAAGAATGGCCTCCTCCCTGAAATATTTGATAATCTCTTCAAAGAAAACAATCAGGTCCATTCCCATAACACACGACAGATAAATAACATACATCACAAACACACTAGAAACAAATATGGCAAAATAACAACTGAAAACCAAGGAACCAATATCTGGAACTCAATACCAGTAGAGATTAGAAACCTTCAAACTTTGAAAAACTTCTGTAAAAAACTAAAGATAAGCTATCTCAATGCATACTAAATCGATTACCAGTAAAGAATATATATAATACCCCTATTAACATACATGCAAAATAACTACTGATACTGCATGTAAGTACATGAATCCATGACACAATATCCATATAATATTCCTATCATTACTTTGTTTCTTACTAACTGTGAAGAGACGCATCAGTAGCTCATCATAATCATTAGTTAAAAATGTAGCTTAGGTTTAATAATTTGTTATTGTCATCACTTATTCATTCACATCATGGAGACCAGCTAGATAAGCATCGCTTTTCTGGGATCCTTTCTGTCTGTAAGGAATTTGTATGCATTTATTGTATCACCTCAATTTATTGTAAACATACCTTGCAGAGAGTTAAAATAAAAGAATTGAATTGAATTGAATTGAATATGTACATGGCGATTGGCCATCTCGTCTGGTATGGTATATAGACCTACCAATATGCACATGGCGATTGGCCATCTCGTCTGGTATGGTATATAGACCTACCAATATGCACATGGCGATTGGCCATCTCGTCTGGTATGGTATATAGACCTACCAATATGTACATGGCGATTGGCCATCTCGTCTGGTATGGTATATAGACTTACCAATATGCATATGGCGATTAACATTATTTATTAATCTTCTCTTCTTTTTTCTTCTTCTCTTTTTTCTTTCTTTCTTTCTTTTTCTTTTGATAATTCTTAAAGTGTTTGAATACTGTTTTTCTGATAATATTATTTGTGATCTCTTGATAAGGTAGGTTTTTTTGGTGATGTTTTTTTTTTGGGGTGGGTGGGGGGAGGAGAGGAGGGTGTGGAAGGGAGGAGGTAATTTTCTCTGGGTGGTTTGTGTGTGCTTTGGGCTAGGATATTTGTCAGAAACTCTGGTAAACCCCGCGGCCCCGACCTGATTCCCACTGTAGACTGCCTGGCTGTACCAACGTCACGTCCCCCCCCCCCCCACACACACACGGACACACACTCAGACTAAATCATGCGGGGCCCCGTGACGTATGACGAATGGCGTCTGTCGTCATAGTCATAACACTCACACTGTCAACGTCCCCTCCTCTCCCCATCCCACTCAAAACAAGTATATATACACAGATAGTGTGCGCGTTATATATAGCGTTACATATAACATGGTATATATGCATGTATATGTATACCATATAAACACATGTAAATACATGTAAATACATGTAAATAATATAAATAACCTTAAAGACGTACAAATGCATACAAATACACATAAATACACATAAACACACATAAATACATATAAATACACATAAATACACATAAATAGATACAAATACAAACAAATAACAGAAATCCACAGAAATAGACATAAATAGATACAAATAGATACAAATAACACAAATGCATACACATACGTACAAATACATACACGTGGATACAAATACGCACACAAATTATGTCTGGCTCATATTCTAGCTGGCAATATAAACCCGCCGTTCTTTATTCATGGTCCGGTCCGAGCACACACAACGCCAGGCCGACTCCTGTTGTGGGTATGTACGCCGACTGCTGGCGTTTAAGGGCCTGTCACACTACGACGTATAGTCTTAGCGTATGCCGATGTATGTGATTTTCGACCAACACGTCGGCGTACGTCGTTATACGTTACGTATTACGTTGACAAAACAATAACAAACAAACAAAATATTTACCCACTATGTCGTTGCGGGTAGTCAATCGGGCAGTCAGCCTAGTCAAAGCTGCGCATTAATTAGTCTGCGCACAACAGGAAGCGAATATCATGACTTGTGTAGTGGTCTGCACTGACCTCTCAGGCAAGTAACCACATAGACAGGTAGGCGTGGGGAGTGTATTGATATCAGGGAGCCTAGGTGGTGTAATGGTTAGCACACTGGCCCGGAATGCAAAGAGATGTGGGTTCGAGTCCCGCTCTAGGCGCAATATTTCCCATTTTCATCACCCCACGACACTGGTTGCCGTGATCAGGATCCTGTACAAGCTTTGCGCTGTATGGTTGTTGAACCTACCCTGTGTATGTATGTGTTAGTGCATTGCCTGTATGTATGTAATTGTAAGCATTACAAGACTTACAATTCCAGGGGGACGAGTGTAGTGGTCTGCACTGACCTCTCAGGCAAGTAACCACATAGACAGGTAGGCGTGGGGAGTGTTGATATCAGGGAGCCTAGGTGGTGTAATGGTTAGCACACTGGCCCGGAATGCAAAGAGATGTGGGTTCGAGTCCCGCTCTAGGCACAATATTTCCCATTTTCATCACCCCCACGACACTTGCATTCTCTTTGTCATGGCCGCATTCTCTTTGTCATACCCCTGTCACACTACGACGCAACAGGCCAGCGAGTGGGCAATGTAAAAATCACTTTTTTCACGTTGAGATACGTAGAAATTCTCGGCGTATCAGGGCCAAATTGGACGTTAGTGGATGTAGGCGAAACATTGGTCTAACATAGTTGTAACGTGTCTCAAAGAATTAGAAGGTAAAAAACAAAAAGGCCCAACCTAAGGCTAACGAGCCTCCAGTGCGCACAGCATCAGCCTAGCGAAACCCTAGCATTGGCTTAGCGTAGGACTCGCGTAATTACACCCACCCTCAATCTCATGACAGTCCGGCGTGCTCAGCATAAGGACAGTGAGGCAAAACGTTCACACCACGTTCAAAGCATGTTCGCTTACGTTCGAAGAACGTTGGTGCGCGTTACATATGTTACACATGCGCCAGCCATTCGTCAACTACATTGAATATGTCAAGACACGTTGGACTTTCATTAGACTAACTTTAGACACACGTCAGAGACATTTTAGACCTACGTCAATACATTAACACCACGTTATCAGCGCGCGGGCTGTCTGCCATAAGTCGAAATAGTATATAACGTTCACTGGCCTTCTGCGACTGTACGTTGAGCGAATGCAAGCATTTTTTGCCGGGAGGCACGTTATCCATAGGTTAGCAATACGTTGGCCATACGCTCTGCTATGTTGTGTATACAGTATGTATACGTCCAACTTTGCCCCCCGCGCCGAAAAGTTTGACGCATCTCCACATTTGAAAGTGAATTTAGCCATTGGCCACGTGCTTGTGCGATGCGTCGTAATGTGACGGGTGTGTGTGTGTGTGTGGGGGGGGGGGGGTTATGCCATGTGGCTGTACACATATATGTATTTGTGTCATGGTTCAGTAATCAAGGGGTGATAACAAAGAGGATAATGTGTTATTAGCGGGGTCCTGTTTAGATAAAAGGTTCGCCACGAAACCGGCAAGACATCCTATATATCACATCGTAGAAAGTATGTGCAAAAGCAGCCATAACTGTGCTTTATATCCAGAAGGTTGATGGTTATGATGGTGATTGGAGGCCTAGATTAATACACATTTCTGACCATCACACCAGTGGTGTAATGGTCACAATGACGTGTTTATTTTGTTCCATCTTTTGCACCTCTCTTTTTAACATTTTATTTTGGTCTCTTTTTTTCTCCTTTTTTTCTTCTATTTTTTCTTTTTCTTCTCTTTTTCCCCTCTTTTTTCTTTCTCTCTTTTTTTCTTATTTTGTTTTTCTCCTTGTCTCTCTATTTCCTTTCTCTTTTTCTTTTTCTCTTTTACCCCTTCTATGAAACATGCTATTTTGGAAAGGTTACAGAGTGGAACTACTGACTGTTCCAAGGCCGAGGTCACTTGCTCATTGATAGACAGACCCCTGTATGTGTAATGTGTATGGCAGCCAACACCAGTCTCCAGTTATTGTCTCCAGCATAGACATTGGAAGATCCTGAGCTGGGTCCCGGTGTCACGGTTTAAAACCCCGGCCCGATCGCAGCCCCTGCCGTGGCCTCTGCGCATGCGCAGAGGTTGTAAACAGGCTGCAGAACGAATACACACTGCCAGTGTCTATTAAAGTGTAATAGAAATGCACAATCCTAACCATATAAATTTAATATAATCTATCCGTCGAATATGTTTTCTATATGTGTACCAAGCAGCTTGTTTCTAAGTGGTGTAGCTTTAGAGATATTTCACTTTTTCTGTATGAAGATTGCACTGACACTCAGAATATCCCAACTTTCACTATTATCTCTGTTTTTAATACTTTCAGCATAAATTGCTCTTAGGTTACATTAAATACTTCAGATCTTCCTCTTCAATCGCGCATTAAGATATTTTTAATCGATCCAATGAAAGCTTTTAAATTTATTTTACAAAAATAAATGCTTAGTCAACTGTCTTCACGGCAGGGGCTGCGATCGGGCCGGGGTTTTATACCATGACACCGGTAACACACAACGCCTTGTTCACCTCATGACAGCGAGGTGGTCGGCGCGACACCTGGTGGACTGTACCAGAACCTCCAACACTAACAAACACCACATGATGTCAAACACACTTGTTTGATTAGTGTGGGTTATGTCTTAACAACATACCAGGTCATATTAGGACACGTACCGATGTGTAGCACTGCGCACTCATGGTGACTTTATAGTGTTGCCCCAATGGAAGACCGGAGCATCAGCACCATGACCCGATTATCCATTCAGACACTTTATCCAGAGCTAACCAGTCCTTGGCAGGCTAGGACTAGGTAACGACGACAAGAATCAATTTAGTAAATCATTAGTCTGATTCGACAAAGGATTGAACCCACGACCTCTCACACGGGAACCCAGCCAGTCCTCATAGCGATTCGGCAACCCCGTCCATTTCCCAACCTTTCAAATTGTGAAAGGTTTTGTTTGTTTGTTGTCCTAGCAACATCAAATGTCATATCAGGATCGGTACCAACTTGTGACAGTGCGCACTCATGGCGACTTTATAGTGCTGCTCCACTGTTAGACCAGGCCGCTGGCACCAAGACCTGATACCCCACACAGTCACATTATCCTGATACTGTGCTAACCAGTCCTTGTCCTATCCTAGTAATGCAGAGCGCCAGGATTGGTCGTGACAAGTATCAATTTGATAAGTCATTTGTTTGCTCGGCTAGGATTCGACCTCCGGACCTTCCACACGTTAAGCCTGCGCTCTACCGATTCGGCTACCGCGTCCGGTATCTCTATGGAAGTAATCTATGGCGGATTTATTCTATATTTAGTGTATCGCAGTAAATTATCTACCACCACTCCTTTAGTTTCCACTCTCCCCTTTGCGAATTACCTTCATTATCGCCATGGCTAAGACATGATAATTGTTCCTAGCCCAGACCATATTCTGTTTGCTAATTACCCATAACAACCTCAAAGTGGCCACTTCCATTCAATGAGAAGTCAGATTGGCTCCAGAGCTTTATTTTGGAGCGTGCAGTTATGTAAAATAATACGGAAATAATGAGAATGGATCAGTTTAAGCGGCTGTCCTCTATGGACTAGCCAGAACTGGGGGTGACGCGGCACTAAGTTATTCCCAAGTTTATAAAAAAAAAATATATATATATATATATATATGTATATATATATATATATATATTTTATATATATATAAACACCTCTGTCAGTGGCATGGGGCGGATAGGGTTCCATTATTTGTTCTTATTGTCTTCTCTCTTCTCCGGGTTTTTTTGTATGTGGTATTTTTTTTCTCTTTTTTACTTTTTTGTTTTTGTTTTTGTTGTGGTTAGTTTTATTTTATTTCACCCGCAGATTCTTGGAAATGTTTAAACCCGCGTGTGGGCAAGTAGTAGGGGTGGTGGTGCTGTGCGGGTGGTGGGGAGGCTGGGGAGGGGCGTGGTGGTTGGGGGGGGGTGGGGGAGGGGGGGGTGGCCGTGGCAGTTGGTGGGCTTATAACATAATATTGCTGTGGACTCGCCAGGGTCCATTTTACCCGTCAAAATCAAAACTCACGGGTGCGAGAGTGAGTGAAACGAGGGCCAAGAGCTTGGTGGCGCTCAAAAGTGCAAAATTTGATGTTTTTGAGGAGTTGAACTGGTTGTTTAAAAAAAAGTGAAAACAAATATATTCGGTTGATCGTTATTAATTTAATTTACCTTACATCAAATTGTATTCTTAAGGTTAGCTTTGGAAAGTGAGGTAAACACATCAAAATTCGTTTTTGCCACGCACACCAAAATGCTAGATATAGACTTTTTTAAACAAAACAAAACCTGAGTATTTTCGTGTGGAGCAGCATAGAACTGGAACACTAAACCGCAATTAATGTGTAATGTGTACACCACTGTCTAAGTTCAGGGTCCGTACGGGCCCTGGAAAGTCTTGAACTTCATTTCCCCATTTCACCGCCTTGAAAAGCCTTTAATTTAACCTATTTTGGGTAATTAGTCTTGAAATGCCTTGAATAGCATTAAACTGTCCCCACTTAAACTGCCATTCCGAATGACTATGAGTTTTACGTTCTGGCACCATCTAAGGTCATATCATTATCAGGACTGGTACCGACTTCTGACAGTGCACACTCATGGCGACTTTATAGTGCTGCTCCACTGGGAGATCAGGCCACCAGCGCCATGACCTGATATCCCACTCAGTCACATTATCCTGACACTGAGCCAACCAGTCCTTGTACTAAACTAACCTAATAATGCCGAGCGCCTGGCTAGGAAGTGACAAGTACCAATTTTATAAGTCATTGGTTTGACTCGGCTGGGATTCGAACTCCGGACTTTCCGCACGGGAAGCGTGTGCTCTATCGATTCGGCCACCGCGTCCTGTCTAAACAAGAGTAGAGCGCCTTCAGTGTGAGCTCTTGCATTGACGATTTTCAATTTCAATTCAATTCTTTTATTTTAACTCTCTGCAAGGTATGTTTACAATAAACTGAGGTGATACAATAAATGCATACAAATTCCTTACAGACAGAAAGGATCCCAGAAAAGCGATGCTTATCTAGCTGGTCTCCATAAGCGATCCTGCATCGGCTGGGTCCCGCGGCTCGCTTACCAATATAATGATAATCTACCGGTGTCAGCGTCTCATTTCCCACAAATCTCATTTCCCAAATATCGCTTCTGCGCATGCGTCAGAATCCAACAGCGTCGTCTGCGCATGCGTCAAAAATGAGCCAGTCTGGTTCTCCACAAGAAATATGTATCCTCCTGTTTAACTCCAATAAATTCTTTAATATATGCGTCAATATTCTAAAAGTCATAGAATATTGTTCTCCACAAGCAATACGTATTCTCCTGTATTCTTGGGTTTAAGCTCCTAAGAATAACCGCTAAAAAACAAATATCGATAATCAGGTCGAGCAACCGACCAGAAGTAAACAACACGGCGATGTCAACTCTACCGTACCGGCAACCGAATCGGTTTTTCGCCAATAACTTCTTTAATATATTCACCAATATTTTCAAACTCGTAGAGAATATTGTTGTACACGTTTCCTCCAGTATTCTTGGGTTTAAAGTCATAAAAACGCTACGAAACAATAGCGAATATCGAGTCGGAAATCCGACCAGAAGTAAATCCCCACCCCCCTCGCAAGCCAACCAAAGTACCCCCCTCCCCCTCAGCGATATTTGGGAAATGAGACTTGCCAAGAAAAGATAAACGTACCCCTGAGATATTTGAATTAATAATTAAAATAATGTAAAAACACCCCCCAACTGTGGGTATGGGTGAACATTTCATCTATCCATTTGACTGGGAAATGAGAATTGTGGGAAATGAGACTCTGACAATCTGCAGTCTGCATTCGTCACTCAAATCCGCGCATGCGCAGAAGCGATATTTGGGAAATGAGACGTGTGGGAAATGAGACGCTGACACCGGCACTGAGATGTGTAGAGCTGGTGAAGCGGTTCAGTTCTGGTTGTGTTGCTATGCAGCTGTAGTGCAGTGCAGAGTAGTGTAGTGCAGTGCGTGTGGTGGCAGAACTGAATTAGACACGCGAAATTGTAATAAGCCGGTACATTGTAACCCCAATTCAGATGCAATGAAACAGTAGAAGATGCTCTTTTTTTCTCCCTCGGCTGTCTTTTTTGTTAGTTATACAATGGGCGAACTTTTCACGCCCGGCATGCCCTGGAGGATATCAACGCGGAGGCAGAAATGGTCACCGACACACTAGTACATCGCCGAGCATTTCCTTTTACTGGACAAGACGGGGTGGCCGAATGAGTTGAGTGTCCGTCTCCTGTTTTGGTAGATCAAGGGATCCGAACCCATGGGTTAGTGGGTTCGAACCCTGGGCCCGTATGCAGGAAACCGTGTTACGGGAATTTGGTGTTAGCCATTAAACGTGTATAGCTATCCCCGGCCGGGTGAAGGATGTCAAGTGGTATGCAGAAGCGCCTAAACGGTCAGTGTTAGCTAAACGTGAATTTATTTATAGATTTGGGAAATCCCTCTAGGTCTGTACCCATATATTAGGCTTAAATATATTAAATGCTATCATATTTAACAGAATTAGATACGCAATAAGTGAAATTTGATGAAATTAACCCTAAATTCGAAGCAATATTAACGCTGCCGCCGTAACGGCGGCGATATTAACAGTTATATTTTCGAATCGACGAACGTAAAGTAAACAAACCGTCGCCGCCGCCAGTATGGATAGCGACGGCGATGCGGCGGCGGCGGCGGCGATTTGTTTACTTTACGTTCGTCGATTGACAATATTAATATCGCCGCCAATGTGGCGGCAGCGTTAAGATTGCTTCGGATTTAGGGTTAATTTAATGAAATTTCACTTATTGCGTATGTAATTCTGTTAAATATGATGCCATTGAATAGATTTGGGCCTAATCGATACCTAACACCAACTTTAAACCACATATGTTTCTGGTTTAGCTTAACCTAGTTTAAGCTTGTGGTGTTAGCCTATCACTGACTCGTGCATACCGACTTTTCGGCGCTAAACCAGAAATCCCGTTTAAACGCGTTTTGTCTCGGTAACACTGCCTCCTGCATATGGCCCCAGGTCGAGTCAAACCAATGTCTTAAAAATTGATATTTGTAGCTTCCTAGCCAGGCACTCGGTATTATTAGAATAGGGCATGGACTGGTTGGCTCAGTGTCAGGATAATGTGACTGAGTCATGGTCATGGTGCTGCTCAGTAGTAGTTCCCTATTATCACTCACTGCACTGACAAACTGGTTTCCCAGCCAATACATCCAACAGACAGGTATCTATTGGAAGAGAGTGTTAGCAGTGTGTCCGTTCAATGTGAATTAGTCG
Organism: Branchipolynoe longqiensis; assembly: GCA_030323885.1. NCBI lineage: Eukaryota > Metazoa > Annelida > Polychaeta > Phyllodocida > Polynoidae > Branchipolynoe > Branchipolynoe longqiensis. Next base: position 34,979,531 of record CM059191.1, read on the forward strand.
GCTAGTCTCTGATAGTGAATTTGAGATTCAAGATGGCAAACCGAGTGGACATGGTGTGAACTCAGCTCCTGATTGTAACAATGGATTACAAGTTGACAACGCGAATGATGACACACACAGTGTAGGAGGCTCCGTAAATAGTGTGGATTACTAATGAAATCATAGTGCTAACTACAAGTAAAGCACACAAAGGCGTAGAACAACAGAAATACTGCAAATAATGCATTGCTAGGATAATACGGAAGAAATCCAAGCAAAAAACAAAATGACATCGTACAAGGTAGGCCCGACCATTAAAAATGGTGGCAACCGCTATAGGAGACAATCAGTCTATCAAACAGTCGATCAATCCAAATGACAAAACAACAAATCCCCAAAACGGAAACGACTTAGAAGGAAAGATCATAGCCACGATATTGGGAGAAAATGTCCCAAAAATTATCAAGGAATGGGTAAAACAAGAGGTCAACCAATCTCAAACAAAACCATGCGAAACGAAACTGGAGGATAGCACCACGGCAAGGATGGAAAATACCGAAGTAAACAACAAAAGGCCGGCGGACACAATACAAAGCCTCAAGAAAGAGCTAAGTGAACTACAAACAGTATACAATAGCCTAACACTAGAATGTGCTTGGTACAAAGCCAACTACAAAACCAATGACAATCGAACGCAAAATGGAAAAAGCGAAACCAAAAAAGGTAGTGACAAAAGAACGAAAGAAGCTGACACACTACCACAACCGACAGTGGATAAAAAAAAACTAAGCATAATTGTACAAGGCATCCCAGAAAAAGAAGATGAATCTATGGAGAGCACAATCTCAAACCTGCTAAAAAAAGTGGAATGCTCATTTGGATGGACAGTGGTAAACAAGCCTGCAGATAGGAAAAAAACTAAACAAGAAAAGAACAGAAAATTAGGAAACAAGCAAACAAAAGGACAGACCAGGAGAAACAACTGGGGAAGAGCATGAAGGAAACCCCAAAAGAGCCCACGAAAGAGCCCAGATCGAGAGGAATAAAAATCCACTTGATAAACGAAAGCCAAAAAAGGGAGCTGTTCAAGAACAAACAAAAATTTAACAATAAACAAGACTACCAGAAAGTCACAATCAGACCAGACACGACTGAGAAGGAAATGCTGGACGAAAAAAGATGTCTTATGTAACCTTTTCAATAAGTCATTCAGACAAGGCAAGATACTCAGTGTGGCTGAACTGCATAAGGAAGCAAAATTGGATACTCTCTCAGAGCGAAGGGACCTACACCTGATGGCACTAATGCACAAACGCGCAAAAGATGAAAAATTCATTGACCGCACAAATAGAATAACAAAAAGAGGAGCCTCCACTCTACTCAATGTACCACACCCTTCAACAAATAAATATATCGGAGCACCAATCTACAAAGGTAGTGTCATGTGGAATGACCTCCCTATCAGAGTCAGAGAAACAGAAACAATACTTGCCTTCAAAAATGCATATAGAGCCCACCTGGTTATTCAGGCCCTTGAACAACCACTGCAGTAATTACTAGCAAAGCCCTGAGCTCCTGCCCCTCCCGCATCCTCGCTTGCTCTCCAGTGGGTTATTTCCCCCTGCCACCCCAATGGGCCCCCTCCCCTGCCACCACCCTTAACCATCATGAAAAAGCCATCAACACACTGAACAAGTGTAGTATGCATCTTTACTACACTAATGTGATTAGTAAACTATCAATCTGTTTAAACACATTGAAAATTACATAAGACAGACAAAATGTCTTGTCAACTATAAACTTAGCTTGTTTTATAAGAGAAAAAAATGTTACCCGTAACGATTGTTTGAGTTGCCCCGAGTAGACATATTCTACTCGGTGCTGCTCCCAATTTTTGCATGAACCGCAGTGACTGGTGCTGTACATTATACAGCAGGAGCCACTCCCTTAATTCTACATGATCGGTGCTGTGACTAATACAGCACTGACCAAACTTAGATTATTTAGAATGTCAATTCCAATAGTAAGATGGCTGGAAGACCAGTGCTCCGCGCTGACAAATGTCATATTCAGATGAATAAATACTTTACCAAAAAAAAAAAACAAAAAAAAATGCACATATGTAGACTGCCGGAAGATAGCCAAAGTAACCCCACTCCACAAAGGGGGGGGGGGACAAACAAACCCTGGGTAACTATAGACCGATCTCTATACTACCACTACCTGGTAAACTAATGGGAAAAGTAATGCATAGACATGTTATGGTCCACCAAAATGAACACAAAGTACTAAACAGCAAACAAGGCGGATTCAGAAAAAAAAACACTCGACAATAGAAACAATTGCTAACTTAATAAACGATATCTCTAACAATGTCAACAAAAAGAAACTAGTGGGTGCAGCATTCATCGACTTCAGCAAAGCCTTTGACACAGTGGACCACACTATCCTAATTAGCAAGCTATCCCAAATGGGAATAACAGGAGTAACAGGGAAATGGCTAACAAGCTACCTAGAAAATCAGAAACAATGCACCACAGTAAATGGGGCCATATCCAATGAGGACAAAATTAACTGTGGGGTACCTCAGGGGTCAGTCCTCGGTCCACTTCTTTTCCTCATATACATAAATGATCTAAACAACTGGCTGGACATTGATAACATCCAGTTATATGCAGATGATACTGTGGTATACACCACAGGCAAATTAACTGAACAAATAGAAACAAAACTGAACCAAACATTAACAAAACTGACTGAGTGGCGACCTAAACAAAATAACTATAAATAGCATTAAATCAAAAACAGTACTATTTGATACAAGACTAACCAGTAATAATACTATAAAGTGTCTCTTGGGAAACAGCGAGCTCGAGCAGGTAGACAACCACAAATACCTGGGAGTGGACCTAGACAGACACCTAAGTTATGACCTCTGCATAACAAACACTATAAAAAAAGCAAACCACAAAATATGGCTCCTGGCAAAATTAAGACCCTACATGACTGAAAACATGGCAATTAAAATATATAAGGGTATGATCCTCCCCTACTTCGACTACGGTGATGTAGTCTCCATGGGCGGGAATACCAAACTCCTAAACAAACTGCAGGTGCTACAAAACAAAGTCAAAATATGTATCCAGGTACACAAAAGATACGCTACAATGGAACTACACAAAATATGCAACGCAACACCATTGACGAATAGAAGGGAAACACACCTTAAAATACTAGCACACCACTACACCACAAAACCAGGCTACACAGTAACCCCCCTCAGTGACACCGGACATATGGCGGCCCTGATACTACTGACAGAAATGAGTAACACCAAAATCTATGAGAGGAATGTACTCGCAATGGCAGCACATGCCTGGAATAAGCAAAACACCAAACAACGGGCAATCCATAAACTTGACCACTACAAAAAACTACTAAGGAAAGAAACTACTTCCCAACAGAACAAAAATCACACCTGCCCCTGAGCACAGTCACTGCTTGCTGTGCAATAGCGCAGAAAGCAAAAGACAGGCCAGAAAAATGGTAGATACAGAAAAAAAAGATGGACACTACCCCCTTAAGCACTAAGGACATCAGAGAAACCATCGCCATATGGCGCAGTCCACCTGGGTGTGTGTAATGGCACAAACCAACACAGAAATGGACAGGCCATGGTCATGCATCTGATACACCGTGAAATGCAAAATGGCTAAGCAAACAACACAGCCATCCCACCTAGTCGCAGTCCTGAAGTGTCCGGGTGTGTTCTGGCGCACCGGCGCACTATCTAAGGACAGGACTTGGGTGAAATGGGGTTGCAACAAACCAATATGCGACGGGATCCTCTCCCGCAAGCCTACATGACACCCAAGTAGATGTACATAGTACTAGTAGGCTAAGGTATCATACTCAAACTAGACAAAAATTCTGGAAAAAATACAAAAAAACTAACATAGATTACTACTAACACTCAAAACCATGGGAGACTGACCTGAGCTGAAACAGGTAAACACCCCAGGGCAAAGGATCAGAACAAAAACAATATCACAGCTGTCCAGTATTGAAAATAAGCGCCCTCACGGGGGGGCTTATATGTTATGGGCAGGGTAAATACCTTGTCACAAAAAAAAGAAGATTTTGCCAGGACGTAAAGCTCCAACAACCAACCGTAATTTGTTTGATAATCCGCACCCCGTTGGACAGCATGTCTTGAAACGAGGTCGACTGTCAACTGCGACTAAATCGATACTTTAGTAATTCTCTCTTATATATATTATATGTGTGTATATATATATATATATATTCTAAACCTTTTGTACTGTGTGCGTGGTTTGGTAGATGGTTGTTGGGGTTTTACGGCCTGGCAATATCTCAGGTCATATCAGGACTAGTACCGACTTGTGACTGTGCATACTCATGGCAACTTTGTAGTGCTGCCCCACTGGGAAATCAGACCGTTGGCACCATGACCTGATATATCCCACTCAGTCACATTATCCTGACACTTAGCCAACAAGTCCTTGCCCTATCCTATTAATGCCGAGCGCCAGGCTAGGAAGCGACAAGTATCAATTTTAAAGTCATTGGTCTGACTCGATCGGGAACCGAACTCCCGATCTCCCGCACGCGAGGCCCGCGCTTTACCGATTCGGCCACCGCGCCCGCTGGTTTTGTAGATAACATAGCAGAGAATGATATACAGTTATCCGAGTAGGTCTGTTCAAATGACAACTGGTCGTTGAAATGTTGGCTTGGTGGCCCCGTTGGGGGGTGGGGCCTGGTACCACCACCCGACTGGCACCCCTTCGTATGGTGGTTTCTACTTCTGTGGTGTCACCATGCCACACAGCTGTGTAACCCCCCAACCCCCAACCCACCCCGTCTGCTGCTGCTGCTGCCCTCCCTCATCCATCACCACCCTCACCATCCTCATCCATCACCGTCATCACCATCATCACCACCCTCACCATCATCACCACCATCACCACCCTCATCCCTCGCCGTCATCACCACCATCACCACCCTCACCATCATCACCACCCTCATCCCTCACCACCCTCTCATCCCTCACCATCCTCATCCCTCACCACCATCACCACCCTCATCCGTCACCGTCATCACCATCATCACCATCATCACCACCCTCATCCTTCACCGTCATCACCATCATCACCATCATCACCACCCTCACCACCCTCATCCATCACCGTCATCACCACCCTCATCCCTCACCACCCTCATCAACCTCATCCCTCACCACCCTCACCATCATCACCGTCCTCATCCCTCACCACCCTCTCATCCCTCACCGTCCTCATCCCTCACCACTCAACGTCATCACCATCATCATCACAATCACCACCCTCACCATCATCACCACCCTCATCCGTCACCACCCTCTCATCCCTCACCATCCTCATCCCTCACCACCCTCAGCCCTCAGAGTCATCACCACCATCACCACCCTCACCATCACCACTTACTTACATCGCATATATCGTGCCTGGGCTGGAGAGCGAGATGTAGCTCAGGCTGTAGAGTGTCCACCTGTGAAGGTGTCGGTCATCCGATTGATCCTGCTCAGTGGACCATTTGCAGTTTGGGTTATTTTCTGTTCCAACCAGTGGTCCAAAACTGGTTCATCAAAGGATGTGTTATGTGCTGTCCTGGCTGTGGGAAAGTGTATATAAAGGACCCCTTGCTGCTTATCAGAAGTAGTAGCCTATGTGTCGGCAGCGGGTTTCCTCGAAAGAAATATGTCAGAATGACCAAATGTTTGACGTCCAATGGCCGATGATAAAAATCAAGGTGCTTTAGAGGCGTTGTTAAATAAAACAAGCTTTACTTTTACTTTTTGTTGAGGGGTGGAGGGTGGGGGGTTCCCCCCCCCCTTTTCCCTTTGGGTTTTATTTTATGTTTTGCATCACACATATGAGGGGGAGTTGGTTTACTAACGTACAAAAGAGATAGTTTGTGTGAACCTTCTCTGGGTTTATGTAAATGTTCCGTGAATAGGAGGCGGTGGTGGAAGCAGTACGAGACCTGGGCAGGGCGGTTGCTCTTGTGCTATAATTCGACGGATGGCGGTAGCAATGCAATGTGTTTGTGTGTATGTGTGTGTGTGTTTCTGTGTGTGTGTTTGTGTGTGTGTGTGTTCATGTGTGTGTGTGTGTGTTCAATGTAGGTGGGGGTGGGGACGGTGCTGATAAGAAATCATGCCGAATGTAGAGAAATTCAAATATTTCCATTAACAACCATTTCTCCTCTCTTCCTTCTCCTCTTCCTTCTCCCCTCCCCATCTCCTCCCCCGCTCCCCGTCCCTCCTCCCCTCCACTTCCCTTCTCCACCACCCCCTCCACCCCCCCTCCGCCCCCCTGCTGCTGCTGCGGCGCCTACACACCAATCAGTCCCGCAGGTTTAGTTGGGAGTAGGTCACATATACAGAGCTGTGACCGGAAGTGACTGTAGGCGGCGCCGCGTCCGTTGTGCGCGCGCAGCTCCTCACCGCTCCCATGTCGCGTGCCGCCTGTCTGGGCGGGGTGACATGGCGGGCCGGCGACAACAGGCCCGCAGGGGGCGCTTAGCATACAGCGAGGCCGCGCCCACATACATGCATAACCATAGCAACATTGTGGCCGTGCCCAGAGGCGGTGTGGCGCCGGCAGCCAATCGGGGCTGCATAATATAAATGTGCCGTATGTTGTGTTGTCGTTTGTTTGCTTTGGGTTAGGATTTTTGTTTTTTAAACCTAGGGATTCGATTAGTGTGTTGCTGTTGTTGTTTTATGTCCTGGCAACATCTTTACGTCATATCAGGATGGGTTCTGACTTGTGACAGTGCGCACTCATGGTGACTTTATAGTGATGTGCTGACCCACTGGGAAATCAGGTCGCCGGCACCATGACCCGATATTCTGACACTGAGTTAACCAGTACTTGTCCTATCCTATTGATGCCGAGCGGCAGGCTTGAAAGTGACAAGTATCAATTTTATATGGAATTGGTTTGACTCGACTGGGATCCGAACTCCCGACCTTCCGATTCGGCCACCGCGCCCGGTTTGCTCGACGGTGTTAGGGTATTGGTCGGTATCATGGCTTTATGCCTCCATGGTGGTTCGAACCCACGCCATACCGGCAAACTCGGTGAATGAGTACCCGTCATACAATGTTGGGATATTAAAGGTTTGCTTACTGGATGACAGCAAGTAGGCCTAATAAGAGTTTTTAATTTGTGAAATTCAATTCCCATAGAACCATGCAATACCGTATAATGCATATTCACCGAATGCATGATACTTTTGTCAAACTGGAATTTATGCAATTACTACTACAGCTGATATTTCATTTATAATATGTTTAATACTTTTATTATCGAACTGGATTTGCATGCATTTACTATTACAAGTGATAGTTTCATTTATGTATCAATGAATTGTACTGTACGGCCGGAAGCCCAGTGATCTAGCGCTGACAAGAGATATTATTCACTGAATAAAATACATTTAGTAAACAAAAAAAGTCTGCTGCAGAAACCTCCACAGTGGGCAGTGTAGCAACTTGGTAGTGTCATTCCCAGTGCCTCCTATAGAAGCTCTGTTATGTGGGGTATATGGTCAAACAGCAGCACTGTAAAACCTCTCCAACCAGTGGTCCACAACTAGTTCATCAAAGGCTATGGTATGTGCTTTCCTGTGTATGGGAAAGCGTATATAAAAGACCCTTTACTGCTTATCGGAAAGAGTAGCCTGTGGCAGGAGTGTGTTTACTCCAAAGAAATATGTCAGAATGGTCATATGTTTGACATCAAATAGACGATGATACAAAAATCAATGTGCTCTAGAGGTGTCATTAAAGTTGCATAGGCCGATGGTTTTCAGTTTCTGAAATTTTCTGAGATAAATACATTAGGTTGATCGTTATTATGTACCTTACTTTAGCTTGAAGTAACTTATTTTAAGTGGCTACCTTTTGAGATATTTGAAGTGGAACCATGCAACATTAATTTTGGCAAGCACGCCAAAACTCTGACCATATAGGCTTCTGCAGTAACAGGTTCTATTCAATTGCCTTGGTATCCCCTTCTGTGTGGTGACAAATGTTTAATAAGTGCACCAGTATCTAAGTTAGATATGTAGAATCACATTTAGATAATTGTTTTGGTTTTGAAAATTGGATGTTTTCATCGGACTATGCAGCTTTAAATAAAACTAACAAAGAATGTAAAAACTCTCTGATGTGCAATGTAGTGGTCATACAATGTCTACTATAAAATCTTCGTGAGGTGGGGTGTATGATCATACAACAATGCTGTCTATATATTTATTTTGTATGACTAACTTGTGATGTGCAGTTCCGAGGTCATACAACATGTTTGTTTTAGTATAGACTTTCTATTTCAAGCATGGCCGAATCAATTAGGCATGACGGAGTCAATTAGACTATTTTCTGTAAATGGGTAGCAATCACGATCAGTAATAAGAAATAAGTCTCAAATTGTCTCTAACCACGCACATGTTTATAAAAAAAAAAAAATGTAACGTAAAGACTGCCGAAGCCTCTCCGTACAGGTGACCCCCCAAATTCACACAAACAAGACTGTTGTGATTGTGTCTGTATGTGTGTCTGTCTGTCTGTCTGTCTGTATGTATGTATGTATGTATGTATGTATGTATGTATGTATGTATGTATGTATGTATGTATGTATGTATGTATGTATGCATATATGCATGTATGTATGTATGTGTATGTATGTGTATATATATGTATGTGTGTATATATATATATATATATATATATATATATATATATATATATATATATATTGACCGACTTTTGAATTTTCTTCTCTACCAGGTGTAATTTCTGATGAGGCACGGTTGGCTTGTTCCGCTTGTTCCATTTGTTCCGCCGGTTCCCTGGGAGTGGCTTTCAAGCGGGAATACATAAAAATATATATATATATCTGTTTCTATCTTTGTCTATAACCTCCTGGCAACTCATAACCCAAGGATAGAGGAATACGTCAGGTCTATCAATTAGCGTCACATTGTGTGTGTCTGTGGGTGTGTGTAGGTGTGTGTGCGTGTGTGTCTGCGTGTGTGTGTCTTTGTGTGTATGTGTGTATATGTGTCTGTGAGTGTGTATGTGTGTGTGTCTGTGGGTGGGTGTATGTGTGTGCGTGTGTGTCTGCGTGTGTGTGTCTGTGTGTGTGTCTGTCTGTGCGTGTGTATGTGTGTCTGTGCGTGTGTCTATATGTGCATATGTGTGTCTCTGTGTGTAATAAACGTATCGTATGGGATGGCCAAGTGGTTAGTGGGAACATCCACTCCCCCCGCTGCCGGTCATGGGTTCGATCCCTAGCTGAGTGAAGCCAAACTCTTATACTTGTCACTACTATACCTCACATGACGTTGGGTGGCATTATTGAGTAATGACTGGACTAGTTGGTCCACGTGTCTTGATAGTGTGGGTGAGTGGAGTATTGGGTCAAGGTATCATGGTAAGCGACACTAAAAAGCCAGTGTCACAAGCAAGCCGGCACCTGTCCTGATATGGCCTCAGCTGTTGCTAGGATGTGACACGCACACCTTTCCAGTCACTCATATACAGTGAAACCTCTCTCTAAATCGACCGACTATGGGACCGACTTTAAATGCTCCATTTATGGAGGTGGTCGGCTTAGGTAGTTTTTTGTAATCGTTACAATGACATTGTATGGGCGATCGTTTGGGACCCAAATAAAGCGATTGATATAGGGGAGTGGTCGATCTGCAATGTGGTCGGTTAAAGAGGTTTTACTGTACCATGTTGTTAACTAATCAGATGCGGTTGCCGAATGAGTTAAGCGCCCGCTTCCCGTTTTGGTAGGTCATGGGACTTACCCCAGTGTAATATATCTGGAATGTCCGGCCGTCTGAGCCCCAGATATACCACTTACTCTCCCCAGGTGCGTTCTGAGAACTGTCTGTCAGTTCACACCTGATGCCCCTCTCCAACAAACTCATAAGCAAGAATGGGAAGACAAGTCATGCAAGATTGACAGTGAAGAAGTTGTGCTTTATTGGCATCAACTCCTATTCACCTACTAGCGACCTATCACCCTGACTCCTTACCTTCTCTCCACACAGAGCCTCATTTGTCTCTTTAGTATGTATAGGGATCAGTGCCTACAGCCCATTGAACCGGAGTCCCATGGTTGTTGCACCCAGCTCAGTTTGTATATGAAAGGTGGAGCCTCAGACAGAGTGTCTGGGTCCCTGGCCAAGAGAAGAGTGTGTCTCTCTCAAGAGTCAAGAGTAGAGTGAATTAGTAGTGCCTGTATCATCATATAGATCAGAGTGTCTAGAATAATCTATCTCAGAATGAGGCTTGTGTGGTCAGGTGGGGCAAAGGGGTGCAGGTGACTGGGCCTCCCACAGGCAGCCAATCAGATACCCTCTACAGCCTGGGAGGTGACGCCCTAATAGGGGCAGCTGTCACTCAACCCCAGCTGCAGGTGGTGCCCATAATGTATGCAGAGTGGCACATCGGCCCTGTAGTAACAGGTAGTTGTGAACAGTTACAATGAATATATATATTAAAAATGTCCTTCTCCTCCACTTGCACTCTTACTGGTGCATGGAGGGAACATTTCACCAAACATTAACCGTCTCTCACATAGGAACATCACGTCATAATCTCGGGCACCATATATGTTATCATATTTTCCACATAGTCTCATATGTCACACAGCGAGTGGGGCACCCATTGCTTTTCTGATACATAACCTTGGTCCGCACTCCGTCGCCCGAGAATAACATTGCTCTCTGCCAATATATAATTCCGAACCGAAAATCCGTATATTTTTACACCAGGTTGAGGGCAAGGAACAGTGAAATGAGGAAAACCAATTTTCCGCGATTGAGATTTCCCCTGCTTAATCATTTAATGTATACATACACAAAAACTCAAAAAAAAATAACTGTTTCGTCGTATTTGTGTTTTGCAGCCTATACAAACAGAACCAGTGGATCTTTCTGTAAAAGGACCCGGCTCAGCTTCCTCCACACCACCACCTAGCGGCGAAACGGCCAGCTTCATCGTCGATTTGCGGGTCAATAACCGACGCCCAGGTGAGTCTGACTGACTGGTTGCGTTTGACTGACTGGTTGGGTCTGACTGACTGGTTGGGTTTGACTGACTGGTTGGGTTGTTCGTAACCTGTTTGGTTACAGGCTGAAAACCTGAAGCATTGGAGTGGCACCAATAAATCAATCCGATCTTGGTAGAAGTAGAAACTTCCAGGAGTCACGTATCCAAAACTCTTGAGTCTAGGCGCCGAAGGGTTGGAGAGGCAGGAAGGGAAAAAGACGGGATTCACAGTCGAAGAGCACAGAGCAGCAGCTCTGCTAGGTCATCTCAACGTCGGAAAGATGTGTACTGGAAATAATAATAGACCACATCACGGTTCCAGCGGCGCGGTGCATTGTGGGATGGGTCAGAGCAAAACAACCCCCCCAAAAGCACATGGCACATGCTAATACACTGGGTGCAGCTATGAAATGTGCTAGTTTCAGCTCATCTCAGCTCTTCTTTGAAACATAGAATACTAGAATAGAAAATATATATATAATAAATTAAGATATTAATCTTTTATCCAGCATTGCATTTACATCAATATAATCAGCACATCTTATGCCATGTGCATTTAGATTAAACAAGATCTAGCCACTCAGACTAGTGTTAGAGCCACAGCCAGAGTACTCAATGCATTGTCAATAGCAGTGAGCAATCTCCATACAGAAAAAGTAAAATATTGATAAAACCACACCACCTAGAGACAAAACCGCTTGGAACACATATAGAAAACAGGTTTACCAAAAAGATTATATTAAATTGATACGGTTAGGGTTTTGGATTTCTAGTAATTTTGAATAAAACTGACGTTTTTCAATGCGCGTATAGGCAAACTCAATGGCCGTATGCCTTTGCTTTGCTCCCAAGGCCGTTTTCAGCGCATGCGCAGTCGGAACCGTGATGTAGTCTATTACAGGTACCTGCATTGCACAAAGATCTACCAGTTCTGCCGATGTCAATGTCAGCCAAGACCTTCCAAAGTGTCTGTCGATACCGGATCCAGTGGCCAATCTATGGTGGACATCGCCTTGTGCGAGCAAGTTATGTATCCGCTGGTGTTCATTTCTAAGGACACTGGGACACATCAGGAAGAGCGGGGGGATCTGAACCCATGGCTTCGTGATTTTGAACCCTGGTCGAGTCAAACCAATGACTTAAAAATCGATACTTTTTGATTCCCAGCCTGGTGCTTGGCATTATTATGATAGGGCAAGGACTGGTTAGCTCAGAGGGCTCTGTGACAGTCACAGTTTGGGTCATTTGCATAGTAAAAGGCAGGTAGAGTGGGACATGGTGGGTGGTCTGGCAATACATAGAGCAGGCACGGTACAGAATAAAATATCTGACGTCAGATGCATCAAATGGAAGATACATATAAAATGTATGATACATAGGTAACATAAATAAACAGCGGGTCCCCAGGGTGGCGCTATCTACTATGATCTGCTAATCTGCATCAATTGTTAGTGAAATCTCGGCTTGCTTTATATATATCATCATCATCTTCATGCTGTTGGTCGTGATGCGACAAAGACTGCTTTCATTACTTGACTGCCACTCTCCATTTAGCTCTCTGCTGCGAGAGTGATGTCCATCAGTGGGTCTTAATGTCTCTCAGCTTCAGGTTTCTCTTGATGGTATCCTTGAACCGGAGATGAGGGCGCCCTCTCTTTCTGTAACCAGAAGACAGTTGAGAATAGAGGATCTGCTTTGGTAGCCTGTCTGATGACATCCTCATGAGGTGTCCAGTCCACCGGAGATTCTTTTTGATCAGAAGATCTTCCATAGAGGGCAGCCCCATCCGTTCGAGTATTTTCTTATTTCATGAAAGCTGCCTGCAAAAGTGTTGAAGTGCTGGTGGCTTTTGCAAGTTACCAGCGGCACTCTCTCGGGGAGCAAATAGAGGTTTCACACCGGCAAGAACATTTCAAGACAGGCGCAAAACTATTTGTCCCTGCAGTGGCTGGTCGGGAGATGTTGGGAGTTCCATACATCATCTGCCCTTAATGCTGCTACAGTGACATGGTTTTCTGTTTAGGGTTTGCTCCCTTAGCCTTCGGTTCTGTCAAGGACCTGTACCACAAGGCAGTGGTTTAGAACTCTGCAGGGCAGGGGCGTCAAACTCCCTGAGGTATTGCACTCACGTCAAGTGTTATATAGAATATATTATATAGAATAGAATAGAATATACAAACAGTCATTATATATGTGTATGTATGTGCCATAGAACATCTAAATGTTGTGTATATACGTGGGGATAGGCATCACAATTATTACTATTCATCATGAAGTTACTGTCGTACTGTATTAAAGCTGCATAGTCCGATGAAAGCCCAATTCTATCTAAATTTGATTCTACATATTTAACTTAGATACTTGTGCACTTATTTAATATTTATTTCTGCATAGAATGGGATACTTTGAATAGAACCGGTTTCTGCAGAAGCCTATAATGTCAGAGTTTTGACATGCTTGCCAAACTTTATTTGGCATATCTTAAGTTACTTCAAGGTGAAGGCCCTGTCACACTATGACGTACGGCGTAAGCACGTGCTCAACGTTAGAAAATGTGCCAGTACGTCAGCATTCATCAAACTTTTCAGCGGCGGGGGATAAAAATGGGCATACATACAACATACGTAACGTGTGCTGAACGTATCTCTGATGTATTGCTAGAATAGGAGAGCATTCATGTGCCTCGCAAAACGTTCGCAAAATGCTCGCATATGCTCACGGAACGCTGACCAACCTTACATACGTTACTCCATCGCTAGAAGTACAGCATATATGTTAAATATGCTCGAGATACAGAAGGAATATGTTCGAAGTACGTTAGGAGTATGTAATGCATCCGTTGGCATACGTGGACTGCACGCGGGACTGCATGTTCCCACCGGCTAAATGTACGGCTAACCTGCAGCAACATATACCAATGTATCCCTAAAGTGCTCCCAATGTACGCCAATGTATCCCGAACGTACACGTAGCATACGTTCAACGTACGAGCCACACATCGACACATGTCATTGTGCAGTAGTTTTTGTGGGGAAATGTATTATAGAGCATTTTGACTACAAACCTGCCCTCAGATGGCAATGGCAAGAACTAATATTGTGGTTTGCAGTTTGTGAAAAACATGTTCTAACGAATCTTGCAATGGCTTAGCCAATACAGGTTTGTGATTGTAAGTATGATTCATTAAGGAATGATATGACAAGGAAGCGCCGGTAGAAAGAGTTTATTTAAGTCGGGCAGAAAACCCCAGGCCTAGCTCTAAAGAAAATTAACATGTAGTAGTAGTAGGACCGGTGAGTGCAAAAAGTGTGAATGTCACCCTTATCGAAAAGTAAGGATATAGAGGTGAGCTGGAGACGGTAAGAAATGGTACTTTACCTACGATTTAAAGCTGCATAGTCCGATGAAGCATCGAATTTTCAAAACCAAACCAATTATCTAGAATTGATTCTACATATCTAACTTATATACTGGTGCACTCATTAAACAGTTGTCACTGCACAGAAGGGAATACTGAGGTAATTGAATAGAACCTATTACTGCAGAAGGCTATGGTGTCAGAGTTTTGGCAAGCTTGCCAAAATTAATTGTGCATGGTTGCACTTCAAATATCCCAAAAGTTTGGCATTTAAAATAAAAGTTATTTCAAACTAAAGTAAGGTACATTATACCAATCAGCCTAATGTACTTATCTCAGAAAATGTCAGAAACTCAAAACCATCGGACTATGCAACGTTAATCAAAATTATCTACAACTTGCTGCTGTTGTTGGGTCAGCTTTTCTATTGTATATATTCGGTTGAATACCTCCAGTAAGCATCAAAGAATGCCACTATGCTTTGCTTGTTGGCGTTTTGCATCCTGGCAACACCTAAGGGCATATCAGAAGAGGGACTGACTTGTGACGGTGCGCACTCACTTGCAACTTTATAGTGCTCCCCCATTGAGAGACATTCTTCCACTTGTAAAGTTCAATGCAATGTATTGTAGATGACAGCTTCTGGTGTGGTATAGCAGTTATGTACTTGTATTGTAGATGACAGATGCTGGTGTCTTATAGCAGTTGTGTACTTGTATTTTAGATGATCGAGACGATTTCCACAATGGGATCTCATTGATACCACTCCCCCGGATAAAAAGAGCACACGAGTAAGTACATATTTTTTTTTTTCTTCTTTGTTTGTTTTCGAGCAAGCACCGTGTTTATCCTGTCGATATGTGCAGCAAGATAATTGTATGGTATCCTGTAGCAGATACACTACTTTATTCCTTATGGAAACATTGTGAAAATAATAATAATAATAATGAGGTGTGTATATTTGTTGTCAACAGTGATATATTAAGCCATGTATTTCCTATTAAAATAAAAAATGACAAGTCACTAGTGGAGCTTTTACTAAATATAATTATTTTCAAAAATGGTAAAGGAAGTAATCCTGTCATTTAATGCAAATAAATGTAATTGTTTTTGTTGTAACAATAATTAAATATAGAAGACCATTTAAAAAGAAAGTATTTCCTTTGTGTCTGTCTTCTGACATATATAGATATATGTCTGCATTACTCGGGTAAGGCACTAGCATATATCTGTTTACAGTAAATTACACGAGCACCATATTCCCCCAGAAATGGTGCTTTATATATATATAGTATATATTATATATATTTTATGTTATATATATTATATATATATCATTTCTATCGTATATATAATTTCTATCACATATATCATTTCTATCATATATATCATTTCTTTCATATATATCACATATATATCATTACATATAAATATATCGTATATATCGTATATGAGACTGTCTCAAAAGGTGCTAAGCAATATGGGACAAAACTTTGTCCATTGTAACGATCAACATACTATCTGCCTATTCATTTGCTCAGGATAAACTGATTTGTTTTTTACATGGTGTTTCATAATCCCAATAGAATACATATTGATTTGAAGCAAATGTCGTTGTGTTTTCAGTGTAACCGTTTCTTTACTGTTTTGTGTCAATCGTTACAATGGACAAAAAAAATAAGAGTTATCACCTTTTGAGACAGGCTCATATATATTATATATCATATATATCACATACATATACATTCTCGTCGTGATGACCACCATTATTGCCTCCTCCTGCAGACACTTCCAGACTGGCCACTACAGCACGAAGCGGAGTTACCACGAGGCGTTCCCGTCCCAGCAGCCCCCGGGGTACCCTCAGCCGGACAGTCCCGACGCCTGCACCTCGGCCTCCTCCTCCCCCACACACGGCAATGACAAGATCAAGCGGCGGATACACAGGTGTGACTACGACGGCTGCAACAAGGTCTACACCAAGAGTTCGCACCTCAAGGCACACAGGCGGACACACACAGGTAACATGACGCGTTTTTTGTGGGGTTTTTTACCGACCCACCAACCCTTTAAAAAAAGGGTCCCCCTCCCCCCCCCCCCACACACACAAACCTATTTCATTTGTTTAGTGTTTAGTTCATTTGACGCCCCTGCCCTGCAGAGTTGTAAACCACTGCCTTGTGGTACAGGTTCTTGGCAGAACCGAAGGCTAAGGGAGCAAACCCTAAACGGAAAACCATGTCACTGTGGCAGCATTAAGGGCGGTTGATATATGGAACTCCCAACATCTCCCGACCAGCCACTGCAGGGATAAATAGTTTTGCGCCTGTCTGGACATGTTCTTGCCAGTGTGAAACCTCTATTTGCTCCCTGCGAGACTGCTGCTGGTAACTTGCAAAAGCCACCAGCACTTCAACACTTTTCCAGGCAGCTTTCATGAAATGATTATGAGTTCATTATGGTTCTGTGACTGTGCCTCATGGTGTGAATATTAGAAGCCGGTGTATGTGAAGAATATATTTGTGCCTTTAGATTAAGAATTGATGTGGTCATTTCCGACATTCTTTTCTAGTGTTCAGCGGCCCTATCTCATAGACGGTGCTGCGGGAGTAACAAGTTGTTTATGTATATTTTATTACCAAAGTTCTGCAGCAGAATCTATTTCAAAAGCACTATACAGTATAACCCCGTTAAACCTAACTTGAAGGTACCCTAGAAATTTGTTTGGATTAACCGATCATTGGTTTAAAGTTGCATGGTCCGATGAAATATAATTTTGTCAAAATTAAAACAACTACTTACATTTGATCCTATATATCCAACTTAGATACGGGTGTATTAGCTAATGATTTGGGACAGCATATACAGAATAATCAGTCAATTTATAAGCTCACCCGTTTAGACACTCACCTTGAAACACCCATTATGCAAGGAGGCCATTAACCAACTAGGACAATCTCGTGACCTCATTAGCCTCCCCCCTCAACCAAGTAGGCCTACTGTGCAGCGTCAGCTCACATCACGTGGTCACCACGAGATGACCATTTGGGTCATAGCCACAGGACTTTTGACAAGCTTGTCGTAATTATTTTTGGTTCTTTCAGCTCAAATTATTTCAAAACTAATCATCTTTAATCAAAATCACTCCGGACTAATGATTAGTAGCTCGTAACGATCAATTTGATATATTTCTGTGTGGTATAAAGCAGCTATACGAATATTATTCAGGATGGAACCCTCCCTGTATTGAATGTCGGATGGGGGGGGGATCCAAACCTGCTACCCCCACGCATTGGTGGGCCGGTGTGGCAGTTCGGCGAGGGGACTGAGGCAAGTCTAGCCACCATGTGTCATGCGCATGCGCTCCGCCTCCAGTGCTCGCTAGGAGGACTGAGGCAAGTCTAGTCAGGAAATATCTCAGGCGCATGCGCATACCCGCCAGCTCCAACGGCTTTCCTGTATACTCGGCCCATTTGAATCCAAGTTCTAGCTTGAGGCTGACGTGCGTACCTACCTACCTACCTAGCCGGTGAGATGCCGGTCGATATATGTGCGCCGTGTGGGGAGGAGCACGAGCCCCCCCCATCCCCCTGAGGCAGCAAGTGCAAGCGGACGAGGATCGGCAATCGGTCGGTAAAGGCGGAGCTGCCTTCATCAGGCAAGGAGGATGCCGCGGAAGCGGCAGAGAAGTTGGCGGCGCCGGGTTCATCCACGCGGCGCGCCAGTGAGGGTTCTCGCCTCGTGGTGGAAGACTACGAGGAGGATGACGAGGAGAGGGAGCTGCGACGGTTGGTGGCGGTGAGGGCGCGCGAGCGCCGGAAGAAGGAGCTGCGTGCGGTCTTGGACGCCGGATCGCCGTAGGAGGAGACAGTGACGGTGGTGCAGGCGGCGAAGAAGAAGCCGTCCAGGAAGAAGAAGAAGGCAGAGGCGGCCGGTGACCCGGACGATTCCCCTACAGACAGCAGCTCGGATGAGGGCTCGGCGTCAGACAGTGACTCCGGCAGGAGGCTAAGGAGGAGGCACAAGCGCAGTAATTTCGCATTAAACAAATACACTATGAACGAGAAGGAGATGGAGCTCGTCTCCATGGCCCTGGTCTGGGGCATGAAGCGTGGGAAGCGAGTCGGGTTTGAATATGAAGATCTCAAGCGATATATTGGGCATGTGGCGTACATGTGCATGCATGCCTCGACAGCCACCAATACAGATCAGGCCTATCGCGGTTATGACAAGGCAATCAGGGACAAGGTAAAGGATGTTGGGCTGAAGGCATTCACCATGGGAGATCATGAAGTATCGTTGCTGTATTTTAATTTAGAAAATACGCGGAGCAGCAAAGAGGCACGCCGACCGGCTAGACCTACCTACACATACGAGTAATTCCCGGAAGATTTGCTATGCCTACAACTACAACTACAACAAAGACAAACCAGACGGGATGGCCGAATGCGTTAGAGCGCCCGTCTCCCATGCTGGTAGATTGTGGGGTCGTGGGTTCGAACCCTGGTCCAGTCAAACCAATGACTTAAAAATTGATACTTGTCGCTTCCTAGCCAGGCGCTCAGCATTATTAGGACAGGGCAAGGACTGGTGTGCTCAGTGTCAGGATAATGTGACTGAGTGGGATACCAGGTCATGGTGCCAGCAGCCTGGTTTCCCAGTGGGACAGCACTATAAAGTTGCCATGAGTATGCACTGTCACAAGTCGGTACCCGTCCTGATATGACCTTAGATGTTGCTAGGATGTAAAAGAACAACAAACAACCAACAAAGATGGGTGCAGTGTACGCCGATGCGGCTCTCATCCGATAAATGATTGCAAAAATAAGAGGAATTGACTGTGTGCCCACCTGTGCAAAGTGGTGCGTCGGGACCGTTGACCTAGTTGACTTTGAATTTTGCGCCGAAACGAGCAGCTTCCAAGATGGCGCCCAAGATGTGGCGTGCGAGACGCCTTGCTCCTTAGATGTACCGGAGATTTATCTAAAAAATAAGACAAAAATTCAAATACCATCGGACCATGCAACTTTAACCGAGGTTTGACTTTGACTTGGCTTTGGCAAAAACGGGTGTGCATTATTAATGTACAATGTATGTGGAGACTATGATTATTGTGTTTTTATATATATCCAGTTTAACCCCATTAAACCAAACTCGGTTAAATCAAACGATCAGTTAATCCAGACTTTTTTCGGCGACCTGGCAAAATACTACCATTTATTATATAAAAAAGTCTCAGATCACCTTAAAACCACATGACAGTTAGGTTTAACTGTACTGGAAGTGGCCTGAGGCCGACAATTTTGTTTGCATTAACCGATACTTTGGATTAACCGACTTTGGTTTAACCAACTTTTTTTATATGATAAATGGTAGTATTTTGCCGGGCCGGCGAAAAAAGTTTGGATTAACCGATCGTTTGGTTTAACCGAGCTTGGTTTAACGGGGTTGTACTGTAGTAACTTTTTTTAAATAGAATATTATATACTTGACTGCATTACTCGGGTAATGCAAGAACCAGTGGAATGAGGAAGATGGCAGTTGGAATTTCCCAGGCTTTAATCAGTGAAATCACATAGGCCGCCCGAACGCCAGTTGCTTGTCATTGCTGACGTCAGCACTATATGGTTGACCTCGCCGCTACTTTTTTGTCCCGAAATACCTGTAAAAATATACGGATTTTCGGTTCGGAATTATATATTGGCAGAGAGCATTATTATTCTTGGGCGACAGAGTCGGGAGAAGGTTATATAATCTAAAAGCAATGGCGCCCCACTCACATTATGACATGATATAAGCTATCTGAAATATATGTTCATACATGATGCCTAAGATTAATGAAGAGATGTTCTTATATATTATGCTTGGTGAATAGTATTCATAGGATATGGCAAGGACTGGTTAGCTCAGTGTCAGGATAATGTGACTGAGTGGGATATTGGGTCATGGTGCTTGTGGCCTGATTTCCCAGTTAGACAACACTATAAAGTCACCACGAATGCGCACTGTCACAAGTCGGTACCCATCCTGATATGACCTTAGATCTTGCCAGGATGTAAAATTTCAACAACGAACCAAAATATTAACAACGCAATTCCTTTTCAATGACGTAACCCTTTTCGTTGTGTCTCGAGATCAGCACACTAACTGGAGCGTGAAATCCAGCCTGCCTGCGGGAGGTTATGGTGGGTGTCCTATATGTATGTATGTACGTATGTATGTATGTATGTATATATATATATTTTACCTCGGTATGCCGCCTCTGGCTAGCCGTAGGCTAGGGAGAAGGAAGCACATCCGGGTCCAGCAATTAGCATAAGTGACTCACAACGGGAGGACGTTTGTGAGTTGCTCCAACAGGATTTATCTACT